>SJYX01019323.1:202561-250408 GCA_006410675.1 Oreotragus oreotragus | reverse complement strand
TTTCCAGTGGTCATGTATGGATGTAAGAGTTGAACTGTGGAGAAAGCTGAGCACTGAAGAATTGATGCTTTTGAACTGTGGTGTTGGAGAAGACTCTTGAGAGTCCCTCGGACTGCAAGGAGATCCAACCAGTCCATTCTAAAGAAAATCAGTCCTGGGTGCTCTTTGGAAGAACTGATGCTAAAGCTGAAACTCCAGTACTTTGGCCACCTCATGTGAAGAGTTGACTCATTGGGAAAAACTGTGATGCTTGGAGGCACTGGGGGCAGGAGGAGAAGGGGACGACAGAGGATGAGATGGCTGGATAGCATTACCGACTCAATGGATGTGAGTTTGAGTGAACTCCGGGAGTTGGTGATCGACAGGGAGGCCTGACATGCTGTGATTCATGGGTCACAACGAGTTGGACATGACTGAGCGACTGAACTGAACTAAATATATCCTAACACTTACTATCAGATATCAGCATGCTTTGATAATATAATTCTGCCCAACTTCTAGTCCAGCAGTCATGAATTAGATCAGAGTGATAGGAATTTAGTTTAACAAATTCTAGGTTAAGAGGAGGGCATTTAGTTATCAAGATAAATACAACCACCACAATAACTCTAAGTTTTTGAGCATTTTTTATGGATTTGGTATTGAACTTAGTGTGAACTGCTTAGCTAAGTAATACCTCTTATCAAGTGATACCTAGATAGAGCTCATGCCTCTTGAGTGAGACATCATATCTCAGATAATTTTGAACAGAAAACTAAAATTATCCATTTATTTATCAACCAATTGCATTGAGTGAAGTGCTCTAGAAAAAAAGGGGAAATTCTTTGAGAATGTATGATAAAAACATCTCTGGAAAACAGTTCCCTTTGATGACAATTGTGATTAAAAGTTCTCAAATCAGAAAACAGGAATTTAGTGAATAACATACAGGTAAGATCTCCCTTGACTGGGTTTTATCCAGGTTTGGGGTGTGGGGGATTGGTTTTTAGAGAAGAACCGTAGATAATAAGCTTTTTCTTAGCCTGCATTCTGAACAAATTACAATTCAGAAAAATTACCATTCATGGGCAAGACATTTTATTACTGATAGAAATTAGACTGTGCCTTTTATTTAGACAGCAGAAGTAAGAAGTGAAGATTATAATCATTCTTTAAGTTAAAAAAGCAACTATTCTTTTTGTTGGGTTTCTCTGGTGTCTCAGACCGTGATGGTTCAATCTCTGGGTTGAGAAGATCCCCTGGAGGAGGACATGGCAACCCACTCCAATATTCTTGCCTGGAGAATCCCCATGGACAGAGGAGCCTGGTGAGCTACAGTAGAGGAGCCTGGCAGGTATTTCTTTATTGCCTGTGACATATGGCACATGGGATTCTAGTTCCCTTATTAGGGATAGAACCCAAATACACTGCATTGGAAGCACAGAGTCTTGGCCACTGGACCACTGGAGAAATCTCCCAGTTCTTAAATTGGGTTGCTCAGTTTTGAAAGTTCTTTGTATATTTTGGATAACAATCCTTTTTCAGGTGTGTCCCTTGTACATTTATGGCTGAGTCCCTTGGCTGTTCACCTGAAACTACCACAGCAAATCAGTTATACCCCAGTACAAAATAAAAAGCTAAAAAACCCCAAAAAACAAAAAACCTTCCACTCCACAAAAGACACTGTCAAGAGAATGAAAGAATAAGCCACAGACTATAAGATATTTGCAAAAGCAACTATTCTGTTTGCAATGTCATCATTAATTATTTCTGTGCTTGCTAAGTTACCTCAGTTGTGTCTGACTCTTTGTGACCTGTGGTCTGCAGTCCTCCAGGCTCCTCTGTGGGATTCTCCAGGCAAGAGTACTGGAGTGGGTTGCCATGCCCTCTCCAGGGGATCTTTCCAACGCAGGGACTGAGCTCGGGCCTCTTATGTCTCACATTGGCAGGCAAGTTCTTTACCCCCAGCACCACCTTACCTTGCTATTTTATTAACAGACCTATAATTTATCACACTCACCATTCATACTTATGAGTGTATTCTTAAGAAAGCATAAATCTTCTTTATTGATACATAGACTAATTCTGTTTGTGAATTTTTATGGGGGGATGATGTGGGGGGGGAGGGGGGAGGGGGGTTCATGTTTGGGAGTTCGTGTAAAAAAAAAAAAGATTAATTTATAGTTGGATGGGAATAAAGAAAAAAATTAAACTAAAAAAAAATAAAGTGAATATAAAAAAAAAAAAAAAGACATATAAACAAACCCCTGTGTGTTTGTTTTTCCTGACATGTATATAGCTTTTATTAAATATTTGAAGTCATCCCTGAGTTGAAAGTATTAAAAATGACTGCTTTGGTGTATCTTTTAGCTTAAGAATAAGAGAGATATGTCTGTGACTTTTTATTCACCACAGAGAACAGCCCTTGGGAAGCTATTTCTGAGAGGAGACCATGATCCAAGAGCATGTTCCAGAGAACATGATGAATTCCTCCTGTCCCCTTACTCTCAGTCTAAAGTTAGCTAGCTAAATGAAGCAGTGGCCCAGGCGAATTTTGCAACTGATCCGGTGGGTAGGCCCATGGGTTGCTATATTTTTCCAGTTAGGTCATGCCCAGGCAACTTACCATCACTCTGGTAACAGACCATGACTTCTGGCAACTTTTGACATAAAGCTCATGTCTAAATGAGAAAGGATGCAATCTCATGTGAAACTTTTGGTTTCCTTTCTTAGCAGAAGCAAAATTCCACTTGTCTTAGAATTTTCTATTCAATTAAGAGTGCTGTGGAGACCCAAAGATAGGGTCTCCAGTAGAACACCATTCATAAGAAGAGTACAGACCTGGTTCCCAAACTGAGGACTGCCTTTTGTTTGTACAAAAAACTAAGTCTTGCTTCCTGCCCAAGACTGTATTTCTGCATCTTGCTTGCTTGCTTGCTTTGTTTTTAATCTTCAAGTGTCAAGGGGAACTTAATGGCATTTGCGTTGTGAGGGGAAGGCAGACTGTGGCCTACAGGATGTTTTTATAAAGTTGTTTTTGTTATAAACACAGACACATTTGTTTGTTTTTGTATTGTTTCTGGCTGTTCATTTTGAGTGATAAAATGGTGGACTTTAGTAGTTGTGAAGAGATTATATGACTTGCAAAATTCTAGATATTTAATACCGGGCTTTGGGAAACAGGGTTTATGGGCCTTTGCTTTAGAGTGAAAAATTGCCCTGGAGAAATTGTTCCTTGACTTTCCTTATATCTGCCTGCGGATGGGTTTCTCTGCACAGAAGAGAGAAACAGAAGAAGTGGCGTCCGTGAGCCAGGTGGTAGGGAGGCGAGGGAGGACGGTGGGACACAGCGGAGATCATGGGAGGCGAGGGAGGACGGCGGGACACAGCAGAGATGGTGGGAGGCGAGGGAGGACGGCGGGACACAGCGGAGATCATGGGAGGTGAGGGAGAACAGCGGGACACAGCAGAGACCGTTTCCTTCTTTTACCCATGTGCCAGCTCCACAGTGACCAGTCCTGATCCTCTTCTTTCCGTAACATTCTCTTAACTTGAAAGAGCAAATGCAAAATAATTGTTTCGCTTTTTTTTTTTTTTTTTTTTAATTTACAGCCTGTCTTTCCTCAGATATAAGAAAAAGAACAGAAACCTAAACAGGCTGATCCGAACTCATTTTTGGTGCATGTCAATAGGAAGCAATGGGACAGGGAGAGAGACAGTGAGAACGCTAGAATTTCACTCCCAGCACCTTGTCAGCTCTCCTCACTGTGGCTTCTCTCACTTGGGCTCAATAGAGCAGTCTTAGCACCAGCATACCTTTCTAATTGGCCTCCACTGGAACTCTGTGATGGGATCTTTCCATTTTACTGCCTGCGCTAAATTTATTTCTCCTCTGACCTTTCAAAGAGTCTCATCATCTAAAAGAAAAGAATTTTTATCATCCCTTCTGCTGTGGGAGAAGAGGAGTCTTGGATATTTGCTATACAGGGCACTTTGAACCTTAGGCTTTGGAATTTTTAAAAGTGGGAAAGAACTGACTGCTGGCAGGTGGGGATGAGTCATTTGGGAGTTATCACAGGATCTCAGGAGAATGAGAAAACCTGATTAAAAAAAAATTAAAAAATAAGTCCCTATTGGCCAGAATCAGTAGTGTGAGAGCTACTGCTGCATTTGTAAGGTTGTCATGTTCTTATTCAGCGCGTAAGTAAGTGAAGAGTCCCAGTTCTCTTCTCCTCAGGAATTAAATGTAACTCCAAAGCCATGTCCCCTGGGCCAAGCATGTCTTGCAGGAGCTCCCTCGGCATCCATGGTGATGCAGTGGCCTGAATATGGGGATGGTGCTAGAGCCTCCCTTGAATATGGTAAAAGACAAACAAGAAAATGTTTAACCCATTTAACCTTGGCACTGGGCTCTGTGGCTTGAGATGGAGACCTGCCACCAGGGTGAGGCTAGAGCCACAGGGAGAGAAAGAAGCATTAACTCCAGGCACAAAAGTTGAGGGGATGCCAAAAACCTTCAAGGGATGACATTCAGATTAATCCTATTTCAATGCCAAATTTTGTTTTAATGCTTTTTTTCTTCGTGTGATAAAAGTCATATAAAGCATTCTGTTTTAACCATATTTAACTGTACAGGTCAGTGGCACTAAGTACATTCACATTATTGTGCAACGCTCACCATCATCCATCTCCCAAATTTTTCACCTTCCTAAACTGAAACTCTGTCCCCATTAAACACTAAGTCCCCATTCCCCCTTCCCACCAGATGTTTTTTTAATCAAGAGTAATACAAAGTTCATGTTTAACAAAATAGGAAAATTTTAAATAATGAGAGGTTGTTTGTTTGCCATAGGACCCTGCATTATGGGACAGTGGGAGAACAGTTTATCGGTGGTCCTCAGTCTAAGTGGGTGTTATCCTCCTCATCCCCTAAATGGTCATCATTAGGCAGCATTGTGGGTGTGTGAGTGTAGAGTTTTTATTACATTAACTTTTTGGACTTGGTTCAGAACATGGAGGGGGGGGCGTCTATTGATGTGTTCCTAGGAGAACTCCTAGACTAAGTGTTGCCCTTACCCTTAGGCTCCCACGTGACTCCAGTACACCGCATGATGCTGTCATGCAAAAGGGCTCTGCTCTGATTTGGGCAAGCACACATAGATCAAGAAGAACACTCAGATAGCCCTTTAATCTGGCTTCAGTGGCAGAGTGAAATGAATAGAGAGCACAGTATCTGAAAACCCAGGGGGGCTTGAAAACCCATGATTAATCTCTGCCATGTTCCTGCTTCTCTACCAGATGTGGAGCCTTGGTGAGTCAAATGTCTTTGGTTTTAGACATGTTCCTCTTTTTTTTCTTTTGGTCCAAGGCTCCCAGAATCTTTTGAGTTGTTGCAAACTCAAATACCTACAGAGTTAGAGCATGTTTGGCAAGTGAGAGTTGCAGGTTTGTCAAAGACTGTATTAAAGGGTAGCACACGACTGATATTCAGGTGCAACCATACAGCAGTAGACACAGGGACCCAGTATTCTGGGCTTCCTGATTCTTTAGGTCCAAGAAATATACTGATTATAAAATGTTGGCAACTGAAACAAAAAAACAACTTGAGCCAAATAAAATGTATGTGAGGGCAGATATGACATCATGTCTTAACCCTGTGCTCCTCCAGCTCAGCCACCTCTGCTTAGACAAGAATGGGAATGGGTGAACCAATCCATCCTAAGGGTGCAAAGTCTCAGAGAGGAGTATCTAAAACACGGTTCCTCCCTGAGGGACCCTCCCATCACAGTATATGAACAAGCCACCCATTATTCTGGTACAGAATAAAGCACCAGAATTTCTATTTGATTCTTTTTCTCATCTGTTTAAAGTATCTATTAAAAACATTTATAAGGTGTATATACTGTATTAGTACAGAGGACATATGTATAATATATAAATATTCATATTGTAGGAATATACGCTTAAAACATTTTTATTGGAGTGGGTACACATACAACAAACCCAAAGTATAAAGTGAATGAAATCAGATCTTCATAGTGCTTCATGACGGATATTGCTCTTGTACAAAATGATGCCATAAAGAGTGTCTGCCTCCTTTTCTTCATTTGACAGCATTATCCAAGCCCCCATTTCATTGTTCTGTCTTCAGAATTGCCAGGGTGGAAAGGATGTGAGGATTGGAAGAGACAAACATTCTCTTCTACCTGGCATGCTTTAATTGTTTATCATGAATAAAAATAAGTTTGAAAGAACTGTCCTTACCAGCCCATGTTGATCCCTTCTTTGTGAAAGATATGTCATTATTGAGGTGCCCTATTGGTCCAGAGGATGACTTGCAAATGTAGCAATGCTAAATGTACCCTAAGAACATGAAACTCCTTGTTAGGACCTCAAATACAACTACATAACTGTCACACATTCAATACTTGCCCTGTGCCAGGTGCTGTCCTAAACTCCTTACATAGATTGTTCCTAAAATGTTACTGTGTTAGTCTGAGATATTATGCCCATTCTTTAAGATGTTGATGCTGACCTTCAGAGGGAATAAATGCCTTACCCAAGGTCCTGTAGCTACATCAAGTGGTTTCAACCTAATTTGACCAGAATGTTGGACCTATACTCAGGACCATTTTATTCTATAATCTTCTGTGTCCTGGTCAGCTCCGAGTGCCAGGCTTCCTCATTTCATCTGTTTCTCTCCTCGCTCCCTACCCTCTGTGTGTGTGAGAGAGAAACAGACAGAGAAAGAGAGAGAGAAAATTCAGAATCTCTCTGTTTACAGGGAGGCTCAGCATCTCCTGAGTTTGTCCATTTTATTCTAAAAGACACTTTGGTATCATCACTAGGTGGCAAACCACTCACGCAAAGCCAGGTCAAAATGATGCAAGAAGACTGTGACAGTATTTCTTTCATTTTTCTTTCATTTTATAAGAGGCTTTGGACTTCAAAAGCTTAGCTAAGGTTTTGAGCTTCTCATTAGGATAAGTTGACCTTGTGAAGATGTGGTAACTGGGCACTCGGAATCAATTTCCTGTCTTTCTAGTATGTCCTTCAGTGCTGCAGAGGTGGCGTGTACCACATACTCCCTGTATTTTTTAAAACAAATAAGAGTTTTAAAATTCTCTCTGTGTCCATTTGTGTGGATTTACTGTCCTCTTTTAGTGGTGACATAGTCTTAATTTATTCTTCATGCATTCAACAAACACTTATTGTGTGGCTGTTATATGCCTAGAACTGTTTTGGGCACAGATTCAATACTCCCGTGGTCTTGCATTTTAGTAATGGAAATGGACCTTAAATCCACTTACAATGTATAATAGATATGTATCAATAATAATAAAATACATGCAATGTCAGCTAGCAATCACTGACATAAAATGAATGAGTCATTCAGTAACATTCCAAGGCATGAATGTGCCAAAATTTATATGACATTCCTCTATGATAAACATGTAGATTGTTTTCACATTTTTGTTATTAATCCACAAAGCAGGGAACATCCTTGTGGATGCCCCCTTTTCTCTCATGTGCAAATATATTGTCGTGAAAGAACTTTGTAAAGTTTCAAAATGGTGTGTTTTGTTATTTGTAAGAAATCAATATCTTATGGTTGTTTTACCTTAGGAAGTATAAGGCCCTGCCAGGCCATGAGACTTTTCTGGTTCTAAGATTCACTATGTTGAAGGATTTTAAGCCAGAAAGACAGGGGATGGAGTGAGATGGGTGGCAGTACTGGGTGGGCCAGGTAACCATCTACACTAAGATGGTGTCTTTGCTGGGTTCCAAGAGGCTTCCTTCTGCTCCTAATCCCTCTCCCTGCTATTATTAATGGCAAGCTGGCTACAATGCAAGCACTGTTATTGTTACCTCTCTTGGCCCTTGTCATATTTTATATCAAGCTTGAGGTTTTGCCAATTGTTAGCAGCTAATAGGTATAAAAATAGCTCACTTGTTGTAATGAAAGACATAAAAATGCAAAGAAGTTTGTGGGCTCTGAGCTGGGCTCTTCCCCTTTGCAGCATTCGCTGCTGAGTATTGACCACAGTGTAATAAAACTTCAGGGAGTAAAAGGACGAAAGAAAATACCTGGGTGACAAATGATAGATCAGTTTTGCCCTTTGAAGAGGTGAGGGAAACCCTGAGTGGTTTTGTCATCAAGCTCTCATTTATCCCCCTGCCTCTACCTTGAGAAATAGCAGTCTGGATCTTTGCTTTGGAATAATGAGGTGGTTTTAGCCTCCATGGAGGATATTTAGCTTTATAGGGAAGTTAATTTTTTTTCCCTTCTTTCAGGCTTATAGATGCAAGGATGATTGTGGGGCAAATGATCATTCACATCTCCATTTATCTGTATCTCACATGTGCTGTGCGTGAGGCCCTGTGTTGTCACCAAACAAATAAGACACACGTGACTCCTGATCTCATAGAACTTTAATTTGATTTGTGAGATGGATGTTAAGCATGCAGTTGTATACAGACTCAATGAAGCATTGAACTGAGATATGGTGTTATGAAGGGAAATAATAGGTTGGTATAAGAGAGGGGAAAAAAGGAAAACATAAGATTAGAGTAAAAGGGCGAGTGATGCAATCTTATGGTTGTTTTACCTTAGGAAGTATAAGGCCCTGCCAGGCCATGAGACTTTTCTGGTTCTAAGATTCACTATGTTGAGGGATTTTAAGCCAGAAAGACAGGGGATGGAGTGAGATGGGTGGCAGTACTGGGTGGGCCAGGTAACCATCTACACTAAGATGGTGTCTTTGCTGGGTTCCAAGAGGCTTCCTTCTGCTCCTAATCCCTCTCCCTGCTATTATTAATGGCAAGCTGGCTACAATGCAAGCACTGTTATTGTTACCTCTCTTGGCCCTTGTCATATTTTATATCAAGCTTGAGGTTTTGCCAATTGTTAGCAGCTAATAGGTATAAAAATAGCTCACTTGTTGTAATGAAAGACATAAAAATGCAAAGAAGTTTGTGGGCTCTGAGCTGGGCTCTTCCCCTTTGCAGCATTCGCTGCTGAGTATTGACCACAGTGTAATAAAACTTCAGGGAGTAAAAGGACGAAAGAAAATACCTGGGTGACAAATGATAGATCAGTTTTGCCCTTTGAAGAGGTGAGGGAAACCCTGAGTGGTTTTGTCATCAAGCTCTCATTTATCCCCCTGCCTCTACCTTGAGAAATAGCAGTCTGGATCTTTGCTTTGGAATAATGAGGTGGTTTTAGCCTCCATGGAGGATATTTAGCTTTATAGGGAAGTTAATTTTTTTTCCCTTCTTTCAGGCTTATAGATGCAAGGATGATTGTGGGGCAAATGATCATTCACATCTCCATTTATCTGTATCTCACATGTGCTGTGCGTGAGGCCCTGTGTTGTCACCAAACAAATAAGACACACGTGACTCCTGATCTCATAGAACTTTAATTTGATTTGTGAGATGGATGTTAAGCATGCAGTTGTATACAGACTCAATGAAGCATTGAACTGAGATATGGTGTTATGAAGGGAAATAATAGGTTGGTATAAGAGAGGGGAAAAAAGGAAAACATAAGATTAGAGTAAAAGGGCGAGTGATGCTGGAGCTGGAACTTAAAATGAGAAGGGACTGGTCGTGAGAATAGAAATAAGAGCATTCTGGCAGAGCGAGGAGTGTGTGTCAAGAGACTAAGGTGGGAGAGGAACAGAAAGGAGATCAGTGTGGTTGATGCATTGTGAGCAAGGGGGAAAGATGGCAGACAATAACATAGCTGGGTATAGGCTGAGCCCTTCATCTGTAGTGTCTCTGAACTATGATAGGACCTGGGTTCATGCTCAAGCAGTGAGACATTACCAAAGTGTTTCAGACACAGGACTGATGTAATTGGAGTGACATGTTTTTCAAGCTTCCTGCGGGTGTCCTTGCTTGTATAGACAGAAATGGGATGGGTGGACTTAGGGAAACTGCTTAGGAAGATTTCACTCCCATAAGAAATGATGAGGGCCCCATCTGGGAGATGGTGAAGGACATGGAAACAAACAGGATCAACTCAAAATACTTTTTTTAAGGCAAAACCTAAGAAGACTTGGTGATGGATCGGAAGTCAGGAGTGATTAAGAGGGAGGCCTCGTGGGATATGGAACTCGAATCACAGTTATTTTAGTGAAGTAATTCTTGGTACAGTCATTTTGTGGCAGTTTCACAAGTACCTTTCAAATCTATCTTCCTGGAAATTGTAGGTTGTTGTTGTTGTTTTAATGTATTTTTCTGTAGAAGTATAACCACAGAACAGACTGTGTAATATAGTTAGCTTTTCAAAGGTTATCAGTGGTATAACTCAACATTCTATTCCAGTGTATCTTCCATGTCAAATTGCTCACCTTTGATTTCTTTTTGTGTGGTTTTTGTCTTGGTTTGATTTTTCACTGGGAAAAATAGCTTGCTTTGGCACAAGACTGAGTTTCCATCTTGTAGACTATCAAATATTTCTATGTATAAACGAGATTAGTCATTCTCAACTGGAAGCAGTTTTGTTTGAAGACTATTAAAGACTTCTCTGTACAAATGAGACCAGTGGTTTTCAAATGGAGGCAGTTTTATCCTTGGGATATCCGGCAATGTCTGGAGTTAAGTTATCACAACTGAGGTGTTTCATGAGAAAAGCCAGATATGCTGCTAAACATCCTTCAACACATAGGATACTCCCACAACAAGTAATTATCTAGCCCAAAATGCCCATAATGCCACAGCTGAGAAAACCTAAACTAGAAGGATATTTACTGGCCTGGGCTTCTGCATGTAGCTGGAGAGGGCTTAGCTTGTTATCAATGATGATAGTCCAGTATGGGCAGCGTAGGAAACAAAAAGAATTGTAAGTTCTTTTAAATATCCAGAAACCTGCCACATTGTTCAGAGGGTTCAATTCTGTGGACTTTACAATAGAAATAAAGAATTTCATGTAGGAAATTTAATAGAGAGCTATAGACTATACTAATAAAAATGTAAATATTCAATTAATAGTTTCTCTTTCAGTTTTAGATCATGTTGTTAACAAATCTAACACTCAAGATATATTCCCAACAGATACTTCTCTGGATTTCCTCCAAATTAGATCTTAACTCCGCCTACCTTGTTAACATGATACCATAAGAAATACCCCAAATAATCCAGTGATGAAATGGACCAGGTATATGAATAGACAGTTCACAAATGAAGTGATACAGAAAAACAACAAATAAGAGAAATGTATTCAAGAACTTCAAAATTTAAAAGCTGCAAAATCAAATAGTTTTGTGTATCCAGTTTGCCTGCGTGCCAGTCCTTCGGTTGTGCCTGACTCTTTGCAACCCTTCGGTTGTAGCCTGCTGGGCTCCTCTGTCCGTATGATTCTCTAGGCAAGAATACTGGAGTGGGTTGCTGTTTCCTGCTCTAGGGGATCTTCTCGGCCCAGGGATTGGTCTGGTGCCTCCTGTATCTCTTGCATTACAGGCAGATTCTTTACCTGCTGAGCCATCAGAGAAGCCACCTACTCCTTGATAAAAAGCAAAAACAAGAGTAGTAAAGGATGCTGTTGTTGGTGCTTGCTTCTCATATCCGTCAGAACCCATTCCCCTTTGAGAAAGTGTTTATGAAAAGTCTTGGCAAAGTGTGAATGACCTCGACCGTTTTTCATGAGGAAGGACAATGCTAAGCTCTTTTCTAGGTAATTTTATTATTTGGGAAAACGGAGATAGAAAGTGATAAGGATGAAGAAGGTGCACCACCTATATTACTTCTCCTGGATGGGAATCTTCAAAAAACTACAAAGAGAATATAACTGTACATTCAGACAAAGACAATGGCTCCATGTAGAACCCACCCACAATTGCTGGCCTGCAAATAATCCACATAGGAATCTACTACTCTGTGAAGTGATTGGAGCCTGAGTTATATACTGAATATTATTGAAGACTGTACAGGGATTTTTTTTCCTTTGTTAAAACATTTTACTGCTAGAATGTTCTCTAATGCATTGTCCAGTCTCTCCTTCCTCCCAGATAATATAATATATTGCACTGATAGTTTATAAAGAAGGCTGAGTGCTGAAAAATTGATGTGTTTGAATTGTGGTATTCGAGAAGAATCTTGAGAGTCCCTTGGACAGCAAGGAGATCAAACCGGCCATTCCTAAAGGAAATCAACCCTGAATATTCTTTGGAAGGACTGATGCTAAAGCTAAAGCTCCAGTACTTTGGCCACCTGTTGCGAAGAGCTGGCTCACTGGAAAAGACTCTGATGCTGGGAAAGTTGAGGGCAAGAGGAAAAGGAAGTGACAGAGAATGAGATGGTTGGATGCCATCATCAACTCGATGGACATGAGTCTGAGCAAACTCTGGGACATAGTAAAGGACAAGGAAGCCTGGCATGCTGCAGTTCATGGGATTGCAAAGAGTCAGACACAGTTTAGCGACTGAACAGCAAACAGCATTGATCACTGTGTACCCACTTCAGCAGTACACGTTTTTGTTTATGTATTAATGAGAATTAAAAAGCAAACTCACATCCACCGACAACTGGCACCAGAGCTGTACCCCTCCTTTTCCTCTTGTGATGCTGAGAACTGCTCATCCACCAGATTTAATTTCCTAGAGCATTGTATTAACAGGCATCCAATGCCATTACCCCTGGAAACCCAGAGAGTGTCCGATTTGCGAATAGGAGCACACACATAACAGTGTGCAATTAGAATAGAAACTTTTAAAACATTCACCTGCAGATTGAAGCTGGAAAGTGCCAAGCAGTTTGAGGAATTCTTCCTGAGCTGCAGAGCCTTTTGAATATTTTATATTTCAGAAGACCTCGTAATAGCATTTTTGTTTCCTGGTTTTCAAGTTGACATTTATTCATTCTAATGGGAAGCCAGATTTGGGGAAGCATTCCTTCTCTCCTTGGCTTCTGCAATTATGCAGGGCAGAGAAGAAACAGTTTTATTGCTCCACTGGATATTTACAGTTGTATGATATTTTTCTTGTTCAGGGGCTGAATATACCCTGGTGTGCTATTTTAAAAATCAATCATAGATACATTTACATAGTTAGTACAAGCACAGGCAATCCACAGAGGGGGCACATTTCAGTGTCAGGGAAAAAAGAATTAAGAATACAATTCCTGCCAGTAACTTTTTCGACCCAATATGCTCCACCCTCATTGCCTTTAATGTGGAGGAATTTTTACGGTGAATTGGTTTTCCCAGTACATTGTATTAGTTGGAATCAAATGTCATTATTAGAGCAAACCCATAGAGCAAGGTGGTTTAATTAGGAGGCAGTTCCCAGAATTAAAGACATAGGCATTAGTGAAAACTCAATATAGTGTTACGAAGTGAAATTTTAACCTATTAACTACATCTATTCAACATTCAGTGTGCAGCAGACATTTATTGAGTATGTACAGGATTCTAGAAACTATCTAGGTGATGTTGTCAGAAAAATAGATGCGAGAGAGGACAGGAACTTATATATTGGTATTTTGGAGACTGTTACATTTAGGAATATAAATGTTAGTTTCTAACAACAGCATGTTCATTTAGGGAATAAGTTATTAATTTAACTCTTTCAGGGATGATTTTCATGATGTATGCAAAATAAAAATCTGTTTACTTATTTTTATACCTCTTTCTGATCATTAACATCGAGGGGAAAATGTGAAAAACAATTTATAAATTGAATACAACGAATGATGATCCTAAGAGGATTTGGGGTCAGTGAGTAGCAGGATCAATGAATGTATATCCTCTGTGGATGTGTGGGAAAGGAGATGATGGGAATAACAGAAAGGAAGGCTAGGAACAAAATGGCTATTTATTTTTTGAAAACTAATTATTGAGTGGCTGTCATGTGTTCAGTCCTATCTAGATGCACTGATGCAGTAGTGAACAAAATAGACGGGGCGAGGAGGCGGGGCAGAAATGGTCTTCATGAGCATTATATTTTGTTGGAGTGGGGAGGGAAGGGGAAGGTCCTAACAGAAAATAAATATGCAAAATATATCAAATGTCAGATTAAAGAAATACTAAGGCAGGAAAATGACATGGGATGTGCATGTATGCCTTCTAATTTAAATCTAGAGGTAACTTCAGCTTCAGGCTTGGCTAGAGCCAGGAAATGGATCAAATGATGTCAGCCACACTTTTTGTTTTTTCCCATTCTTGATTTCCTTATTCTACGTAGGGCTCTCTCACTATAGTAACTCTAAGAGTTCCAGGCTTAAATCATCTAAAAATCTAGCAATTTAAGCAGGTAAAGCATGTTTCCCCATAGTTCCAATATAAATTCCACAAGTGAGTCTCATTAGCATGGTTCAGGTCATATTTCAGACGTGAACCAATCATCAGTGAAGAGAATATGTTGACAGACTAGCCCTTGGCCATGGGATCATTTCTGGCACTAAGGAGTGCAGTCAAGCCATCAAACTAAGTAAGCCGGAAACAGAGAAGGGCTCGCTTTCCAAGCAAAACAAGATGCTTCTATAGAGGAAGGCAGGGTGGATGCTTGTATGGCATAATCTAGTATACTTTGATTTGCTTATTGTGATTTTGTTTTCTGAAGCAACAAAATAGAGCTAGAGTGTTTGCATGTAAGGAGAAAGACTTTTTATTTTATGGAACATCATATTCTCCATAATTTGCAGAGTCTCTGGGTTGTGGTAAGCACTCCAACTTTTGCTAAATGAGCAAATGAGTAAATGAATGGCTTAGATACATGATCATGGCTGCCCTGGTTAAATAATGCTTTTTATCATTGGTAGTGGGGAAAATTGTAAAGCAGCAGTATGCATTTAACTGCCTTATAGACTGAACAAGTGATGGCTTAATTCGTTTTAATATACTTGGGCACTATTAGATACTTCATTGAAAAATTACTGATTTAGACCAATGGGAGTTTTATCCTTCACTCTGATTCTCTAAGCCTGATATATGTGCATTCTTAAAACTATTTTCTCTTAGAAAGGAAAAATAAATTTCCTTTTTCTAAAGAGAGAAATTAGTATGTTTTGTATCTGCCTTCACTGTCCAAGACATTAACTGTATATTTAAAAATTTAAATAAAAGTAGATAATCCAACTGGTAAATATCTTAATTAGAGAAAACATATTCTTTTTGAAGATGAATGTACATGATATCATTGTATATTCTTTGCCCATATATTGTACTTCAAAAATTATTCTGGATGATTAAGTGACTATTGCTAGAAAGATGAAATAGGACATTTCCAATTATGCCCAATAACAGACTCTACAGACCTATTTTCCTTAAATTATCCCCCAGAAAACTTTGTATACAATGGGGACGTTTAAATAACTGGAAACAAATTCACACTCAGTGGTCTTCAGGAGAATGGTTAGTCTTTATCCAAGACTGTGTAATCCATTAAAGAGATGATAATCAGTATTGGTCCTGAGGAAAGATTCATGTAAGCATTTCATTCATAAGTGGTATTTGGAAACTGAAAAACTGAATTGTATTTCTTGGCCCCAGATCGAACTCTGCTCTGATTCAGCATGATCAACAAATCAGTCTCCCACGCTCTTCTTTAACATTTGTTGACACTTAACTAATCCTGGCATCCATTCTTCCTAGCTTTTTAAAAAATAACATTCACCTTTGGACTGACTGTGCCAAGAATGCTACTCCATTGTCTCCTGCCATTGTGACACCTGCTCATCTCATGAATTTCTTTACCTGTGTTCATTATTAGTGACCATTGCTCAGTGTGCTCTTCCTTAGAAATATCTTTTTCATCTTAACAGCAGTTTGCTGTCCCAACTCAGCGCTTTGCTAATTTGACCTGGCACCAAAAATCGCCTGAAAGGCCTGTTAAAGCAAATAGTTGGACCACCCCTCAGTGTTTTTGACGTGGCAGGTCGGTAGCTGTGTCTGATTTTGACTTTCTGACAAATTCTCAAGTGATGCTGTTTGTGAGGGACCCTACTTAAAGAATCAGGGCTTAACCACAAAGAAGTAGTTGATTAGGATGAAAATCTGGTATTGTGAGGAAAAAGCATTATCTGTAGAATGAAAACTGTTGCATTCTATCCCAGTAGTTTCTTTCATTTAGGAAATGGATTGCTAATTTAACGATTATGAGCTTTTGTTTCCTGAATTGTTAATTCATAGGTATGCACGTGTGACTTCTTAGGACATTTTGTGAGGGTGAAAGTCAAGAAAGGATGTGAACTGCTTTTGAGCTTATGGTATCATATAGAAGAAGGGTGATAAAAAATGGAGTGTTTGGCAAGTTCACAAGACCCATCATTGGATGTCTGCTGGGGAGAGAGGCTAAACGTAGAATGGTCCCCTTTCCTCTGTTTATCTATTCAGCAAGCATCTATTGATCATTTAATAGGTACTAGCAGAGAGAGAAATGGCAGTGAAGAAAAAAGAAAAAAAAAAAAAAACTGCTTCATTGAGTTTAAATTCTAGGACGAAAATACAACTGAGGGCAACCACAGACCACATTTTCAGGTAAAAAGTGAAATGAAGAAAAATAAAGTGGAGGGGCTCAGCCATCGTGTATGAAGAAAAGATTTTAAATTTGCACAATGTTTTTTTCCCCAATAACTGTAATAGAGGTTTTCAAACTTTGCTGTGCAAAATAATCTCTTAACTTGATCAAAACATAGATTCTCATGCTCTATCCCCAGATATTTCTATTCATCAGGTCTGGGCTGGAGCCTGGGAGTTAACCATTTGATCTAATGTGGTTCTAACTAAAACAGACTTTTAAAAAAATAGTTGAATCTCTGTTTTAAGAATTTACAAGTATTAACTTATTTAATAAATAACATGGAAAGTATACCATTCCCCAAAGATGATCATGCTGCTTTCTTTGAGGTTTTTTTTCCTATAGCTTCTTTTTTCCCCCTTCAACATATATTAATGTTTTATGTCAGGAGCTCACTATGAAACTATGAACTAGAAGGTAGTAAGAATGCTTAGAAATACATCTAGAGAGAGAAAGTAGTGTGGAAATGTCAGAAAGGATGGATGCAAATAGAAATAAAATGAAGACTCAAATCTCTATGGCACAAAGCTGAAAAATGGAGGCAGTCTGGTTGAGGGGAAGGACTGTAGGTGGTAGGATCTGCAGAATCTCAGCGTGACTCTGTATTTTGGTTCTTACCAGCCAGATGGCCTTGGACACATTACCTCTTGGAACCATAGTTTCACACACACACACACACACACAAAGATAAAGTGCACATGTCTGTGTGTGTGAGAGAGCAGGCACATACACGTGCCCTTTGTTGGTATTGCTTTAAAGGTTAGAGATTTTGTATGCCAGACTCCAGACCCTGTGTGTGATGCTGGTAGTGGTCTTGATTTGCAGACATATGTTTGAGTTAGAATAAACTGTTAAAATATTACATGAGGACTAAGAGAATCTAAAGCATGCAAGTTATACAAGGTGGATCTTGACAGTTATGAACCTCAGAACATCTTTTAAATACAGGCGTATGCCAGGGAAGTTGTCATGATGGGAAGCAGTTTGGAAATAGTCATTTGGGTAGAAGAACTCTTGGGAGCTTTTCTGCCACTGAATTCTCTTTCCCTGTCTTTTCTGAGTAGTTGTCAAAGACCTAAGAACTGAAGAATTCTGAGGCCATCACTTGGTGCATAAAGCATCGAACAGTGGAACTAAGAGCTCTCACATGATTCCATGTGCGCTTCGCAGGTTGCTGCTTATTGCCCCCTGGATTCCAGGATGGAAGCAACACTCTTTGCCCGTTTGAAATTAGCTTTACTTGGCAGCTTCTCTGGGTTTGTTCTTCTCTGGTCTTCCTTGATGGCTCAAATGATAAAGAACATGCCTGCTATGCAGGAGACTCAGGTCCAATCCCTGGGTAGGGAAGATCCTCTGAAGAAAGGAACGGCAACCCACTCCAGTATTGTTGCCTGGGAATCCCATGGACAGAGGAGCCTGTCGGGCTACAGTCCATGGGGCCACAAAGAGCAAGGAAACAACTGAGTGACTTTCACTCTCTTTTCACTGGGTTTTGTGGATGATTCGGAGTGTTTATTTTTTACAATAAGCTCTATGTGGTATACCCTGAAGAGCACTGTTATGTTCAGTATTTGTCCAGAGGAAAAGAGAGGAAACCCTGGGATTTCTTTGGAAGGCATGATGCTAAAGCTGAAACTCCAGTACTTTGGCCACCTCATGCGAAGAGTTGACTCATTGGAAAAGACTCTGATGCTGGGAGGGATTGGGGGCAGGAGGAGAAGGGGACGACCGAGGATGAGATGGCTGGATGGCATCACGGACTCGATAGACGTGAGTCTGAGTGAACTCTGGGAGATGGTGATGGATAGGGAGGCCTGGCATGCTGCGATTCATGGGGTCGCAAAGAGTCGGACACGAATGAGCGACTGAACTGAGCTGAACCGAAGGAGTAACTCTTCTTTCATGCCAAAAGGCATGCATATACATATAGGACCTTACTCTGCCTTCTACAGTGTAGATGGAGCACTGTTGGGGGCAGAGAACCAAAATGTTGCCTGACACACAGATGAGAGCTGAGATGCAAAATATCTCAACATCATATACAGAAAAATTCATCCCTTGTTTTAGCACAAACATTTTGTGGAATGTATTACAGGGCTGTAAAGTCATTGTTGCAGAGTACTTTTTTTACTTCTAAGGTGCACATTTTAAAAATATATTTTAATATCACTGACATTAGGAACTGTGTTAGAACCATGTGTATTTTCCATTTGCTATTCACATTTGTGAAGTGGTTGTATGGTTAGCTGCATGGCTCCAGTTTGGCCAGAGCTGTTAATGGTATTGCCAGTTTAGTAAATTCATGTATCTCATAGATGTTAATGAACTGAGCTACTGTTAATGTCCACTTGATTGTTGTTGGAGAACTTTCTATCTATTAACTCTGTTAAATTTTGTTTTTTAAAATCAGCATCAGTGGGTATCAGTGACTAAAATTCTGAGGAGTACTTTTTAAAGAATGCTGCATCAGTGATACCACTGTTGACACAGACATATTATAGTGTGGAAAGTCCCCGGTAACAGGAAAGCATTTCTAGGTAATTTAATTGGCAGCCATTCTTATTTTGGTCTTTCTTAGTGATGCATAAAATAATGAAACATCTTTCTATCAAAGACTTCTTAATTAGCAGATAACCTGCTGCATAACAGTTTGACTGGTTAGATAGCATTACTGGTTTAAGGAACATGAATCTGAGCAAACTCTGGGCATGCTGCACTCCATGGAGTCACAGCAATAGAGCAACTGAACAACAACGTCACCTTTCTCATTGATACAGTGTTAACATTTACCATCTAGCCACCTGAGGTTAAGTGTATAACCCACTAATTCCCACCCTCCAGGGTTGTTATCCAGGAAAGAAAGAAAACTCCTGAAGTGAGTTCTACATTTCCCCCAGCTTCCCACCTGGAGGTCCTTAAAAAATTGCCAATCAAAGCTGTGGTACATATACACAATGGAGTATTACTCAGCCATTAAAAAGAATACATTTGAATCAGTTCTAATAAGATGGATGAAACTGGAACCAATTATACAGAGTGAAGTAAGCCAGAAAGAAAAACACCAATACAGTATACTAACACATATATATGGAATTTAGAAAGATGGTAATGAGGACCCTGTATGCAAGACAGCAAAAGAGATACAGATGTGTAGAGCGGACTTATGGACTCTGAGGGAGAAGGAGAGGGAGAGGGAGAGNCAAGCAGTTTAGCATAGCAGTTAGGGACACAGACTTCATCCTTATGCAAGACTGAGTTAATCCCTGGGATTGCCTCCACTGTGATTCGGGGCAGTCACTTAAATTCTCTGTACCTCAGTTTCTTTCTTTTTGAACAGAAAATTCCAGCACCTAACTCATAAAGGTGTCCTAAAGGTTAAATTATACATGGAAAACATTTGGCACAGTACCTGGTGAATAGTTAACTCTTTAAAAAGAAATTGCAATTAATTTGTGCTAAGTTGCTTCAGATGTGTCTGACCCTTTGCCATCCTTTGGACTGTAGCCCACCAGGCTCCTCTGCCATGGAATTCTCCAGGCAAGAATACTGGAGTGGGTTGCTGAACTCTTCTCCAGGTGATTTTCCCAACCCAGGGATAGAACCCAGGTCTCTTACATTTCCTGCATTGGTAGATGGGTTCTTTACCACTAGCACCACCTTGGAATCCCAGTTGAAATCATTACCATTTCCTTATTTATCTATTATAATTGAACTAGCCCTGGAAGAAGCTTTTCTAAGATCCTTTCCCCCATAGACACTGTCTAGGGAACTACTGTTTTATTCTTTCACTCCTTTCAAGCTTTATTTATTTACGAAGCTTTCTCAATGTCTCCTCTTTCCCAACCAGATTTGTTTTCATGTTTCTTTCTGTCCCCCTCATCTCTTCTAAGAAATAGGTGAGACCTTTTGAAAGATTTAAATTTAAAAGAAAATTTTAACACAGAACATAATTTATACTTTATTTCTTACACCTTCTCTTCCTTTCTCTGTCACCTCTTCTCCAGAAGCTGGCTGCGACAGTCTCTAGTTTTAACAGCAACAACAACAACACAAAGTCATTTGCCAGTCCTAGAATATAAAAATAAAAAACACAGTAATAGGAAAACTAACTTGTTTTCATTTTAAGGACCAGTGAGTAATTACAGGCATAATTTATTAGTTTTGATTCGCCAGAACTACTTCCCTTCCAAATGAGACTAAAAAGCTCCACTGAAGTTAATAATCTGTAGTTGAATTTAGTGTTACCTGAATAAGAAACATATCAACTCAAGCCTAATCTACTGTCAGTCCTTTTAAGGTCTTTTAAAAGGAAGATTTTAGCCTTTACACTGAATATAATGACGACACAGAGACATGGGAATTGAAAGGAGAAAGGGCCTTAGAGTCAGAACTGGCTCTGTACTTTCTAGAAGCTATCTCCTTAAGCAATAATTCCCTGCCTTGAAATATTTAGATACTTCAGAGGTTGTCAAACTATGCCCCCCACCCTGGGCCGTATCCAGCCTATTACCTATTTTAATAAGGCTCATGAGCTAAGAATGGTTTTTATGTTTTTAAATAATTGAAAGCAAACAGAAAAAGGAAAAATAATACTTCACAAAGTACACAAAGTGTATACAGTTCACAAGTCCGTGTTCAGAAAATGTTTCACTGGAATGAGACATACCCATTCTATGTCTGTGGCTCCTCGCAGTTGTAATTACTGAGCTGAGAAACTGCAGCAAACGGTGCAACGTACAAAGCCTAAGATGTTCAGTATCTGACTCTTTACCAAAAAAATAGATACCAGTCTGAGATAACACTAACCACACAGGGTTTTTGTGTGATAAAAGACGTACTGTAATTCAAGCCCCTGGTGCAGAGTGGGCACAGCCAGTGTTGGCTGCTGGAATCATATGTAAAGTTACNGAAAATGTTTCACTGGAATGAGACATACCCATTCTATGTCTGTGGCTCCTCGCAGTTGTAATTACTGAGCTGAGAAACTGCAGCAAACGGTGCAACGTACAAAGCCTAAGATGTTCAGTATCTGACTCTTTACCAAAAAAATAGATACCAGTCTGAGATAACACTAACCACACAGGGTTTTTGTGTGATAAAAGACGTACTGTAATTCAAGCCCCTGGTGCAGAGTGGGCACAGCCAGTGTTGGCTGCTGGAATCATATGTAAAGTTACGTTAATGAAAAGATTCTAAGCATCTTCAGTTTTTGTTACAAAACATAATATCCTCTAAGATCAAGTTTCCTAAGTCCTTCAGAGTACCTCAGAATGGCTGTGAGCAATCAGATTTGAGGTAGTGAAGCTACTTGAGTCTTACGGGCTGCTGGACGTTGTTATTTCAATGAGTACAGCTGGCTAATCCATTTTAGGGGACTGGGGACATAGGTGGTGAGGGGAGTAGCTCTCTCCATTTAATAAGTCCCAGGAATAGTTTCTCTATTTCTAAACGCGCACTTCATGTTCAAATGCATGTTTTCTCTACTAATACAGCTCTATTGAATTTGTAAATGCTGTTCAATTTGGCATCTTTGAAAATGTACACAAGAAATCCAGCACAGCCCATGGCATTCTGATATTTTTCTATTAAATATTTAGGTGTCTAATCTAACATTGTCTTTTTGTACATCCTGAAAAGCTTAGTTAACATTTTCTGAAACTCTCCAGAAATTGAAGCTCAGTAATCACTGAGTTAGTGATGAGATGTCTCAAGTTTCCCGTAATTAGTTACAACAAAGAGTTTTGAAGAAAAAATCCAGTTTAGTCAAAAATACATATTAAGCAAACACAAGGCTAAGTCTGGTGGAAGATAATTAATTTTGAGGAGTTTATTTTGATTGAACTTCTCGGATGTGATATTCAAGGTGTTAGTTAACATAGCAGTTTAAAAGTTGCTGTCTTCTGAAACAGTCTGCAAAGACTAAGCCTGAGAGTCAGCTTTAAATGGAAATCACATTGGTTAGTAAGCACTTTAAGTATTTAAGCAGAGCACAGGTTAACATTTTTAAGCTTAAATTTTATGAATCCAACTGATGAACTACATTATAAATATTGTTTTGTTTTAAGTGCTTTAATTCACAAGTACTGTCTCTACCACTAGAATTTTCTGGCATGACTTTTTTTTTTTTTTTTTTATGTATTTATTTATTTTTTTTTACCGCCTTTCTCACCTTCCTCCTTCCTTGATCCAGCAATGATTGTAGTATCTACTCTGCCCCAAGTGATGGCGTGGCTCTGGCTACGATGAATGAACAGACAGACGCAATGCTTGTCCTCAAGGGCTGACAATCTAGATGAACATTCACAGGTCGAATGAGCAGTAATGATTAAAAAAAAAAAAAAAAAGGCAAGTCATGTGACAAGAAACACTTCTAAGAATGCTGTGGAGCATGTAACAGAAGGCTTAAGATAGAGCTTGGTCCAGAGGAAAATGGACAAAGAGAAGTCTTCCTATAAGAAGGGACCTGTAAACTGTTTCCAGAATGTCATGCAGAAGGTATAAGATGGAGATCATCCAGTGCCTTTTAATTCCTGTTAGGAATCCGTAAGAGAAATGGAAGCTTTAAATAATTTATCTGAACACAGAGGCGAATACTATCTAGAGAGTGTATTGTTGAGGGACTAAGAGGAGGCTTTCTTGAGGGACTAAGAGGAGGCAGAGAGACAGAAAGTGATGGCCAAAACCCAGATGTGTGATATTGGAATCCTGGATCCAGCTGGTATTAAAGGAAGATCTATAGAAGGATTGGCATTGAATATTCTTCCCCGAAGGCTCAGGGCGTAAAGAAACCCTTTGCAATGGCAGGAAGCACAAGAAATATGGATCCAGTCCCTGGGTTGGGAAGATCCCCCGGAGGAGGAAATGGCAATCTACTCGAGTATTCTTGCCTGAAAAATCCTAGGGACAGAGGAGCCTAGTGGGTTACAGTTTAAACGGTCCAAGAGTCAGACACAGCCGAGCGCCTGAACGCACATAGGAGAATAGTACTGAATGTTACTTTCCTGAGCTTTTCTGCTGGCTCTTTACCTAAAGAACCCACCTGCAGTGTGGGAGACCTGGGTTTGAGACCTGGGTTTGGGACCTGGGTTCGATCCCTGGGTTGGGAAGATCCCCTGGAGAAGGGAAAGTCGACCTACTCCAGTGTTCTGATCTGGAGAATTCCATGGACTATATAGTCCATGGGGTCGCAAAGAGTTGGACACGACTGAGTGACTTTCACTTCACTTCTTCTATTACCTTCTTATTTTTAAAAAAAATTTTATTGGACTATAACTGCTTTACAATGTTGTGTTACTCTCTGCTGTACAACAAAGTGAATCAGCCATCGGTATACATATAGCCCCTGTCTTTTAAGCCTTCCTCTCACCCTTCATCCCATCCCTCTAGAGCACCACAGCAACAACCTGAGCTCCCTGTGCAATACAGCAGCTTCCCACTAGCTACCTATGTTATAATTTACCTTCTTACTTAATGTAAGCTAGAATGACCCTGTTCTGTTACGTATAACTATAGAAATGAGCTTAAGAATATAAATGTATCCAGTACATCATAATGAAATGGAATTGTAATAATTTAGTCACTAGGAAATTATTAATAGTTAAAATAATGGTAGGCTGGTTCACACTAGCAGTAGACTTTTGCTACCAAATAATGCAGATGTTTAAATGTTTTTAGATAGGATGACTAAAAAAAAAAATCCTTTTTGTGCAGAATTGAGTAATGTCTGGTGATATTTGAGCACTTACTACCTAAGAGTTTAGTAAGCACTCAGCGAATGTTAGCTACTGTTGTGTATGTTAAAACTACTTTTATTGAGATTGTTGTGTTAACCCTTGTGCGGTCTTGTGAGATGGTTGCTGTTTCTCCCCCTCTACATTCACACATTCAAGGATGAGAGACTTTAAGTATGCTCTCGTGGCTATGAGGTACCAGCACCAGGATAATGATCTTAATCGGTCAAGTTGCAATACAGAGCAAAGACATACTAACCCCTGCGAATCACAAACATGATGGCAAGTACAAAATTTTTCCCTCATTTAACTTTCCATACTTGAATATAAAGAATACCTTCAAGTTCCTGCCTTAACAGTAAAAGGCTACAATTTCAGAATCAAGTAAAATACTCATGTGAAGTCTTGAAATACAGTGAATTCCAAAAATATCTCCAGGATCCCCAGTACATTTATTCAATATGGAGATGTTTTATATTTTGACTCAGGCTCCTAAAAAGTGGAGGTGTTATTGATATTGATTATTTTACTACAAGCTTGAGTTTGGCTTCACCCTTTACATTGAACTTCAGTGCTGCTGGAGCTCATATAATAATAGAATCTCAGTTTCTTTAAAATAAAATATTGATGTGAAATAATATCTGACTGAGAGAGGATTAAATGAAGTAGCTTAGCTCACATGATTTCTTATAAATGTGTTAAATGGAGTGGTAAAAGGATTGACCCATTCTTCTAGCTATAAACCCTTCCTAATGTATTATTCTGCACCCTAGGTCTGGAAATTTATAGGTGTTATTGTGACTGTTCACGGGCAAGTTTCCTTCCCTAGAGTCTTTCATCATGTCAGTCTACAAAAGTGATTATATCAGCTCAGCAAGAGAGGTTTTATATCTCAATGGCAGACTCTCACTAACTAACCTCAAGAGATCCACGTCTACATTAGAGACATAAGTCTTTTTTGTTGTTGTTGTTGTTGTTTAAATTTAGAGTGACAAAAAAGTGTTGGGTGGATAGAGGTAGCTACCTCTACTCTCTCTTTAGGAAGATCTATATACCAAAGAAGGAACCTAATGATCAAACTGACAACATCTGCTGGATCACAGGGAAAGGAAAAGGATTCCAGATAAAAATCTACTTCTGCTTCACTGACTAAGCTAAAGCCTTTGACTGTGTGGATCTCAACAAACTGTGGAACATTCTTAAAAAGATGGGAATACCAGACCGCCTTACCTGCCTCCTGAGAAACCTGTTTGCAGGTCAAGAAGCAACAGTTAGAACTGGACATAGAACAACAGACTAGTTTAAAATTAGGAAAGGAATATATCAAGGGTATATGTTGTCCCTGCTTATTTAACTTATATGCAGAGTATATCATGCGGAATGCCAGGATGGATAAAGCACAAGCTGGAATCAAGATTTCCGGGAGAAATGTAAATAACCTCAGATATGCAGATGATACCACCCTTATGGCAGAGAGCAAAGAGGAACTAAAGAGACTTGATGAAGGTGAATGAGGAGAGTGAAAAAATGGGCTTAAACTCAATATTCAGAAAACTAAGATCGAGGCCTCTGGTCCCATCACTTCATGGCAAATAGATGGGGAAACAATGGAAACAGTGACAGGTTTTTTGTTTTCTTGTGCTCCAGTATCACTACAGACGGTGACTGTAGACATGAAAGTAAAAGATGCTTGCTCCTTGGAAGAAAAGCTATGACAAACTTTCAGAAAACTAAGATCGAGGCCTCTGGTCCCATCACTTCATGGCAAATAGATGGGGAAACAATGGAAACAGTGACAGGTTTTTTGTTTTCTTGTGCTCCAGTATCACTACAGACGGTGACTGTAGACATGAAAGTAAAAGATGCTTGCTCCTTGGAAGAAAAGCTATGACAAACCTGAACAATGCATTAAAGAGCAGAGACATTACTTTGCTGAAAAGATCCATATAGTTTAATCTATGGTTTTTCCAGTAGTAATGTATGGATATGAGAGTTGGACCATAAAGAAANTGTAGACATGAAAGTAAAAGATGCTTGCTCCTTGGAAGAAAAGCTATGACAAACCTGAACAATGCATTAAAGAGCAGAGACATTACTTTGCTGAAAAGATCCATATAGTTTAATCTATGGTTTTTCCAGTAGTAATGTATGGATATGAGAGTTGGACCATAAAGAAAACTGAGCACCAAAGAACTGATGCTTTTTAACTTTGGTTTTGGGTTTTTTTGTTTTGTTTTGTTTTGTTTTTTTGAGAGTCCCTTGGACTGCAAGGAGATCCAACCAGTCAATCCAAGAGGAACTCAGTCCTGAATATTTATTGGAAGGACTGATACTAAATCTGTAGCTCCAGTACTTTGGCCATCTTAGGCAAAGAACTGACTCATTAGAAAAGACCGTGATGCTGGGAAAGGTTAAAGACAGGAGGAGAAGTGGATGACAGAGGACGAGATGGTTGGATGGTATCACTGACTCAATGGACTTGAGTTTGAGCAAGCTCTAGGAGATGGTGAAGGACAGGGAAGCCTGGTGTGCTGCAGTCTGTGGGGTCAGAAAGAGACACGACTGAAAGACTGAACAACAGTGAAAAAAACAGATGAGAAAGGTGGGGCTTCCCCGGTGGCACTAGTGGTAAAGAACCTGCCTGCCAGTGTAGGGAGAGGGCATGGTACCCCACTCCAGTTTTCTTGCCTGGAGAATCCTATGGACAGAGGAGCCTGGCAAGCTATAATAGTCCATAGGTTTGCATAGAGTCAGGCATGAAGTGACTTAGCTTGCCCACATGCCAGCGCAGGAGACATAAGGGATGTGGGTTCCATTCCTGGTTTGGGACAATCACTTGGAGGAGAGCAAGGCAACCCACTCCAGTATTCTTGCCTGGAGAATGCCATGGACAGAGGAGCTTGGCAGGCTACTATCCATAGCATCGCAAATAGTCGGACAGGACTGGAGCAGCTTAGCACACGAGCAATGAAAAAGATAATGTACTTGAAATCCAAGCAAAAAGTTTGATAAAAATAATTTAACAGAAACAGGCTAAGTCAGCCCAACTGTCCTGTCAATGATATCAGAGATACTCAGAGTTTTCCCAGTGAAGGGCATAAATGCCTTGAGAGTGATGAACCCCATCTGTTGTATCTACTGTATCTCTCTCTGTTCCTTGCATGGAACAGCTGCTTAAGTGGAGTCCAATGTTAAAACTCCCTCTTGCAATGCCTGAGTGAATTTTGCCCACTTTTTCCCTTTCTGTGATTTTCATCTTTTGCATCCATGGAGGACGTTTTAGATGTTCCATTCTTTCTATTAGATGTGCCAACATAGTATAGTTAGAATTGACTATACGTGTCAGGTAATCAATCTGTCTTTTTTTTTTTTTTGCTGAATTTTGCATTTCTGTTCTCATCCATTTAATAGTTATTCTTCTCCCTGTTTCCTGATTTTGGGAATGAGCAGTAAAGGATGTTGCTACAGCCACTAAGTACGTTCTATATGAAGTCTGTTTCTATGAACAACAATTCATATTCTGCTTTAGGATAGGATAATAATGTAGTTCAGCCGGCTCAGGCAGAGTCTGTTGTTTCTAACAGTTTTTGCTAATTACAGGAGAATGAGGATCAGGATAGTAAAAGACTCTTGATGTTGATCAAGATGGAAACATTGGGGGAAACTGCCTTGCCACTGAACCCTGTGTTCTACTCCCATCCATTCCAGCAGATAGTCAATAAGTTCTTGCTCTGTTAAGGGCAGGGTTAAAGATTAACTTAGAATGGTAATATTTTGTTTTGGGACCTATGTTTTAATTTTTTAATTTTTTATCTATTTCCATTTAGCTTTTACTAACATGTACACAGGTTCTAAAAAAGGACCTCCTGATTGCTTAAGAGAAAGTAAGGCGAGTAGATAACCAGACAATGCATCGTGGAACAATAGTTGCATTTCAGAAAGTGATTTCCAACAGAAATCACCCAAGTCAGTGAAGAAATGATACAATGAGTCATATCCTGAAATTTTTAGAGTATTGTAAATGCAATTGACCTTTGTATACTGATTTTTGGGTACTGCAATTTAACTGAATTTTTGGTGAACTCTTTATAATTTTATTTATATAGAATCACATTACCTGCATACAGAAACTATTTAACATCTTCCTTTCCAATCTGTATGCTTTTTGGTTGTCTGTCTTGCTTGATTGCTGACTAGGACTTCCAGTGATACTTTGAAGTGGAGTGAGCATCTATGACTTATGCGTGATCTAGCTTTTCACTGTTGAGTGGGATGCTTCTTGAAGATTTGTTTTATATGATCTTTATTAAGTGGAGGTAGGTCCTTTACATCCCTTCTCCTCTACCTAGTTTGTTGGGAGTTTTGATCATGAAAACATGTTAAATTTTCATCAGATGCTTTTCCCCTATATCTGTTGAGATTATTATATGCTTTTTGCCCTTCTTTTTGTTAAAGTGGTGCATAACTTTCATTTATTTGCATATGTCAAAGTATTCTTACATCCCAGGGATGAATTCTTTTTGATCCTGATGTACGATCCTTTTGATGTGCTCTTAAGTTCAGTTTGCTAGTGTTTTGTTGAGAATTTTCACATCTGTGTTTTTCAGTGATGCGTGTGTGCGTGGTAAGTTGCTTTAGTTGTGCCTGACTCTCTGCAACCCTCTGGAGTATAGCCCACTAGGATCCTTTGTCCGTGGAATTCTCTGGCAAGAATACGGCAGTGGGTTGCCGTGTCCTTCTCCAGGGGATCTTCCCAACCTAGGGAGGGACACTGTGTCTCTTTCGTCTCCTGCACTGGCAGGTGGGTTCTTTTACCACTATCGCCATCTGGGAAGCCATTGTCAGGGATATTGGGCTGTAATTTTCCTGCAGTGTCCCTATTTGTTTTTGATATGCTAGCTTTGTAAAATGCATTTGGAATTGTTTCCTCCTCTTCAATTGTTTGAAAAGGACTAACATTCATTCTTCTCTGACTGCTTGGTAGAATTCACCCCTGAAGCCGTCTGGTCCTGGACTTTCCTTTGTTCAAGGTTTTTGATTTCTTGCCTCAGTCTTCTTACTAGTAATTATTTTGTTCAGATTTTCTCTTTCTTCATGATTCAGTCTTGGTAGATTGTATCTTTCTAGGAATTATTTATCTCTTCTAGGCTGTCAAATTTTTGTCATATAATTATTCATAGTAGTCCCCTTTGATCCTTTGTGTATCACTGGTATAAGTTGTATCCTCTTTGGTTTATAATTTTATTTATTTGTGTCTCTTTTTTTTTCCTTTGTTAGTGTAGCAATGGATTTGTCAGTTGTGTTTATCATAAATAGAAACTCTTAATTTGTTGTTCTTTTCTGTTTTTCTGCTCTCTCTTTCCTTTATTTCTTTTCTGATCACTATTATTTACCTTCTTCTATTAACTTTAGGCTTAGTTTGTTCTTTGGGTATAAAGTTAGGTTGTTTACTTCAGATTTTTTTTCCCTTTATCACTGTAAATTTTCCTCTTAGAACTGCCTTGCCACGTTCCATAAGTTTTAGTGTGTTGTGTTTCATTGTTGTTTGTCTTAAATTGCTTTTTCATTTCCCTTTTGTTTCCTTTCTTGGCCCATTGGTTGTTAAAGAATATTTGTGAATTTTTCAGCTTTTTTCCTGTTATTGATTTTTAATTTCATAACATTGTGCTCAGAAAAAAAAAATCCTTGGTGTGATTTCAGTCTTAAATTTGCTAAGACTTGTTTTGTGGCCCTGTATCTGACTTACCCTGACATTGTGCTGTGTACACATGAGAAATGTATGTATTCTGATACTCCTGTATGGAGTGTTCTCTGTATGTCTGTTAGGGTCATTTGGTCTGTAATCTTTTTCAAAACTGCTTTTCTTTTTTTTGGTCTGGAGGATTTAGACATTGTTAAAAGTGGGTTATTGAAGCCCCCTACTATTATAGTGTTACCTATTTCTCCCTTGAGTTGTGTTAATACTAGCTCTATATATTTAAACATTCCAGTGATGAGTATAGATATTTACAACTATTATATCCTGTTGATAAATAGTCCTGTTTATCATTATACAGTGACCTTTTTGTCTCCTGTCATGGATTTTGACAGAAAGTCCATTTTGTCTGATATGAGTATAGTTGCTTCAGCTGTCTTTTGATTACCATTTGCATCGACTATCTTTTCACATCCCTTCACTTTCAGCCTGGAGTCTTTCATGTTTTTCATTTTGTGGTTATCATGAAGGTTACATAAAACATCTTACAACTGCAAAACTCTATTTTAAGCTGATAACTACTTAACGTTAATTACATACAAAATCACTCTACACATTTACTTTTCTCTTCCCCAATTTCATTGTTTTTATGTCATACTTTACATTTTCAATATTGTTTTATCCATTAACAAATTACTGTAGTTGTAGTTTTTAAAGCATTTGTATTTTAACTTTGAAACCAGAGTTAAAAGGATTTATGTACCACCATTTCAGTATTAGAGTATTCTGAATTTGACTGTATATTTATCTTTACAAGTAATTTTTATACTTTTAATTTTTAATGTTAAGTAGGCTTCTTTAATTTCAACTAGAAACCGCCAATATTTCTTTTAAGGCAGATTCAGTGGTGACAAACTTCCTCAGCTTCTGTATGGTTGGCAATGATGCAATATTTCTTATTAACAGCACTGTTCATTATTAATAAAATGCTAAATGTTTATTAAGCAACTATTATATGCCATACACCATTGTGTCTCACATGGTAAAGAATTTACCTGCAATGCGGGAGACCTGGCTTTGATCCCTGGGTTGGGAAGATCTCCTGGAGAAGGGAAAGGCCACCCACTTCAGTATTCTGGCCTAGAGAATTCCATGGACTGTATAATCCATAGGGTTGCAAAGAGTTGGACATGGCTGAGTGACTTTCACTCACTCATGGTACTGGTGGATTTGCTCAATTATATCTTTTTCACATATATGAATGAACTCTTTTTAAAGAGGAAATTACTTGAAATATATTTTCTTTCCTTGGCAGTTTTTGGTGTTTGTGTGTGTATGTAGACGTGCTGGTTTGGGGGATTGAATTTTGAGGCTTGGCCTTTGCTTTGAAGCAGAAATAGTCATTCAGAAGGCTTATAATTAGTTTGGGATTCCTGAATCCAGTGTTATGTTTTGTATCATTGAGCACTGATGTGACTGTAAAAAATGAGTGATGCTATCATTTTTTCAAGTACAGGTTTTATTTATTTCTGCATAACATGAAATGCCTATCATGGCATCGGGCCCATTTTTATTGATCCATAAATTTTATTTCCAAATAAAAATGTGATATTTCAAGAGTTTTACTTTCAGCAAGCTGTAATACATTGAGAAATTGTGGACCAAAATGAAATTTGAGACTTGATCAGTGTTTTGTGCTTAAAATGAAAGAATGAATGGAACCATCTATACCAGTATTTGCTTTTCACTGTTTAATTAACTTCTTTAGAAAATATGTATTTTAATGTGTTTCATTACTCATCACATTAAATTACCAAATGTGTCAATTCCTCTTCAGAGTAATGATTAACTTGAGAATCCTTCCTTGTGTACTATACATTTGAATTTCCAAAACAGAAAATGACTTCAGCTTAGACATTATCTCTGGCCAGTGGAGATATTCTGAAAACTGTGGGTCACTGATTTGTCTGAGCCAAACTTTCTGGTCCAGATTCCCTCCATGAAAAAAAGTCTCTTCAAAGTCAACCAGATAATTTTGCTCTTGACCATTGAAAAGCAGGATTGGATTTGCTCTGCCCGTTTTGAAGAGCTAAAGCAGAGTGAGGATCATTTCCCATCAGGTATTATCTGTGAAGTGAACCCTTAAATGAAAGGCTGGTATAATGTTACTGTTCTAATTGTCTGCCATTAGTTTAACTCTAATTCAGCTGCTCTGGGCTTGTACATAGAAGATACTTTTTCTGTCCTTTGGTTGAAATATTGCCTCTTCATATTTCTTAAAGATCCTTCCCTTGGCAAGATTATGAATATGTCTCAGTGCCATATCATCATAGTTTACACCATACTTTTGTTTGACTGCTGTGAAAGTGAAAGTGGCTGTCGTTCAGTCATGTCTAACTCTTTGCAATCCCACGGACTGAGCCCTCCAGGCTCTTCTGTCCATGGAATTCTTCAGAAAGGAATACTGGAGTGGTTAGCCATTCCCTTCTTCAGGGGCGCTTCCTGACTTTCCCAACTAGCCTCCTAGTTCATATGTTGGAGATGGAGCTGATTCCTTCCCTTTAGTTGCCAGGGTTGTCACATGAGCCAGATATGGACCACAGGGTCTTATGTGCTGTGCTGTGCTTAGTCACTCAGTTGTGTCCCAGTCTTTGTGACCAAGTGGACTGTAGACCACCACCCTCCTCTGGCCATGGGGGTGCTCCAGGCAAGAATACAAGAGTGGACTGCCATGCCATCCTCCACAGGATCTTCGCAACCCAGGTCTCAAACACCTTGTCATAGAGGTTTGTTCAGGGATAACCTTGTGATTCAAACTGGCATACCTAACATCCTTTCTGAAAAATATCTTTTATTTGCCCTGTGATGATGAGCTTGGGACCACCTGTGGACATCTTACTGCCCAGTGGAGCAAGCAAAACTGAGAATGAAGTCCAGACAGGAAGATAGAGCCTTGGTTATATTTTAACTGCTACATTCCATTCCACCTTAAGATCCACTTGGGGTTAGAGTAGTATGATTTAGGAACCTCAGATTTTTCATAAGGCTGATTTGACTGCTGTAAGCAAAAGGGTCCTGGCCAATGCCTCTCTTCTCACGTGTGCCTTGAGTACTTCGTGCCTCTATATGACTTCATCTCTACTCAGCCTGCCTCTCAAGTAACTGGCACAGCAGATCCTCTACTCAATATTCATAAGCATGCTACTGTAAAAGAGAAGACCAAACCTGACTGCATATTGTATATATTCATTTAGCTCTAACTCTTGTGCTCTGTTGAAGAAGGAAATGGCAACCCACTCTAGTATTCTTGCCTGGAGAATCCCATGGACAGAGGAACCTGGTGGGCNCTACTGTAAAAGAGAAGACCAAACCTGACTGCATATTGTATATATTCATTTAGCTCTAACTCTTGTGCTCTGTTGAAGAAGGAAATGGCAACCCACTCTAGTATTCTTGCCTGGAGAATCCCATGGACAGAGGAACCTGGTGGGCTACAGGCCATGGGGTCTCACAGGGTCAGACATGACTGAAGTGACTTAGCACATGTGCTCTGTTGCCTGTGGCTAGTCATGCTGGCTTTGTGCCTTTGTAGAAGAATGTTGCCTAAAGCCTGTAATACACAGAAGAGCCCATTTTCAAGGCTCTGACCTTTAAAGGTGTACTACTTTTCCATTACAATAGAGACAGAAAGTTTTAGGACAGGGCATAACCTTTGTCTTGTAGGAGGTTTGGAAGAATAATGTGACCAGACCTAAGAGGATAGCAGCAAACGCAAGGGATTCTGCCACCAAAAATTTGCAACACCCAGCCATACCCCCTTCCTTTTTAATGTCAAGGAAGTTTGAATTCTACTTTTTTCCCCCCCCCCCGTTGGAGTACAGTCTCTTTCTTTTTTTAAATTATTTTTAATTGGAGGATAATTGCTTTACAGTNCGCCAATATTTCTTTTAAGGCAGATTCAGTGGTGACAAACTTCCTCAGCTTCTGTATGGTTGGCAATGATGCAATATTTCTTATTAACAGCACTGTTCATTATTAATAAAATGCTAAATGTTTATTAAGCAACTATTATATGCCATACACCATTGTGTCTCACATGGTAAAGAATTTACCTGCAATGCGGGAGACCTGGCTTTGATCCCTGGGTTGGGAAGATCTCCTGGAGAAGGGAAAGGCCACCCACTTCAGTATTCTGGCCTAGAGAATTCCATGGACTGTATAATCCATAGGGTTGCAAAGAGTTGGACATGGCTGAGTGACTTTCACTCACTCATGGTACTGGTGGATTTGCTCAATTATATCTTTTTCACATATATGAATGAACTCTTTTTAAAGAGGAAATTACTTGAAATATATTTTCTTTCCTTGGCAGTTTTTGGTGTTTGTGTGTGTATGTAGACGTGCTGGTTTGGGGGATTGAATTTTGAGGCTTGGCCTTTGCTTTGAAGCAGAAATAGTCATTCAGAAGGCTTATAATTAGTTTGGGATTCCTGAATCCAGTGTTATGTTTTGTATCATTGAGCACTGATGTGACTGTAAAAAATGAGTGATGCTATCATTTTTTCAAGTACAGGTTTTATTTATTTCTGCATAACATGAAATGCCTATCATGGCATCGGGCCCATTTTTATTGATCCATAAATTTTATTTCCAAATAAAAATGTGATATTTCAAGAGTTTTACTTTCAGCAAGCTGTAATACATTGAGAAATTGTGGACCAAAATGAAATTTGAAAGACTTGATCAGTGTTTTGTGCTTAAAATGAAAGAATGAATGGAACCATCTATACCAGTATTTGCTTTTCACTGTTTAATTAACTTCTTTAGAAAATATGTATTTTAATGTGTTTCATTACTCATCACATTAAATTACCAAATGTGTCAATTCCTCTTCAGAGTAATGATTAACTTGAGAATCCTTCCTTGTGTACTATACATTTGAATTTCCAAAACAGAAAATGACTTCAGCTTAGACATTATCTCTGGCCAGTGGAGATATTCTGAAAACTGTGGGTCACTGATTTGTCTGAGCCAAACTTTCTGGTCCAGATTCCCTCCATGAAAAAAAGTCTCTTCAAAGTCAACCAGATAATTTTGCCCTTGACCATTGAAAAGCAGGATTGGATTTGCTCTGCCCGTTTTGAAGAGCTAAAGCAGAGTGAGTATCATTTCCCATCAGGTATTATCTGTGAAGTGAACCCTTAAATGAAAGGCTGGTATAATGTTACTGTTCTAATTGTCTGCCATTAGTTTAACTCTAATTCAGCTGCTCTGGGCTTGTACATAGAAGATACTTTTTCTGTCCTTTGGTTGAAATATTGCCTCTTCATATTTCTTAAAGATCCTTCCCTTGGCAAGATTATGAATATGTCTCAGTGCCATATCATCATAGTTTACACCATACTTTTGTTTGACTGCTGTGAAAGTGAAAGTGGCTGTCGTTCAGTCATGTCTAACTCTTTGCAATCCCACGGACTGAGCCCTCCAGGCTCTTCTGTCCATGGAATTCTTCAGAAAGGAATACTGGAGTGGTTAGCCATTCCCTTCTTCAGGGGCGCTTCCTGACTTTCCCAACTAGCCTCCTAGTTCATATGTTGGAGATGGAGCTGATTCCTTCCCTTTAGTTGCCAGGGTTGTCACATGAGCCAGATATGGACCACAGGGTCTTATGTGCTGTGCTGTGCTTAGTCACTCAGTTGTGTCCCAGTCTTTGTGACCAAGTGGACTGTAGACCACCACCCTCCTCTGGCCATGGGGGTGCTCCAGGCAAGAATACAAGAGTGGACTGCCATGCCATCCTCCACAGGATCTTCGCAACCCAGGTCTCAAACACCTTGTCATAGAGGTTTGTTCAGGGATAACCTTGTGATTCAAACTGGCATACCTAACATCCTTTCTGAAAAATATCTTTTATTTGCCCTGTGATGATGAGCTTGGGACCACCTGTGGACATCTTACTGCCCAGTGGAGCAAGCAAAACTGAGAATGAAGTCCAGACAGGAAGATAGAGCCTTGGTTATATTTTAACTGCTACATTCCATTCCACCTTAAGATCCACTTGGGGTTAGAGTAGTATGATTTAGGAACCTCAGATTTTTCATAAGGCTGATTTGACTGCTGTAAGCAAAAGGGTCCTGGCCAATGCCTCTCTTCTCACGTGTGCCTTGAGTACTTCGTGCCTCTATATGACTTCATCTCTACTCAGCCTGCCTCTCAAGTAACTGGCACAGCAGATCCTCTACTCAATATTCATAAGCATGCTACTGTAAAAGAGAAGACCAAACCTGACTGCATATTGTATATATTCATTTAGCTCTAACTCTTGTGCTCTGTTGAAGAAGGAAATGGCAACCCACTCTAGTATTCTTGCCTGGAGAATCCCATGGACAGAGGAACCTGGTGGGCTACAGGCCATGGGGTCTCACAGGGTCAGACATGACTGAAGTGACTTAGCACATGTGCTCTGTTGCCTGTGGCTAGTCATGCTGGCTTTGTGCCTTTGTAGAAGAATGTTGCCTAAAGCCTGTAATACACAGAAGAGCCCATTTTCAAGGCTCTGACCTTTAAAGGTGTACTACTTTTCCATTACAATAGAGACAGAAAGTTTTAGGACAGGGCATAACCTTTGTCTTGTAGGAGGTTTGGAAGAATAATGTGACCAGACCTAAGAGGATAGCAGCAAACGCAAGGGATTCTGCCACCAAAAATTTGCAACACCCAGCCATACCCCCTTCCTTTTTAATGTCAAGGAAGTTTGAATTCTACTTTTTTTTTCCCCCCGTTGGAGTACAGTCTCTTTCTTTTTTTAAATTATTTTTAATTGGAGGATAATTGCTTTACAGTATTGTGTTGGGTTCTCCCGTATATCAGCATGAATCAGCCAGAGGTATATGTTATGTCCCTTCTCTTGAACCCTCCCTCCCACCCATCCCACCCGTCTAAGTTGTCACAAAGGGCCATTTTTGAGTTTACTGCACCGTACAGCAAATTTCTCCTCACTGTCTAATTTTCATATGGTAGTGCATGCGTGTCCATGCTGCTGTTTCAGTTTGCCCCACCTTCTCCTTCCCCCGCTGTGTCCACAAGCCTGCTCTCTCTGTCTGCATCTCTACTGCTGCCCTGCAGATTGGCTCATCAGCTCCATCTGTCTATATCCTGTACACGATACTCGCTTCTCTCTTTCTGGCTTACTTCACTATGTATAATAGGTTTTAGGTTCATCTATCTTATTAGAACTGAGTCAAATGCATTCCTTTTTATGGCTGAGTAATATTCCATTTTGTATGTGTACACAACTTTCTTGGTAGGATGGTTATCTGGGACACTAGGCCATCATCTTCTTGGTATGCTGGCTTTCTGAATAAAGCCAGTGTTCATTTCCCTAATACTTCATCTCTGCTTTTATTGGCCTATCATTTAGCAAGCAGTACAAGCTTGGGCATGGTAACAGTACCTATACCTGAGACCTTAAGGGCTTTGTCAGGCACTTAACTTGATAATTTCTCACAGTCTTTTAGATAAACATGTGGATGGCTTTTTAGTTTTTAAAGATATTTACACCTTATAAAAAAACTCAGTATTCTGAGTACAATATAATATAATAGTTTAACATGTCAGAAGAGTTAAATGAAGTTTAAAATTTTGAGATTTAAAACACAATGGAGTTAGATGCATATTCCTGACTTGGATTAAAAAACTGCATTCACTTACTTGAAAATATCTATTGTGCACTTCCTAAAAACTATGCAGTATGTACACAACTAGGCTACAGTAGGGAGAAAGCAAGGCTAGTTTCAGGCCTGAAGGAGAATATTTATTTTTCAGCAGGAAAGATTGACATGATTTAAACAAATATATAAATAAAAACATAATCACATCTATGACTGCAAGTTTGGGGATGTATATAACAGGAGATTTTTAGTTCTGGGGTTCAGATACCTGAATCCTAGAGAAAGTGATAACAGAATATGAATTTAAAGATTGAATAGTAGTTAAGTAGAAGAAAACATAAGAGTGGAGCTGTATTTTCAGGAGAGAGTAGCTTTTTATTTTTTAAGATTTTCAAGTGGAAAGATAGATGATTTCTTTGAAGCACTGGAAGAAGAGGGAGACTGACAGCAGGTGAGACTGAAGACGTAGCCAAGAGACCGGCTCAAGCCAGGCCTTTCAAGTCTTTGTGGTGGCGGCCGTTTTCCCCTTTCAAGCCATGGCAAGCCGTCCAAGGATTTGAGTGCGCGAAGTGACACACTTAGGCTTATGCTGGAAAAGTTAGGCTACCACTGTGCCTTAGTGATTCTTAGGTCTGGCTCATACTGAAATCGTTTTGGTTTGGGCCAAATCATTTTGTGGGTGGTGTGGAGCTCAAAACAAAATACTATCACCTGGTTCCTATCCCATTCCCACAGAATCAAAATCTATTTGATTCTGGGCTCCTAGCTCTAGTTATTTTAAAAGCTCCCTTCAGGTGATGTTTGGGATCTTTGTTCAGTTGTCAGCAATGTATCAAACAAAGCACATTTCCATTAAATAATTAAGCGGGCATGTTAAACAGTTGCCACATATGAGTTTGACAGAATGTAACCATTTGCTGTTCTGATAATTCAAGTTTTGTATACTTTTTCTTAACGTTAGAAGAGGTAAGAAACTTTTTAGAATTTTCCAGCTAGTAGTAATGAACGGTGTCTCACAGTGAGTTATCCCTCTTCAAATAGACAAGTTGAAAGGAGCCAGGTAGTTAGTCTGTGAAGAGACATTGAGTGTCTCAAAGCAGTGTCCTTTGGATTAAATCATCATTTTCTCCCTTTGTATAAAGTCTGACCTTGGTTTTTCCAATTGTTTTATGATTTTTGCTTTTGTTTTGCCATTGTTTTATTTTGAAATTGAGAACTACCCTACCTCTTTTTTTCCCCAAAAGAAGTTGGGCACCTCAACATGATTAATAAATTCATGAACCACTTGCTATGATTTCTTTAGTAACAAAGGCTCTAGAACCCCAGACAGAAATCTGATTCTTTAGAATTTGTAGTCACCATTTCCTCAGTAGGATTTCTTCCTTGACTTAGGGGATTTTATTTTGTAGTTGTTGCTGTTAATTTAGAGCATTGCCCATTGCCAAACATGGGAATTGCAATTGTTAATGGTCTTCTATTTTTAGAATGGTAATCTTGAGCTCTTAAGGTTCGGAGAGAAGGTCCAGTTCTCTGCAAATAGCACTTTGTTCAGCCTCATATAACTGACTGCAAATTTGGTCTCACTGTTTACCTTGCCTGTGAGTTAATCTGGAGGAAAGACTTCAGTGATATGTGCAGAGAATAAATGAAGAGTACTCATGTGGTTGGCTAATATTCCAATACAGCATTAGGGCGCTTGTCTACGCTTAAGGTGGTAGACCCCTATTATGTAAAGGGTTGTTGGCAGAAAAGTTAATTAGCCAATCAGATAGTTGATTCTAGGAACTCAAACTAAATGGGAAAGTACAATTTTGCTTTTCAGTGAGAGAAGGAGTCTGGTTTTTTCTCAATTCAATAAAAGGAAAAATAAACCAGAATGTATTTATATGCACTCTAATAGTTTGCATGAATTATCTCATCAAATTCTAATAATTTTGTAAGGTAGAGTCTGTTGTTATCCCCATTTTACAAATGAGAAAACTGAGGCCCAGAAAAGTCAAGCAAACTAATCAGGATTCACAGCCTTTAAGACAAAGAGCTAAGATTAGATCCAGGCCATCAGATTATAAGCCTTCTCTTGTGAAGGTTAGCTGATCCTGCCTTTCCCAAATGATGCTAGGATAGAGAAAACACATGAAAAATTCACCCAAATCCTACCTTCTGGCCTCAGATATAACAGAGTCTTTTGCACCTCTGGACAAGTCATTTCATCATGTGGACCTCCATCTCCCTTTGCAAAATGAAGCGTTGATACAATTTGTATCGGATGGTCTCTGGGGTTCCCTCCTCCTCTGAAGTTCTCTGATTCTATAATTGTGCCCTGACCTTAGAGGTACACATGCTCCTTCCCCACCCCATCCTCCACAGACACTGCTTCCCAAGGCAAAAGTTGAATCCTCCTAAAAGAACCCATTGCAGTTTAATGCTAAACCCCAGATCACACCAAATCTGTTATTCACAACAGCCCCTCAGGAACACACAGCACTTTTAAAATCTGGCAAGCCAGTTCTTCAAAATATGTTGTTAGTGGGATATGCTTTTGGAAGTACAATATTCATAGCCCCCAAAAAAAAGAAAAGAAAAGAAAAAAGCTCAGAATAAATGAGACTTTCTCTTTAAATCACCTTATTCTACAATGTTACTTTTGACAGATTAGCTTTGGCTTTTTAGATAGGGGGTTTTCAGTGTGGGAGAAGAGGGGTGTCCTCTTCATATCTTTAGAAATTTCCTTTAGTGTTTTATGGAAAGGTAGACCACAGGGTCCAGGAGAATGTACCTAAGACATTGATGGAACGCCATCCAGAAATAATCACAGGTGCAGAGAATTAGGACACATCCTGATAAAAGGTACATTTTTTTTTTCTCCTTTCTACTTTGTTATAGAAAATATCACACAGTCTGCATTACACAACACCTATTAAACCAGCATGCAAATGTCACATTTTCAGACCAGCATCTTATAGAGCAGAGAGCCACAAAAGTGCCTGAAAAATAATTGCATTATTTTTAGTGACATCAGTAAAAGATGCACACATCAGGATGAAGGAACATCTCAGAAGTACTGAACCAGCCTGAAAATGCTAAAAATATTGTTCCCCCTCCAACAATTGAAATGTTGAGCAAAGACAGAGGCAATGGCAGGTAGGGAGATCAAATCAGAATTCCCATCTCTCAGTTGTAATAGGCTTATAATCAGGACTGGCAAGAGTCGGGGAGTTGGGGGAGCTAACATGGGTCGTCAGCTGGGGACTGTGAGAGGAAGGAGAAAGTTGAAAAGGGGCAGCATAGAGTGGCAGCAAGAGGAGACCCACCTCCCGCTTCTAGCACCCCAGGACAGAGGCCACGTGAGAATGGCTGAGAAATCAGCATTGGCTCCAGAAGCCCTTGCCTTTGTGGTTGTGTGAGCCCAGCAGACACATGGGCACTGGGGCAGGGGAGCGCGTCTGTGCTTGACACACGTGTTTCCCATTGAGAGCTGGAGACAGCCCAGTAGCTGGGAGTTGGCCTGACAAAGCTGTACTGAAGTACAGAGTACGGTTTCAAAGCAGGCAGAAAAAGAACGGGAATGCTGTTCAGGAAATTCTTCAGGCATGGGCAGGAACTTGGCTGCAGTTCTGCAGCTGGAAAATCTGACTGGGGCAGCTTCTGAACGCAGGCTGGGCCTGCTCACCCTCAGCAGGCCGAGTGGCTGCCTCCTTCCAGCCGCTCCACACACGCCTGGGTTGTGTGGGACTCAGCAGCAGCTCTGTGGAGCAGAGGAGAGGTAGGGGACTGTTCCGTCCTTGCGTTTCCACACTTTCTCTTCACTTTCTACCTGCTGATTGTTTGGAAGTACTCTGAATTTTTGTGGGTGGTGGTAGAGGGGGTGTGTATGTGTGGGAACAAGTTAGAACTTCATCACTTAAACATCTGGTGTGGGGACGTAATCTTTTCTTCTCCCCCAGGCCCTTCCAAAATGGGGTTTGCAGCGGGGCAGAGACGCTTTGAAAAGTTAGGATTGAACTGGCAACACCACTGTGAAAAAGAAAAGTCTGTGAACTCATGTGTTGTCACCCTGTTCCAACCTTCTGTAACTTTTCTACGAGAAAGGACAGTTCATTGACAGGGAAGATAATTTTAGATGAAACTGTCTGTGTTCTTCGCTTCATGAGAGTTTGGAGAGAGGCATTTATAGCAGAAAATGGCTTTCATTTTAGAGGGAATCGGGGTTTGAAGTTTCTATTTTGAATTACGCTTTCAGGGCGTAGGAACAGAAAATGTGCGTATGAGATCCTGGCATCTTTTATTATCATGTGGGATTTTGACTGTCATTAAGGAGCTCAGTGATATATTTGCCTAGCAATATGCTGGATCAACATGTATAATTCTGTTTCTATAATAAGTTTCATTTTTTCTGAGTTGCAGAAGTATCTAGCAGTTCTCTCAGAAAATACTTCTGTAACAATGTTGTGAAGCAATTATACTCCAATAAAAAATACTTCTATATTTTATGACGTATAGATAACTATAGAGTTGCAGAAGGCAGTCATTTACTCAAAAATCAGTTAAAAAATAGGCATGTAACCGTGTGAATTTTATTTAATTTTCTATTTTGCACCTTACTGAAGAGAGTGCTTTTAAAAATAAGAAATTTTAGATAATTATTTTTCATAGATATCAGTTATAATGCAACTGATTTTCACCCCTCCTCCACAAAAGCTATACCTTATCCTACATTTAAAAAATTTCAAAAATGCAAAATATAATATAAATGCATTTCAGAAAGTGATTCAGTTCTGAAAGAGCTGAACCAAATCTCACTAGAGCTTTGTGATTTCTGGCAGAGCCATGAGTGACAACAATGATGTTGTCCAAAAGGGGCTTGGCCAGGAGTATAGTTGGAGAAATAGATGAATGAATGGATTTGTGGCTGCTTTCTGAAAACCAGAAGAGTAGCTAGACCTCTTAGGGTGGACCTCAATAAGGTTTGTGTTTACTTTTACCCTAAAATATCTCAACAACTATCTGATAGCAAAGAGATTAGTGGGTGAGTAAAGAGTGCGGGGCTGGACTTGTTCATATCTCTCTGCATAAGACCTGGGATGCATGTGCAGGCATTGTGTTTTGTCAGTGGCAAGTCAGCCCTCTCAGTCGGCAATTTTATTTTCTCTACAGTCTGCACGTGGAGGAGGGAATTAGAAAATGACTGGCAGCAGGAATTCTTATTCTGAGAAATGGCACACAAATATTTGTCTTCATGGATGTCATCTTTGGGTTGGCTCGGCTTGGTTTGGAGTGAAGAGAGTTTGGAATAATTCCAAAAAGGGGGAAGAAGATAGGATAGACAGTGACTACACTTGGGTTGCCTACGGAGTGAGTAAGATGCCAAGACAGATTGGGAACCAATGTGAACCACAGCCAGACACACTGCCTGTGAAAAAGGAGACTCTGGAGCTCTAATGTCATGCTCCTCTAAATTTAGTGCATGTTGAGCTGAACAGGCATGAAATAACAACTTCATGTTGCAGGGCTGTGCACAACATTGCCTGGAACTTGGAAGAAACTCTATAGTTTCCCTCTTTTAGAAGTACAGGAGGTGGAAATCCAGCTGCCCTGACATTTGAATAAAAAGAATGAAGGGTGAAGGAGGGTAGAGGTGAAGAAATGCAGGGCAGAGGTAGAAGCTACGGGGAGGGAGGAGTGGCCACAACGCCAGCTGGGTGGAAGGAGATCCATGTGCAGGGGTGAAACGTACATGCTAGCACAGCAAAGCCCAGTGGGCACTGATTGGTTCAGCTTGAAATGTGCGGCTAAACCATGGCCTTGGTGAGCAGAATTGTTTTACCCTGTTCACAGTAGAAGAGCCCATGGTCAGTCCACCGTGCTCTGCCTTATGGAAGTAATCAGAAAACACATTTTGTAAGAATGACATTGCCCAAGGGTTCAGATTTCCTAAGTGAGGAGGGAGCAGGCTCTTAAGGCCTTATTTTTAACCTATATTTGTTCCGTCCAGAGATATTTCTGCTGGGAGTGATGAGTGAAGGGGCCAGGTGGAGATGGAGGAGGGGTGGCAGTGGGCAGAGCTTTTTTCAAGGCCTGCCCATGGATGCTTCATCCTTAAGACAAACTTTTGAAAAGGAATATATTAATAAAGGGATACATATGCTTTACTGAAATTCGTGAATTTAATTTTATCCCTTTTTTTTATTTTAAAAACATCTCCAAGGGCATGTGCCACATTGTTGGTGAAAGTATTTAATATTCTATAAGGTGAGAAGGTTCATGGAATTATGGAATTGACCATCTGGAAAGGATTAAGGCTTAACATCCTGTAGTCCAGAATCTGAGCTTCAGTGATATAAAGACCCCTTTTAACAGGGCAGGAGAAAGTCCATGCTCCCACTGTTTTAATCATACTGTTATTTAGACATGTACAAGCCCCCAAATACTCACTTAGATATTACCTCTTTATTTTAATAATTTTTAACCATCCATAACACTAAAATAAATATATGAATTAAATACAGAGAAAAGTATCTAACAATATTCAGGTTATCAACATTGGTTTCTTAATATAGAGGGTGTTTTAGTGTGAGCATAAGTCTTATCAGACTCTTTGCAACACCATGGACTGTAGCCTCCCAGTGTCCTCTGTCTATGGACTTTTCCAGGCAAAAATATGGGAGTCGATTGCCATTTCCTATTCAGGGGAACTTCCTGACCCAGGAATCGAACCCACATCTCTTGTATCTCCTGCATTGGCAGGCAGATTCTTTTCCACTGGTTTCCCCTGGGAAGCCTAGAGGATCCTTTACTAGAATTTAATAAGGTTTACACCATGAACATGGAACTAAAGATTATTCTAATTCCAGACACTCATACTCTTATATCCTGGATATGTACTTACTTCTTCCATGACTTTTTTTCTCTTCAAATGTACCTTCATTTGCATGTCAAGATATCCTTTGATGTGCACCTTGAAGGAATATGTCATTTTGTGTTATATCACACTCTATTCCTTTCTCTAGTCTCGACAATTGGAATCAAATCACTTGTTGCCAAATGACTGTACACTGAGTACAAATGCACACACCAAAACCGTGAGTAGTAGCCACTGGTCATGACTTGGATCTGCATTTCCTAGGATAAAATTGAAAAAAATAAAATAAGCACATCAAAGAAATGAGAAAGGAAAACACAAGTACAAATTTGGCAAAAAAAACTCTGAGTCTGGAGAAAATCTGAGAATCCCTGTGCCTCGGAGACTCTACCTTGAGAAGTAATGATTTTGACCAATTCTGGTTCCATGGAGGAAACTCTGCAGGAATTTAGGACGGAATGGCTCTGGAAACACCCCATCCACTTTTCTAAACAGTATAGCCACTTTTATTTGTTTATATATGTTGGGGTTTTGCAATAAATTTCATTTGAAGAAAGAATTTTAGAGCTGTATCAGTGAAGGCTCCATTTGGCTGGAAATAGAAACCCTGCACATAGAGTTGGAACATGTAGGACCTTACTTTTTGTGCATGTGATGTACATTACACCTAGATAGTCCAGGACTGTTGTGGCAGCTGAGCGGTGTCTCCAAAGATCATAGCTTCCTTCTGTTCATTTCTTCATCTCCACGTGTCATGATCAAGTCAGAACAAAAATGGCAAAGCATGAAGAAGAAAAAGACTTCTCATGAACCTTTGCCTCTAATCAGGAAGGGATCCCTCCCCCATAGACTTCCTCGTGTCTCAGAATATACCCAGAACTGGGTCATGTGCCTAAAGGTCCCATGCAGGTATAGTACTATGATGTGTGGAGACCCTCTGAGTGTGGAATAGGAGCCCACAGGTCCAGATCAAGAGTTTTAGACTCTTCCAACCGTCTTTTGCTTCTGTTTTAAGGAAGTATATGCTGAGACTAGAAAAGATATGTTACCCACTGGGAGAGCACGGGTGTTCGGAGACAGTGGCGATGCGTCTTGTCCCTTGACTCTGAGTCAAGTGTCAACTACTTGTTACGTGTGTGGATTAGTAATGACAGGCGATACTTTGGAAGCTGTGTCAGAGAAAGTAACAATAGAATCTTAGTAGTAGGAGGGCCCTCAGAAATCACCTGGTTCCCTGGTCTTTCAAAGCCTCTTGAATCAAAATTTCTGAGATCAGAGTTGAGGAGATCCCTCTATTTTTAAAAAAAACTCCTCAAGTAATTCTGTTGAAGCCAACCAGACATCGGTCTTCAGAACTGAGTCTGTTTTACACTGTTGGGGCTAAATCATTATTTCCTGCACAAGTGCTATTTATAGTACAGATGTCAGCCAGACGTGACACCAGTTTGTTCAGTGATGGAGAACCTCACTGTACTGCAGAGCAGCTCGGGGCATTGTTTATCATCTCCAGCCTCCTCAGGTTGGGCCGCGTTTACATCTTTGTAACCCATGGCCATTGCTATACTCCTAAGGCACATTAGATGGTGGTAGGAGGCCTTGGTGCAGAACTGAGGTGAAGAGAAGGATTAAAAGTAGTGGTGGCCACACATCTTGGGATAGGTCTTGAGTCTACTAAGAGCTGAGTCTCAGTTTTTCCAACTGTAAAATGGGATCAGATGCCTGTAAAGTGTTTTCTCTCACATTCTACTTTTTTTTTTTCATTCTCAAACTCTATTTCTTTATGAATGTCTTAAAATCTTTCTCTCTCCATTGTCTTTTCTGCACCCTTCTCTTTACCCTTTCTCTGAACACAGTCTAGGCAGCCTCCTCCTGACAAAGATAAAATTCCCTAAACTCAATTCTAATCATCTAATAAGGGAATATTGTATGAACAGGACACCTTCATACATCTGTGAATCCAAGGAGTGGAGGGTTATTTTAAGCAAGAAGCAGCACAGTAAGAAAGAAGAGTGGAAAAGGGGATGATCTTGTAGCAGAGGGAGAATGATTACACTGTGAAGTGAGCCTAGGTTTTGAGGTACACAAACCTGTACTGTGACCCTGAGTGTGTGACCTTGGGCAAGTTACATCCTGTCCATGAGCCACAATTTTATCATCTTTAAAAGGAACAGGGTAGCATCCACCTCATACTATGTTGTGATCTTGTTCTTAGAATGTCCTTAGCTTGGTGCCTTGCACATGGTAAGGACTTCAGTATGTTAGCTGTATATATTTCAAATTAGTTCCACATGACGCAGACTGACAAAGAAGGAAATAGCCACATCAAATGATACAATGAAGCACTGAGACAATCAGCAGAGGAGAATTTTATGCTGAATCATCTGGGTTACTTTTTCCTTGTCACCTTAATTTCTCTGAAGATTCCACTGTCCTTTTTCCTTTTACCTTTTGCTACCACACAGAAAGGTAATCATCTGTCTTATGGTTTCAAATTCCTTTTGTCAAATGTGAACTGTCTTCTATAAAGGAAGCCATGTAAGCTGTGACCTGTTGAGCAAGTCTGCAGGACTGGGGAGGGACGTGTCACCACGGTTCACTAAGGGTATAAATCCTGTGAGATTGGTTTGCTCAAAAATCTGCTGGCTGTTGCTTCAGTAGAACTCTGGGTATGTAGGTGGATATGGAACTGGTAGCTTTATTCTTCTTTTTAACCAATAACGCAGTGGCACCTATTACAGCAAGCAGTTTCCTGATAAAACTGTATCACTGGGGATTAGAAATTCCCTTCTTGTTCAGACCACAGAGCTTTGCCAGGATCAGACTTGACAGGGTCAGACTCTGATGATTTCTCTGAATTTCAAATAATATATTTTGGAATTCCTAGAAACTCTGTCATTATTTCCCACGGTCAAAATATTTAAGCACTGAAACTGGTCTCATAAAGCTCAGAGTAAATAAACATCAGAATGAGCTCTTTTCTCCACTCCATCATTCCCCACAACCCTGTTGTCCCAACTCCAATTGGGGTTGTGGTCCTGGGCCTGCATAGTCAGTGAAGGAATGTGCTTCAGACCTAGAGATGTCTGTCCTTTGCTTCCTTTTCTTACCTGTAGTTGTCTTCTTTCGGGGAAGGCAATGGCACCCCACCCCAGTACTCTTGCCTGGAAAATCCAATGGACGGAGTAGCCTGGTGGGCTGCAGTCCATGGGGTCGCTAACAGTCGGACAGACTGAGCGACTTCACTTTCACTTTTCTCTTTCATGCATTGGAGAAGGGAATGGCAACCCACTCCAGTATTCCTGCCTGGAGAATCCCAGGGATGGGGGAGCCTGGTGGGCTGCCATCTATGGGGTCACACAGAGTCGGACACGACTGAAGTGACTTAGCAGCAGCA
>SJYX01019323.1:174852-194092 GCA_006410675.1 Oreotragus oreotragus | reverse complement strand
TGTGGGAAACATGCTGGTTTTCAATTTAGCCGTCTTGTGACTAACTTACTCTGCGACCTTGATGAAGTCACTTCACTTCCCTGGACCTAGTTTTCTCATCTGTAATTGTGACTTGAACTTTCTATAGTCCGTGCTTCCTTCAAGTGTTGTGTCTCTCTGATCTTACATGCTTGAGTCATGTTCATTACTTTATTACACAGCTTGGTCCCCAAGCCACAGAAGCTCTGTAGTGGCCCAGCTGCAGTTGCCATCGTCTGCTTCTGATCCGAATCATCCTTGAGGATATAAGAAGCACTGGATTTATGTACCATCGCGTAGCTGGAAAGGTTATAGAGGAGGCCACAATGGGTGGATGCAGTGTCCTTTGCCTGTGAAAATGACACTATTAAATTTGCTATCAGTGTTTGAAATTACTTTTCCTGTTTAGGGTGTTCAGTTCACATTCTTTCCTGGTTCTCAGTGCACTGTCAAGGAATACGTTTAGAATGAGGTGTGAGTGGTATGCAGAGCCAGATCTTCCCTGACTGTCAAGGTTCCTTCAAGTCTTTGCTCAGATACTGCTTTCTTCATGAGATCAGCCTTTCTCGTGCTTTTAAAATTTGAACCTGCCCAGCTCTCCACCCCCAGTACTGCTTATCTATAGACTTTTCCTGTCTTTTTATTCTTTGATCTTTTACCTGTAGCCCCCATTCTCTTAGAAAATAAGTTTCAAACATAGTTTTCATGTTGTTTAGCTGTCTCTCCCATCGTGGCCTCCTGCCACTGCCTTGAGATAGGGATCTGTGGCTTGCTCATTGATGTCCCTAGATGCGTCGAGTAGTGCCATGGGAAGACTCGAAGGAAAACACAGATTTCTCAGGTGGTAGCACCGCATATGCCTTTTTTAAATACACCCCATGCTAAATATATCTAAACGGTAATTCTGAATGTCTTGCATCCTATTCAGCAAAAGTTAAGCTTTTGCCTCATTCTTTTTCTAATGGAAGGAAACACAGAAATTGAGTCAAGACACTAACCAACTTACTAGTTAGGAGCCCTTGAGAACATCCCATCGTTCCTTAGGACCTCAGTATCTTAATATATGAAATAGTTTTAATAAGATTGATCCCCTAGAGTGTTGTCAGAAATGTATGAGCTAATGTATCTGATAATGCCTAGTACAAATATGTATGTGTGTTTCACAAAGATATTTCTGTCTGAAACGACCTCAACTGACACCTCACACATCTAAATCTCGAGGACAGTGAGAATGAATGTTCATAATTATACTGAAATATCTTCTAATTCATCATAGATAAGGATTTTGGATTTAAATATAAGGTGTTTTGTACTTTGGAGAAAGATTGATGATAATATCTATACCACACAAACACACACTCAAACCTACCTTAACCTAGCAATTCAGTGTCTCCGGTCTTCTCTGAGAGTTCTGTTGGGACATCTGTGAAACCTGTATAACCCATTCCTGTGGCTTTACTTACATGCAGAAAACTTACACATTTCATTTCTGAGCCCTGTCTTCCCCCTGAATTCCAGATTCATTTCTAAGTGCCTTTGTGACACCACCCCCATGGATTTTTCTGTGCATTTCATAATCAGCATGACTAAACAGAGCTCTCTCTCCCCGCCCCATCCTTTTACTCCATTCGCCTCCTGCCCCACAAGCCACGAGCTTCCCAAAGTTCTCCGTCCTGATGAAGGGCTGATGAAGGGCACTATCATGCACCCTGGTGCTCGTGCCAGAACCCTAGCATTCTCCTTGATTCCTGTCTTTTACTTATACATGCTCTCTGTCTTGGGAAACAGCAAATTCTCTTAGCTCTCCTTTCTCAGTATAGCAACTGGTCACGTTCTCACGCAGCCTCTACCCAAATCTGAGCTATTGTCACCTTTTTTGGGTGACTGCAGGTGTCACAAGTCCCCAGTTTCTCTGCTGGCATTCCTGTCCCCTGCAGTATGTTCCTTAGAGAATGAGAACAATTCCAAAGGGAAAATCTGATCACTCCTGTGCCTTGGTTCTCTGATAGTTACTATCACCGTCAGTGTCATACCTGTGCTTTTACTGTGGCACGTAAGACCCAAGATACACCCCTTCTGCCTGCACTTCCAAGCTTGCTTTCAGACACTCTCCCCTGTGTATGCCCTGATGTATCCATACTGTTCTTGAAGCATGCCAAGTGAGCCCTTACCTCAGGGCCTATACACCTGCTGGTATTGTTTCCTCTACTGGAGTACACTCCCAAATGTCTTCAGGCTTTACTCTCTTGCTTGTTCACGTTTTTTTCTCAAATATTTCTACCACAGAGAGGCTTCCTTGACCATCGTACAGATAAGAACTTCCCCAGTCTTTGTTCCCTTCTCTGGCTGTACATTTTTATTCATAGGACTTTTCCCAAGAGTAAGTATGGCAAGCTTGATATTTGCTTGTCTGTTTCTCATTTCTTCCACTAAAAGGTAAGGACCAGGAGGCAGGGAATCTGCCTTTCACTGCTTAATGACTACTGCCAGCGCATTGTAAGACTGAGTAAGTGTTTATTTGTTTAAATAAGTATTCGTATCAGAAAATTAGTGGAAACAACCTCAGTGTTCACCCCTACAAGTTGGTTGGGTTAAATATCACGTACCATACAATTTTAAACTAACTTAAGAAACAGTGAGCTATATAAGTAAATCAAGTTAGATTGGGAACAGTAAAGAATGAAAATATCCCCTTCTTTTTGTAAAAAATAAAAATTTTAATGTGAGTATGTATGCTTTGAGTGTATATATTGCATAACGTCTGCATGTGTATTGAACATTTATATAGGAGTAAGAAAGAAGTTGGTAATTGTTGCCTCTGTGGAGAAAGGCTAAAATTGGAAATGAAAAATAGATTTTAACTGTATCTCCTTCAGCTCTTTTAAATACATGCACTTGTCCAATTATTTTTTTTTNGTAAGAAAGAAGTTGGTAATTGTTGCCTCTGTGGAGAAAGGCTAAAATTGGAAATGAAAAATAGATTTTAACTGTATCTCCTTCAGCTCTTTTAAATACATGCACTTGTCCAATTATTTTTTTTTCAGTAAAACTGTTCAATACTTACAAGTTCAAATTCTTGAAAAACTAGAAGATGTAATATGTAACTTATAATTAGTCCAAATATTTATTTAAATAGGAAATGCCATTCCTGAATCATTTTATACAAATAGACATTCACTTTTCTGGGCAGATTTTACAAGGAAAAAAAATGTCAATTGTTATATCAAAGGTAAGAGTACAGTNTAGAAGATGTAATATGTAACTTATAATTAGTCCAAATATTTATTTAAATAGGAAATGCCATTCCTGCATCATTTTATACAAATAGACGTTCACTTTTCTGGGCAGATTTTACAAGGAAAAAAAATGTCAATTGTTATATCAAAGGTAAGAGTACAGTGTTGTTACAATTGTCAAAACTGTATCAAACATTAGCAATCCAAGACTAAAACCTTGTATGGATGGCTGAGTGAAAACAACCTTGAAAGCAGATCATTTTAAATCTGAGACCTCAAAAATTAACGTGGCTAATGTAAAATTATTTATGTGCCAGAATCATCCAAAATGACTCAGATTTGCAATAAATTCTAGAAACTGTAATGAACCTGGGAGAGGACTTGCTTATGCTTGCTATTTATATAAACTGGTTGCAGTTGTAAACAGTGATGTAATTCCTGTTTACTTTTAAGTGTTCTGGAAATTCCAACATGCTGCAGCAGCATTAATCCTAGCTCACTTGGTGTGTATCATTCGTTTCATTTCTAAATAACTGAATGTATTTATTGGTCTAGCCATCTTAATTCTGAACTATTACCATAGTTTATGAAGCAGAGTATCGTTAATCCACAGTCTCTCTCTGCAAATCCCTCTCTTAACTCTTTCATCTGAGCTCATTCAGTGCCCACCATGCTGACCGTCCTGTTTCCTTTGAGGATGCCCTTAAGGCTGAGGTACTTGCTTGTGTCCCCTGTCAGAAAACTTGTTCTAACTCTAGGTCTCACTTGAGTTGTCCCTTGGTCAGAATGGCCTTCCATGACCAGCGTGGGTCACCCCTACTCTCTATCATGGAACCTGCCTTGTTTACTTCCTCCCACCTACTGTAGTTCTGATGGTTTCATCCATTTACTTGTTTACTGTCCATCTGTCTCATTAAAAAGACAAGCTTAGTAAAGACAGAAATACCCTGCTTATCCTTATGGAGACCTGTACAGCCCCAGGCTCTACTGTGGTAACTGGCACGTAGTTGTTAGTTGCCCAGTGCTGTCTCACTCTTTGTGACCCCGTAGACTGCAGAACTCCAGGGCTCCCTGTCCCTCACCCTCTCCTTGAGTTTGCCCAAGTTCGTGTCCATTGCATCAGTGATGCCATCCAGCCATCTCAACCTCTGATGCCCTATTGTCCTGTCCTCGATTTTTCCAAGCATCAGGAAAGAACAGAATCAGCTGTTCACATCAGATGACCAAAATGCTGGAACTTCAGCATCTGTCCTTCCAATGAGTATTCAAGGTTGATATCCTTTAAGACTGAGTGGTTTGATCTCCTTGCAATCCAAGGGCCTCTCAGGAATCTTCACCACCACAGTTTGAAGGCATCAGTTCTTTGATGAAGTGCCTTCTTTTGGACAAGGAAGTGGCAACCCACTCCAGCATTCTTGCCTGGAGAATCCAATGGGCAGAGGAGCTTGAACGGGCTGGGGTCCATAGGGTCACAAAGAGTCGTACATGACTGAAGTAATTTTTCATGCATACCTGCCTTCTTTACGGTCCACCTCTCACAACTGTACAAACCTTTGTCAGCAGAGTAATGACTCTGCTTTTCAACACAGTGTTTACGTTTGTCATAGCTTTCCTGCCCAGAAGCAATCATCTTCTGATTTGATGGCTGCAGTCATCGTGCACAGTGATTTTAGAGCCCAATAAGAGGAAATCCATCACTGCTTCCTCAGTTTTCCCTTCTATTTGCCGTGAAGTGATGGGGCTGGATGCCATGAGCTTAGCTGTTGTTGTTGTTGTTTTAATATTTAGTTTTAAGCTGACTTTTTCACTCTCCTCCTTCACCATCATCAAGAGGTTCTTTCATTCCTCTTTGCTTTATAACATTCGAGTGGTATCTAAATACTGAGGTTGTTAATATTTCTCTTTCCTATCTTGATTTCTAGCTTGTAAACTCATCTAGTCAGGCATTTCTCATGATAAAAAAACAGGGTGACAACATAGTAGATGGTCACAATTTTTTTTTCTGTTGAAAAATAGATTGGGATTGGGGTTTCCTTCACCAGCCAGGTCTGTGCTTTGCTATGCTTCTTTCTCCTACGGTATGTGACTGTACAGAGAATTGCACTCATTAGCATTCCCATAAATCCCCTTATGGAACAAGACACTATGAAGCCGGGTGGGTGGAAGAGTCAAGCAAACCTTAATAAAATGTCTCTCAAAGCCTCCTTGTCCTCATCTCTACCCTATTAGTAGAGTGGATCATGGCCCATAAAATTTTATAGGCTGCAAAGAAAAAGCTTCAGGAAACTTGATAGCACTGATGTGTCTTTAGAAGGTTTATTGATTGTTTTTTAATCATCCCTCAAAACATAATCATTTTCCACAGATGACTGATAATGCAGATACTGTAATGGTTTTCTAGATATCTCTTTTGTTTGGGGAGGAAAGAAAAAAAAAAAATTTGTTCTTCTCTAGAAGAAGAACCCAACTGAAACAAAAACACTAAACACAGAAAGTGATGGTTTCTAACACCGTTCTTCTAGAATAGGAGTTCAGCCTCAAGAAGGATGCCAGCTGTGTATGTTTCTACCAAAAGCCCTTCCATCATCCTTATATCAACTGATAAAATATAGGAAGGAGAGCAATAGGAGATTTTCTGGTAACTATCTGGTATCTACTATAAATAGATTTAGGAAGGGGAGTGAACATGGGTATGACCACTTGAGTATGATAAGGCCAGTTTCTGTGTTAAGATGTCAAAGGCTTGTCAGAGTTGTTGGATTTAACACTTTGAGACTCAGTGTAGGCGCGCCTTAAACTGGGCATATAATGTGACTTCCTGAATTAGAAGAGAAACAGCTGTAAGACCAAGGTGTCACTTAAGCTGAGCTTGGCTCAAGGATCTTTGTGAAGACTTCATAGTGATCATGGCCTTTGTACAAATCATATGGCTCCTATGACTGTTGTTGGGCATTTGTGAGGTCATTGAAAAAATCTTCGTGGTAGCCAAGTCACCAAGTCTTGGTAGTGTGATCAGTCACAGAAGTGAAACCAACCACACAAGCTAAGAGGAGGTTCTCCACAAGTCCAACTCATAAACATAGATGCTCTCCTTGAGATTGTCACATTAAATGAATGTCAAGACCGTGCTTTCTGTAATACTTCATGATCCTGTGTCTGAAAATTTGAATGTGTGAGACCATGAGGTTACACCTCAAAACCAGGCTTTTAAAATACCCATCCAGAATGATTTTCTTTGGAAATTCCATGTCTATTATTCTTGGCAACTATTTAATTAGCCATTGTCATGGGTGATTTTTATATTATGACATTGCCCTCATGATTGGCAGTTCCTCTTTATTAATAGCAAAGCCACACAAAGTTTACAACATTTGTTCACTGGGAAATGTAATCCTATTGCATTTTGTGTGCAAAGAAACAGGGTATCTTTAAGTCACCTGGATTTGTTTATGAGCAGGTGAACATTGAAAATAGCCTCATGAAGGAGTAAAGTAATGCTTTGGAGTTAATCCTGTTTAACATCAATATAGTTGCATGTGCCTTAGGAAAGGGAGAAAAGTTGTATAAATTTTCAGTCTTTTCCTTCTGATCTTACAGCTCTTTACTTTTACTGGAGGATATTCTTTGCTATTTAGCATTGGCTTGATTTTTATTTGTTCATTGAAAAAATGTATGCTATTATGGGGCTTCCCAGGTGTCACTGCTGGTAAAGAGCCTGCTTGCCATTACAGGAGATTTAGAGGCACAAGTTCAATCCTTGGGTCAGGAAGATATCCTGGAGGAGGGCACAGCCACCCACTCCAGTATTCTTGTCAGATGAATCCCATGGACAGAGGAGCCTGGTGGGCTATGGTCCATAGGGTCGCAAAGAGTCAGACACGACTGAAGTGACTTAGCAGAGCACAGCCTGCTATTGTATGTAATTTTGCAAACAATGTATAATTATGTTATTCAGTTCAGTTTCAGTTTAGTCGACAGTCGTGTCTGACTCTTTGCGACCCCATGAATCACAGCATGACAGGCCTCTCTGTCTATTACCAATGCCCAGAGTTCACCCAAACTCATGTCCATCGAGTCGGTGATGCCATCCAGCCATCTCATCCTCGTCCCATTCTCCTCCTGCCCCCAATCCCTCCCAGCATCAGGGTCTTTTCCAGCCATCTCTTCGCAAGAGGTGGCCAAAGTACTGGAGTTTCAGCTTCAGCATCAGTCCTTCCAATGAACACCCAGGGCTGATCTCCTTTAGGATAAACTGGTTGGATCTCCTTGGACTCAAGAGTCTTCTCCAGTGCCACAGTTCAAAAGCATCAATTCTTCAGTGCTCAGCTTTCTTCACAATTCAACTCTCACATCGGTACATAACTACTGGAAAAACCATAGCCTTGACTAGACGGACCTTTGTTGGCAAAGTAATGTCTCTGCTTTTTAATATGTTATCTCGGTTGGTCATAACTTTCCTTCCAAGGGGTAATTGTCTTAATTTCATGGCTGCAGTCACCATCTGCAGTGATTTTGGAGCCCCCAAAAAACAAAGTATGACATTGTTTCCACTGTTTCCCCATCCTAATGTGCCTAAGTCTTACAAAAGTGATTATTCCTTGATGCAAACCTATGAGTCTGCATTTATTGTTTGCCAGGGTTGTTCTTGCATATTCAAGTATCAGAAAATCCCTCCCAGTGAAATATAAATAGTTGTACCTTTTATCAAGCTCCTTGGTTGCTCAGATGGTAAAGAATTCACCTGCAATGCAGGAGACCCAGTATCCATCCCCTGGGTAGGGATGATACGCTGAAGCGAAAGGATGGCTGTCTACACCACTATTCTTACCTGGAGAATTCCACAGACAAAGGAGCCTGTCCATGGGGTTGTGAAGAGTTGAATATAACTGAATGAATAACACTTTCACTTTTTTCACTTTCACTGAACCAGCTAAGCAGTGATGTATTATGATGATGTTCTACTGAAGTTTTGGTGTATGCTTGAGGTTCTTTATGGGAGGGGACCAGAAGACTCTCCAGGTTTTATGAAGCCTGGAACTTAAAAAAATTTTGGGACTATTTTAAGGAAAAGAATATTAGAAATACAAACTCAAGTTTATAAAGATGATCATGTACTTAGAATGAGAAATGGACTTAAATTTTTAACTTTTAAAAGCTGAACTATTGTAAAATCCAGAAAAAATAGCATTCATAATTATGTGTCTGAATATTTTTTCCACAGTTTTGGTTGCATATCCTTTGATTGCCTCTTTGTATGACAACTCTTGTCATACACAAGTGATATGTGGTGCTATCACTTTCTGTACAGACAATAGAAAGGTAATTGTCTCCTATTCCAATAAAACTTAAAAAAATATTGATGGTTGTGAAGCATAAAGCATGCAACTTTACCTACAGAATACAGACACACAGTGCACACAGCCTGAAAACACACGAATTCTGATTTTCTTTTCCATGGTTCCCATAGAAAAAGAAAAACTGTGGGGAACATTTGTTTTCTGTGCTGCACTGAGTATATTCTTGACAGGATAGAATTTCTGTTTTGACTGGGTGTCAATGAAAATTGAATTCTACGCTTGAAATTTTAAATAACTGATGATGAGAAAAAAAAAAAACCCTCCAACTAGCTCCTGGCTCCTCTGCTACCCTCCTGTGTCTGGTGCTTGCCATCAGAGGACATGTTTACATGGCCACACGTCCTTTGGTCCTATACCTTCATGATGCCATGCTTGGTGAGTTGGCACTGAGGGTGGAAGGAGAATTCCTGCAAGACATTTTTACACAAGGGGAGCTGGCATAATGTACCTCTACAGGGAAGTGGCTGCAAATCATATAGGTACATATCATCTAAAGTATGTGAACTCCCAATTCAGATTCCTCTTCTTTGGATCTCCAAAATGCATGTAAATCCTCCAAAGCCACCCAAAATAAAGGGAAATTGATAAAGACAGTCTTTTTCATCTTATTTTAGTTGGTTTGACAAAAATGTGTGATGAGGTTAATACACTACTAGGGAGGGCCCCTGAAAAGGTCATGGAAGAGACTGGACAAGAGAGCATCTGAAACTGCAAATTCATCCCCTGTGCAGCACATTTCTCTCAGGAAGGATCCAAAGAAACCCAGATTGGAGTCTGGATTGCCTCTTAAATTTTTATTATTTCAACATGTTTCAGTTTTGTTTGTTTTTTTTTTTTACTAGAAAATTCAATTTACTCAGCTTATCTAAATTTTCTTCTTCCAAGCAGGATTATTGATAACAGATGTATCCATTATCTTATTGTTTGGCTGGCAACACTGTATTTTTTCTCTTTTAAGAAAATTTATTGGAGTATAGTTGGTTTATAATTCTGTATTAGTTTCAGGTATACAGCAGAGTGAATAAGTTATACATATATCCACTCTCTTTTAGAATATTTCCCCATATAGGTCATTACAGACTATAGCATTCCCTGTGCTACACAATAGGTTTTTATTAGTTATCACTTCTCTATATCAGTTCAGTTCAGTTCAGTCGCTCAGTCGTGTCCGACTCTTTGCAACCCAATGAATCGCAGCACGCCAGGCCTCCCTGTCCATCACCATCTCCCGGAGTTCACTCAGACTCACGTCCATCAAGTCCATGATGCCATCCAGCCGTCTCATCCTCAGTCATCCCCTTCTCCTCCTGCCCCCAATCCTTCCCAGCATCAGAGTCTTTTCCAATGAGTCAACTCTTCGCATGAGGTGGCCAAGGTACTGGAGTTTCAGCTTTAGCATCATTCCTTCCAAAGAAATCCCAGGGCTCATCTCCTTCAGAATGAACTGGTTGGATCTCCTTGCAGTCCAAGGGACTCTCAAGAGTCTTCTCCAACACCACAGTTCAAAAGCATCAATTCTTCTGTGCTCAGCCTTCTTCATAGTCCAACTCTCACATCCATACATGACCACAGGAAAAACACAGCCTTGACTAGACAGACCTTAGTCGGCAAAGTAATGTCTCTGCTTTTGAATATGCTATCTAGGTTGGTCATAACTTTCCTTCCAAGGAGTAAGCGTATTTTAATTTCATNATGAGTCTGAGTAAACTCCGGGAGTTGGTGATGGACAGAGAAACCTGGCATGCTGCATTCCATGGGATCGCAAAGAGTTGGACATGATCAAGTGAGTGAACTGAGCTGATCTCTCACTTGGATTTCTGCAACAGTATCCTCTTTTGTTTTTCAGCCTTTAACGTTGTTCCATCCTATTTTCTGACTTGCATATTTCCAGAAGGCATCATGCCATGCTTCTGATTAACATTCTTCAGTGAGAATACATTGCACTTACACTGAAGTTCAAATGTATTAACAGAACTCCCTGATCAAACCCTTTGCTCAGTTCTTCAGCTTCGCTTTATGTCAAACTGAAGTGCTTTCAATTTCTCAAATGCATCTTGTTCCTATGAATTCTGGGCTTTTCATCTGTTGTGTTCTTAAACTTAAACAGTAATTTATCCAATCTTATGTGACTTTCTTTAACAAATTATTTAGATAAACTTTTCCTTGTGAAACTTTGCCTTAATTATGAAGTCTGGGTTAATCATTGTTGTTACAGGTTTTCAACAACATTCAAGCCTTCCCTAAGAAGAGTTGTTTTTTTTTTTTTCCTCAAATTTTTATTTATTGTTATGCTATTTTAAAGTTTAAACTAAACAAAGGCAAGAAATTAATTTAGATTTTTTTGTTATAAATTCAGGATATTATAGTTTCAGACAATCTGTATTTAGGTTTACTTGTTGAATGCAAAACTAATAAAAGTAACTCTGTCTTTGGACAGCACTATTTATTATAGGAAATATGTATATACCTTCTTATATCTGTATTTTGAATTGATTTAATGATAATTTGCAATATGGGTTCAGACTGCAATCATGTGAAACTATGTGATTACCATCATAATTCATATGATCAGTTCAGTTCAGTTCAGTCACTCAGTCATGTCCGACTCTTTGCGACCCCATGAACCACAACATGCCATTTTTTTTTTTTTCCTCAAATTTTTATTTATTGTTATGCTATTTTAAAGTTTAAACTAAACAAAGGCAAGAAATTAATTTAGATTTTTTTGTTATAAATTCAGGATATTATAGTTTCAGACAATCTGTATTTAGGTTTACTTGTTGAATGCAAAACTAATAAAAGTAACTCTGTCTTTGAACAGCACTATTTATTATAGGAAATATGTATATACCTTCTTATATCTGTATTTTGAATTGATTTAATGATAATTTGCAATATGGGTTCAGACTGCAATCATGTGAAACTATGTGATTACCATCATAATTCATATGATCAGTTCAGTTCAGTTCAGTCACTCAGTCATGTCCGACTCTTTGCGACCCCATGAACCACAACATGCCAGGCCTCCCTGTCCATCACCAACTCCTGGAGTATACCCAAACTCATGTCCATTGAGTCAGTGATGCCATCCAACAGTCTCATCTTCTGTCATCCTCTTCTCCTCCTGTCCTCAATTTTTCCTAACATCAGGGTCTTTTGAATGAATCCGCTCTTCGCATCAGGCAGCCAAAGTACTGGAGTTTCAGCTTCAACATCAGATGATTCTAATGTTTAAATCTCACCAGATTGAGATGGGAATTTTCAGAAGTGTTTCAATTTGGGGTATTTGGGATCTCTAAAATATGTGGCTGGATCCCTGAGAGAAAGACTTTAAGACAGTTGGATTGCTATCCATTCACTTCTTTACCCAAGAGGGTAAAAAAATGGAGTCAGGTGACATGTCTAATTGCTTTGTCCAGGTAAACTGACTAATGATATTTGTTAGGGAGAAGAAATCTTGTGTCAGAAATGCCTTTTTCAGGATATCTCTGGGAAAGAATAAACTAGAAAAATAGAATGCAGGATCTAGAAGGCAAGGATCCCTGGAGAACACCATGTAAGCCATGCACTTCTATGCGGGATAAAATGAAGATGTGTTGTACTTGAAACCTAACTAAAGCACCCTCTAGCTATACAAAGACTCCAAGAACCTCATCTAGAGACAGTATCTGTTCTGGGCAAACACACATGCACGCACGCACACATGCATGCATGCACTCATCTAATACTGGAAAGAAGGACCTGCATAACAGCTTTCAATGTCCCAAATTCTCACTGTTGCTTCTGAGCCTTTTGATATTATTTCATATGGGTAAGAACTCTGACTCTTTGTCTTACTTGCCAATCTGATCCTATGTGGCAGTGATCCTATGCAGACCCAATGCTCCTTTAAACAAATTTAATAGTTTTCTGTTGATATTTATGTATAGTATATGATGTAGCTGGATTCATAGTTCTCTCTCTCTCTCAAGTTCCCTTCAGCATAGCTCTTGAAAACATTTAGTTTTTCTGCTTGATTATACCATATTTGAAGGTACATTCAAGGTTAGCTTCACAATCCACTAGTAACTCTAACAGTTTGTGCATTTTAAGCAGATTTAAATTGCATTCATGAGTTTTATTTCAAAACCCATGTACCCTCTTTTAGAGAACAATGCTAAGGACATTAGGTAATTGCTGAACTGAGTATTAGAGTTGGATAATTTCCTTAGATATTTTAATTGGATATCTGTGAATAAAGACTCCATCACACATTGTACTTAGACTTCTAAGTATCAAAACTCTAAGCATGCATTTATTACAAATGGACTGTAGTGACATTAGCTGTTCTGGGAGTTCCTAGAAATATGGTTATTCTATCTGCCTCTTAAAAGGAACCACTGATATTTACTGCCTCAGAGACTCTGATGAGTGGACAGAGGAAGGGATGGAAGATGAGGAGCAGGAGCGAGTTATGAGAACAAGATGTATTGCCTTGTTTGCAGCAAAGGCAGACCAAACACAACGAGTCTCAGAAGATAGCGTATAAATCAGGATATTCTGACGTAATATAGGAGAGGTCTTTAAATGGAACTGATTTCATAGTCTTGGTAAGTCATAAAAGGTCTATTTGGAAAACTGCAATAATAATTAGACATCTGCCAAGTTTCAAGTGTTGACATTTGCTGGAGGACTGAAAACTTTCCTGAAATCTATATTTGAAGACATTTTCTCAGTTAATCAGAAAAGGATTTTTTTTTTTAAATCGGAGTATTCTGTGTGACCCCTTTAAATAATAACAACAACAAAAAAATATGAACAATCAGAGAAGGAAAGGGAAATGTGGCACAGTTCCCTCTTAGAATTTCTGCTTGGTTAAAGAATCCAGGAGAGATTTCAACTCTATCAAAATACAGTTGTAATTTTAAAATAGTCAAATTGTTATGAGCACTTGAAAAGTTCTTGTGACAGTCTCTTAAATTTTGCTTTGTAACAATCAAATTGGAATTGAATCTCACAGAAATAGCTTCCAAGAAATTAGTAAGCAAGAGTGGAAAGAAACATATTTGTTCATTTCAACAAAATACAGAAAAATTTATGCTAAACACATTAAGTTTTTAGAAGTGTGAAAATTCCATTTTTGCCATCCCATCAGCAGATTTTTTTTTCATTCTTTGCCTTAAAAAAAAAAATGAATGAATTGAACTTTCTGAATTGTACTCAAGAAAAAATCTTGAATTGGAGTTCTGTGAAAGAAATTTTTCCTCTGCCCACTCAGAGTCAATTACCATTTTATTTTAGCTGCATGTTTTGATTTGTACTTATGTGTGTATACAACATAGAGATGATGAAAGATATGCCTTATAGTAGTTTAAGAAAAGTCTGTGAATTTAAGAATATTTCTTAACCTCCAACAAAAATGCTGGAGAGGTGTGTAAAGCTTGTATGCTTTGTACTACAAGTGAATCTTGAAAAGCATCTTGAATGCAGAATAGCCGTTGAGTTCACACTCTTTTTTCCTATGACTTTAGCCTAAAACGGCCAGGCAGGTAATTAAAATGAGTGAGGGGAGTCAGGTGACAGGAAAAGAAACAGTTCCAAGTGGTATCTAAAGGGTGAGTCTTTACTCAGCTCCAGTTGATGGTGGACATGCAAAAGCATAGGCCCAGTGGGGGAGTATCTGTTTCAAGAGCATTTGTGAGACACTACAGATGTGTAAATTCTCTCAATTTTAAATGTTGGCCAGGCAAATCAAGAAGGTAGATTAAATGTGGCTCAAGATCTGCTAGTTTCTATATCTAATACAAGAATATTCCAATAGTCTATGTCCCTACCAAGCTGATGAAACCTGAAATGCCTAAACTAAAATTTCATTAGCTTAGTTGTGGCCTGACAGCACCACAGCCAGGTGGGGTCAGGCTTGACTCTGCCCAGCCGCCCTCAGAAGCCCCCAGGACCTGGAGGCCCCGGCTGGGTCGTGGTCCGACCACAGGACCCCGCCAGCTGGCTGCAGGCAGCATGTGGGGGCGGGGACCCCTGGCTGGGCCCGGGGTTGCTTCTAAATTTAGGAATCTGCAAGCAGGCACACTGAGCGCTGCCAAGAGGAGCTACCCCACGTCTGAGGTCAGGGGCACAGACCTAGAGTACCAGGCTGTGATGGCGCAGGAATGGCCGAGAGGAGCTACTCCACCTCCGAGGTCAGGGGTGGTGGCCTAGAGGAGCTACCCTGCATCCGAGGTCAGTGGCAGCCGGGAGGAGCTACCCCGCTTCCGAGGTCAGGGGTGGCGGCCGAGAGGAGCTACCCCGCTTCCGAGGTCAGGGGCAGTGGCCTAGAGGAGCTACCCTGCGTCCGAGGTCAGTGGCGGCTGGGAGGAGACAACCAGCGTCCGAGGTCAGGGGTGGCGGCCAGGAGGAGACACCCCGCATCCGAGGTCAAGGGCGACCGGGAGGAGACACCCTGCGTCCGAGGTCAGGGGTGGCCAGGAGAAGCCACCTTGCGCCCGAGGCCAGGAGCAGTGACCCTGAGGACCCACCCCGAGCCCGAGGGCAGGGCCGGCTGCAGGGAGGAGCAACCCGAAGAGCAGTGGCTGCGCGGGCGCAGGAGGGCCTAGAGGATATATCTCAGGTTGAAAGTCAAGAACGGCGGTAAGGAGATACCCCTCGTCCAAGGTAAGGAGCAGCAGCTGTGTTTTGCTGGAGCAGCCATGAAGAGATATCCCACGGCTAAGGTAAGAGAAACCCAAGTAAGATGGTAGGTGTTGCAAGAGGGCATCAGAGGGCAGACACACTGAAATCAGACTCACAGAAAACTAGTCAATCTAATCACACTAGGACCACAGCTTTGTCTAACTCAGTAAAACCAAGCCATGCCTACAGGGCAACCCAAGAGGGGCGGGTCATGGCGGAGAGGTCTGACAGAATGTGGTCCACTGGAGAAGGGAATGGCAAGCCACTTCAGTATTCTTGCCTTGAGAACCCCATGAGCAATATGAAAAGGCAAAATGATAGGATACCAAAAGAGGAACTCCCTAGGTCATTACGTGTCCAATATGCTACTGGAAATCAGTGGAGAAACAACTCCAGAAAGAATGAAGGGATGGAGCCAAAGCAAAAACAATACCCAGCTGTGGATGTGACTGGTGACAGAAGTAAGATCTGATGCTGTAAAGAGCGAATGTAGAATGTCAGGTCCATGAATCAAGGCAAATTGGAAGTGGTCAAACAAGAGATGGCAAGGGTGAACATCAACATTCTAGCAATCAGCAAACTAAAATGGACTGGAATGGGTGAATTTAACTCAGATGACCATTATATCTACAACTATGGGCAGGAATCCCTCAGAAGAAATGGAGTAGCCATCATGGTCAATAAGAGTCCAAAATGCAGTACTTGGATGCAATCTCAAAATGACAGAATGATCTCTGTTTGTCTCCAAGGCAAACCATTCAATATCACAGTTATCCAAGTCTATGCCCCAACCAGTAATGCTGAAGAAGCTGAAGTTGAACGGTTTTATGAAGACCTACAAGACCTTTTAGAACTAACACCCAAAAAAGATGTCCTTTTCATTATAGGGGACTGGAATGCNNNNTATTTCACATTCCAAGATGTCTGGCTCTAGATTAGTGATCACATCATCATGATTATCTGGGTCATGAAGAAACTAACACCCAAAAAAGATATCCTTTTCATTATAGGGGACTGGAATGCTAAGGTAGGAAGTCAAGAAATACCTGGAGTAACAGGCAAATTTGGCCTTAGAATGCAGAATGAAGCAGGGCAAAGACTAATAGAGTTTTGCCAAGAAAATGCACTGGTCATAGCAAACACCCTCTTCCAGCAACACAAGAGAAGACTCTACACATGGACATCACCAGATGGTCAACACCGAAATCAGATTGATTATATTCTATGCAGAAAAATATGGAGAAGCTCTATACAGTCAACAAAAAAAAGACCAAGAGCTAACTGTGGCTCAGATCATGAACTCCTTATTACAAAATTCAGACTTAGATCAAAGAAAATAGGGAAAACCACTAGACCATTCAGGTATGACCTAATTCAAATCCCTTGTGATTATACAGTGGAAGTGAGATATAGATTTAAGGGCCTAGATCTGATAGATAGAGTGCCTGATGAACTATGGAATGAGGTTCATGACATTGTACAGGAGACAGGGATCAAGACTATCCCCATGGAAAAGAAATTCAAAAAAAGCAAAAGGGCTGTCTGGGGAGGCCTTACAAATAGCTGTGAAAAGAAGAGAGGTGGAAAGAAAAGGAGAAGAGGAAAGATATAAGCATCTGAATGTAGAGTTCCACATTCATTTCCATTTGATAGCTAAGTTATGTAATGCCCTCAATTGCTGGAGACAAATGTTAGAGAAAAGGCACGGGGTGTGGTGGCAGTATTTGCTAGCTTCTGTACACTGGATTTTCAAGAATTTCTCATTGTTCTTCACACCTACAAGGGTCAAAAACAGCTATTTTTGTCCTTGCCCCTCACCCTCCACAAACCCTGGAGCCACACACAAATGGGTCAGCTTCTCTAGTGTTAAGTTAGCTGATGTATAAAACTAGTTGATTAAAACCAAAGGATCTTGCAAATAGGATTCTAAGATTTTAATTTATGGAATATGATTCCTTGGAAAAGAAAGGTCTCATTTCCTTCAGACTTATAAGACATTTTCTTTCCTTCTCATTGATCTTGGTGTGTGAAAAGGTCAGTGAGAGATGACATTGCTGTGTTCTCATGTTGTTTCAAATACCCCTGACTTGCAGAATTATAAGGGGCTGAGTAATACCATCGAGATACTTTCATAATGTGAGACTCGCTGCTCGGTTGGGAACGCAGGGCTTTGGGAGCCCGAAATGGAAATTTGCAAGGATACAAGTAAGAACTTTCCCCTGTATTTGGTTTGGACTTTTGTACAACCTCAGATGGCAGTAGATTTTATAGTGGGTGGAAAAACATTTAGCATTTGTTCATCATTCATGCATTCATTTATTTTTTACTTATTCATTCTACACACATGAATTTAAACGTATACTCATATTAGAACTTGATTTTGGTGCTAGGTAAGTATTCACAGTGGCATAAATGTGTGTAGGTCTTCACTGAACATTTGAATAGACTTTAAGTAAGAATTAATTTGGCTTTTCAAATGGAATTCCACTGGTGTATAAAGGCCATGAGTTCTCTGGGGGATTTTTAGATTCCATGTGTGCATTTTAGTGATCAGCTAAAAACCATACAGTAATTATATTCTGAACCATCCAGAAGATGGCCTCATAACCAAGGGTACGATTTTAGGGTCTACAGTTTGTCTGTCACCATGCTCACCTTGGCACACTTACCACTCATGTAATTGCTGTTGACTAAGATGAAAACTCAATCTGGTTATAATCAATCTGATTTCAGTGTTAACCATCTTGTGTTGTCCATGTGTAGAGTCTTCTCTTGTGTTGTTGGAAGAGGGTGTTTGCTATGACCAGTGCATTCTCTTGGCAAAACTCTATTAGCCTTTGCCCTGCTTCAGTCCATATTCCAAGGCCAAATTTGCCTGTTACTCCAGGTGTTTCTTGACTTCCTACTTTTGCATTCCAGTTCCCTATAATAAAAAGGACATCTTTTTTGGGTGTTAGGTCTAAAAGGTCTTGTAGGTCTTCATAGAACCATTCAACTTCAGCTTCTTCAGCATTACTGGTTGTGGCATAGCCTTGGATTACTGTAATATTGAATGGTTTGCCTGGAAATGAACAGAGATCATTCTGTTGTTTTTGAGATTGCATCCAAGTACTGCATTTCAGAATCTTTTGCTGACCATGATGGCTACTCCATTTCTTCTAAGGGATTCCTGCCCACAGTAGTAGACATAATGGTCATCTGAGTTAAATTCACCCATTCCAGTCCATTTTAGTTTGCTGATTCCTAGAATGTGGACATTCACTCTTGCCATCTCCTGTTTGACCACTTCCAATTTGCCTTGATTCATGGACCTAACATTCCAGGTTCTTATGCAATATTGCTCTTTAGAGCATCGGACCTTGCTTCTATCACCAGTCACATCCACAGCTGGGTATTGTTTTTGCTTTGGCTTCATCCCTTCATTCCTTCTGGAATTATTTCTCCACTGATCTCCAGTAGCATATTGGGCACCTACTGACCTGGGGAGTTCCTCTTTCAGTATCCTGTCATTTTGCCTTTCCATACAGTTCATGGGATTCTCAAGGCAAGAATACTTAAGTGGTTTGCCATTCCCTCTCCAGTGGACCACATTCTGTCAGACCTCTCCACCATGACCCGTCTGTCTTGGGTGGCCCCACAGGGCATGGCTTAATTTTGTTGAGTTAGACAAGGCTAGATGGTATATTCAAAAGCAGAGACATTACTTTGCCAACTATGGGGTCACACAGAGTCGGACACGACTGAAGTGACTTGACTTAGCAGCAGTAGCAGTCAAGGCTGTGTTTTTCCTGTGGTCATGTATGGATGTGAGAGTTGGACTGTGAAGAAGGCTGAGTGCTGAAGAATTGATGCTTTTGAACTGTGGTCTTGGAGAACACTCTTGAGAGTCCCTTGGACTGCAAGGAGATCCAACCAGTCCATTCTGAAGGAGATCAACCCTGGGATTTCTTTGGAAGGACTGAT
>SJYX01019323.1:134338-156708 GCA_006410675.1 Oreotragus oreotragus | reverse complement strand
GAAGGAACATACCTCAACATAATAAAAGCTATATATGACAAACCCACAGCAAACATTATCCTCAATTAAGAAAAGTTGAAAGCATTTCCCCAAAGTCAGGAACAAGACAAGGGTGCCCACTTTCATCACTACTATTCAACATAGTTCTGGAAGTTTTGGCCATAGCAATCAGAGCAGAAAAAGAAATAAAAGGAATCCAAATTGGAAAAGAAGAAGTAAAACTCTCACTGTATGCAGATGACATGATCCTCTACATAGAAAACCCTAAAGACTCCACCAGAAAATTACTAGAGCTAATCATTGAATATAGTAAAGTTGCAGGATATAAAATCAACCCACAGAAATCACTAATTTATTTTGTTTTCTGGTTACTATCAAGGCATATCTTTAATGATAATCCTTTATAGTAGACTATATAAAGAATTATTAATATAGTAAGTTTACTGTTTTTAACAGTCATCTCTCAATTCCATTTTTTGTGCATGTTCCTTATAACAAATTTGAATAACTCAGAAAGTTACAACAATAAAATTTTTTTTTGTTTCATTAGTTCCAACAGTTTAATTGCAAATGCTTTCACTTTCACATTGTCTTTATTTATAGAAAATTCTTTATCTTTGTAGACAACTAGAGGATTTTAGGGGATAAGTCTTGGAAAACATTTATGTGGAATTTATAGATATGAAATATTAATATTCTAACACTCATTGGGTTTTAGAAACTAACATAGTAGCTAACATTAGCAATATATAAAAAATATTTTTAATAAAACATTTAAATTAAGTGTTAACTTTTATAATGTAGTGATTTATCAAAATAGTTATCATAAAATAATAACAAATTTGTTCTATATAATTTTTAGGAAAGCAATTTTTAAAGGAAAATTTAGTGTTACAATATATAAAAAATATAATACCAATTCAGAATATTGAAATTAATATGGATAATAAAAGTACTGTCAAAGAAATGATATTATAATACAATATGAAAAATTTTCTAGAACATTCTGCTAAAAATGCTTTCAGGAAAAATCCATGATTCACAAATAATAAGTAACAAAGGAGAAAAGATTAAAGTCCTAAACATCTTGTTTTGGGACAGAGAAATTACACAGTAAACTTCAAAGATATTGAAGCACACCTATTGAATGGGAATTTTCCAATTTATAATTGCTGATTATACTTGAAGATACAGCCACATCGTGTTCTAGTTTAAGTCACAACTTATTAGCTCTCTTCTTGATAATTTTGTTTAATGTTAACTATCAGCGAGCAGAATTCTCTCCGTTGTTTTTCTCATTTAGGACAATTTAGATGGGATAGAGTCATTACTTGACCCAAGAAAGCTCTTCTTTTGAGTTATGGAGCTCAGCTGTCTCGGGGCTTGTTAATTGCACTCACTTCTCAGCTGTGTACTCTGTTCTCGTACATCTTGTCAGTTGTCTCTGCATCTGAGTCTCACCTGAAGCCATAGTTACAGACCAGGCATACCTCTCCACAGGCACTGGACCTGCAGATCTTCAACGGCTGACTGACCAAAGGCACCTGTCAGGGTTAATTGTATGTGTCAACTTGACTCCACTGAGGGACACCCAGATAGATGGGAGTATTATTTCTAGGTGTGTCTGTGAGGGTGTTTCTGAAGAGATTAGCATTTGAATCAGTAGACTGAGCAAGGTTGCCCTCCCTATTGCAGTTACTCATCATCCAATCCACTGACAGTTCCAACAGAACAAAAATGTAGGAGAAGGACGAATTTGCCATCTGTGTAATGTGGAACATCCCACCTCTCCTGCCTTTGTACATCGACACTCTTGGTTTTCAGGCCTTTGGACTTGGGTTGAGACTTATACGGGGGTTTTTCTGGCTCTCAGACATTTGGACATGGAATTAATGACATCTCTAGTTTTCCTGGTTCTCTAGCTTGCAGGCTTCAGATCCTGGGACTTCTCAGACTCCATTATTGTGTGAGCTAGTTTGTATAATAAGTCTCTTATTACTCTTTGTTACTATCTATCTATCTATAGCTGTCTATATATAGATATCCTATTTATGGATCTGTCCTATCCTATCCTATCTATGTATAGATCCCATTGGTTCTGTTCCTCTAGAGAACCATAACTAATACAGCACCCATATCTGGTTATGAGCTCCTCGTCAAGAAAGAGATAAGCCAGAGGAGGCTGATGTGTCACTCTGTAGTGACAGTGATGTGCTGGCAAACATTCAGCAACTTCCTCTCTAAAAATCAATGTCCTGATTTGTAGGATTTACTGTTTTCTGTATTGTTAATACTCCCACCATGGTCAATTTCAAACATCATTTAAAGAAAAACTGGGATGAGATATATAGTAGTCTCTCTTTGTATATCTGTGTCCATGCTTACAGACGTAATAGATGTAAATAAATTCAAGACCATGTAGCAAAGTAGGAAGTGGTGAGGTATGAATATTTATTATTTTTAAGTAATACATTTCAATGTAAGTTTATATATTTTAATTTTAATGGTTGGTTAAAGAGCAGCTGGCAAAATCTCTGCAACTTTACAAATCACTCTCATAAACTGCTACAAACTGACTCCAGCATGCACTTGTTGTTCACTTGCTCAGTTGTGTCTGACTCTGTGATCCCATGGACTGTAGCATACAAAGCTTCCCTGTCCTTCACTATCTCCCTGAGTTTGCTCAAACTCAAGTCCATTGAGTTGGTGATGCCATCCAACCATCTCATCCTCTGTTGTCCCCTTCTCTTCCTGTCCTCAATTTTACCCAACAACAGGGTCTTTTCCACTGAGTCAGCTCTTCACATCAGGCGGCCAAAGCATTGCAATTTCAGCTTCAACATGCCCTAGGGAGGGACAAATGGTAAGGATATCATCAAATAGGTTGCTGCCTTAATCTTGGTACAGAGTAATGAGAGCTTGGACTATAATGGTCAATCAAAAGACAGCAATGGAGGAAAGCTCTGGAGATGATGCAAGAGAGGATTAAGAAATTACTCAAGGGAAGGGTGGTCTCTCTGAGAAAAAGTAGCACATTTTATGACTTGGTAAAGTGCATCAAATGCAAGGAAGAGATCTGAAATTGGGAGCAAAATTGCAAAGTCTGCTTGGTTTGGATCAAAGTGCTATTAAGTTTCTGAGTTCTAGAAGGATGATAACATAAAATTGTACATGATGATTTAAGGAGAGAAGCAATGCTAATCATTTAACCAAAGTGGGAATCATGTCTATGTGAAGGAAGTTAGTGAATGCAAATCTGACTTTCAGCATAATGCATGTATTGAAATGGAGAAGAGAATTGAATTTAAGAATAAAAGAGGAAGAAACCAATATAGGAAGTGATGTTAAGAAACCACTCTCATAGAGTGGTACAATTTGCTGTGTTTTGAATTTAATTTTTCGGTTAAGAACTCAGGAGATAAAAACCAGTGCTAAAATAAGCTCTTTTGAATGTGATATTTTGTCATTTGGAAATTCAATAACTAATAGGAACTTCTTACTTAAAAGGACAAAATTAATGCCTGAAAACATGGGAAAAGCTGGTCTAGTGAGCACACTTTACTCTTCTTTATTCTTTATACTTTAAAAATATCTTTTTAAGCTCACAAGGTTAAATGAACTCAATTAAATTTGCTGGCTGTTAATTTATAATCTGTTCAATATTATACTATTTCTTAAAAGAAGTCTGATATTTTAGTTGGTTTTGAGATTTAACAGAATTAAAAAAGAACTCAGAGCAGCAGAGTCATTTACTAGCCAGTACTTCAAACACAAAATGCAATTTCTTTTGATACCCTACTTTTGAGAAGCCCTGGAGACCTGGTGTGTTGTAGGGTCATCTGTCTTCTTTCAAAGACTGATGCTCTGCATCTCCCATGATTGAGCAAGAAAGTGACAGCAGGCATGTTGTAAATTTACAGGTCAAAAGAAGCTCAGTGGTGTAAATTACATTACTTTGAAGTCTACAGCTATTGCTGATCCCTTTGAAAATCTAATTTTACTCAATAAATTCCTTTCACCATACAAATATCTTTTTCAAGGAAAAGATGGCATGGCTTTAGAAAATGGACATGTCCATAGTAGGATATAACAAAGGAAAAAAGTAACTTTATTCTGTCTCTGTGTTTAACTCTCTGTTGGGATCCACTGAATAATCTGTACGCAAAGTAGCTTATAGATATTTTTTCACACTCTGAATAGCGAGATAAAGAACAAAGCTAGGGACTGTGTATAGTTAGAGCTTCCATTAGATGCAGACTAGGATTGGTTACTTAGCAATTAATGTCAATAAATTACGGATTGCGATTTTTTCTAGATTCTATCTTTTCCCTTTTTTATACAATGATTTTCATTTAAAAGTGATGCAATATGATCCTAGTTGATGTATACATATATTTTTTTTTTTGTGGTGAGTGCATTAACTGTGTTGCTGCTGCTGATGGACTGTCAGTTATGCTGACTTCTGATGTGTAAAGGATAAGAGGTATTAATAGAAGAGTTTTTAGGCTATACTCTCAAAAGTCTTTACTGATAGTTCTTGCAGACTGCACACAGAGATACAGCAGGGATGTTGGGCAGGTTTGGGAATATAGTAGGCAGTTTCTAACATATGTCCCAGTGAGACCTGCCTCCTAATTCTCCTCTCTGTGTATAATCAATCCCCTTGCCTTGTCTCTGGGCTGAACCTAGTAACTTGCTTTTGATGAATACATATGACAAAAACAATGAGATGTCACTTTAGAGTCTGCTTTACAGAAAGATTGTTTGTCTTATTTGTCCTTTTTTCTTCTCTCATTTGCTTCCTTCAAATATTGCCAGCTGCTATGTATGAACTTCCTTATGGAAAAACCCATATGACAAGAAACTGAGAGTGGCCTCTGACTAACATATAAATGAGCTTATAAGTAGATTTTCTGTTAGTCAAGTCTTAAGATGATTACACCCTGGTTGACAGCTGGGTGGTAGCCTCTGGGATACCCAGAGTCAAAGGACCTACCTAAGTTGTACCCAGATACCTTACCCTCAAAACACTAAATGATTTTTAAACACTAAATTTTGATAATTTGTTGCATACAATAAGTAACTAAAAGAGGCAATCCCTTTTTATTTTATGTATCCCATACTTACATAAACAGGATCCTCATAATTATATGTCTAATCAAATTAAATCCATAGAACGACTATATCATTCAAAAACAAGATGGAAATTAATAACATCTCAAAGAGTCTAACTAAGAACTGTTTAATGAAGGAACTATTTACAGAGGAGTAGGAAAGGTTATGAGATCCAGCCAAAAAAACCAGAGAAACAGTAAGAAATTAGCTTTGGGGGAAGCTGTTAAAACCACAGACCTAAAGGGGCCAGAAGAGGGAATGGTGATATTAGAATCCAGAAAGGGACTGGTGTTGTGGAAAACTGGCCACACTCCAGAAGCTCCAGCTTTAGGGTGAAACTGAATGGATGCTGGAGCAACAGCAAAGCTATAAGAATAGGGTTTTTTTTTTGTGGTGAGTGCATTAACTGTGTTGCTGCTGCTGATGGACTGTCAGTTATGCTGACTTCTGATGTGTAAAGGATAAGAGGTATTAATAGAAGAGTTTTTAGGCTATACTCTCAAAAGTCTTTACTGATAGTTCTTGCAGACTGCACACAGAGATACAGCAGGGATGTTGGGCAGGTTTGGGAATATAGTAGGCAGTTTCTAACATATGTCCCAGTGAGACCTGCCTCCTAATTCTCCTCTCTGTGTATAATCAATCCCCTTGCCTTGTCTCTGGGCTGAACCTAGTAACTTGCTTTTGATGAGTACATATGACAAAAACAATGAGATGTCACTTTAGAGTCTGCTTTACAGAAAGATTGTTTGTCTTATTTGTCCTTTTTTCTTCTCTCATTTGCTTCCTTCAAATATTGCCAGCTGCTATGTATGAACTTCCTTATGGAAAAACCCATATGACAAGAAACTGAGAGTGGCCTCTGACTAACATATAAATGAGCTTATAAGTAGATTTTCTGTTAGTCAAGTCTTAAGATGATTACACCCTGGTTGACAGCTGGGTGGTAGCCTCTGGGATACCCAGAGTCAAAGGACCTACCTAAGTTGTACCCAGATACCTTACCCTCAAAACACTAAATGATTTTTAAACACTAAATTTTGATAATTTGTTGCATACAATAAGTAACTAAAAGAGGCAATCCCTTTTTATTTTATGTATCCCATACTTACATAAACAGGATCCTCATAATTATATGTCTAATCAAATTAAATCCATAGAACGACTATATCATTCAAAAACAAGATGGAAATTAATAACATCTCAAAGAGTCTAACTAAGAACTGTTTAATGAAGGAACTATTTACAGAGGAGTAGGAAAGGTTATGAGATCCAGCCAAAAAAACCAGAGAAACAGTAAGAAATTAGCTTTGGGGGAAGCTGTTAAAACCACAGACCTAAAGGGGCCAGAAGAGGGAATGGTGATATTAGAATCCAGAAAGGGACTGGTGTTGTGGAAAACTGGCCACACTCCAGAAGCTCCAGCTTTAGGGTGAAACTGAATGGATGCTGGAGCAACAGCAAAGCTATAAGAATAGGGGGAGGGAATCAATGCTTTGACCTCTTTCTTCCTACCTTTAGCTCTTCTCTCTCCATTTCCTACTGGCCAAACCCAACCAGAAGCCAAAGGGCAAGCAAGCCTAGGAGATGAAGACGTAAGCTCAGTCTCTCAGGGTGTAGCCCAGGACAAAGAAGGGTATAGGGTGTGCTGTGGATCTCCAAGGGGTGTGAAGAGAAACTCAACTGCATAAGTAATAGTCAGAGCTGGAGATTTGCTTCAGCTTAGCAATAAGAAGACGGTGGTTCATAAGCGTTGGTGGAGCAGGAGAAGTTGGATGCTACTTTTCAGGAAAATATATGACCTCTTCATCCTGGGTGCCAACTGTGCTTCTATTCCTATTCTTATTTTGGGCTTAGGTATGCCATGTTACAGAGTTATGGCAATAGAAACAGTAAATTCAGACCACGCCCAGGTTGGGCCCATGTAAACCTTGTAAGTCCTTTGTTTTCTACTTCCCTTTCTACTTCTTGCTGTGTTGGATGGTGCGCTTGCAAGAATATTTTGGGATTCAACTACCAAAAGTAGTAGTAGGTATTTAGTCCCTAAATGACTATATGGAACAGAGCTAACTATCAATCAGACCATTCAGAAATGTTAAGAAAGCATGAGATAGATGATTAGTTTTAGAGACATTATATTTTTGAGGCTTTTTTTCCTCTTTCATCCTACCCAGTCTTTACTAATGCAAAGGGAAACTGCTACTGCTACTGCTAAGTCACTTCAGTCATGTCCGACTCTGTGTGACCCCATAGACGGCAGCCCACCAGGCTCCCCCATCCCTGGGATTCTCCAGGCAAGAATACTGGAGTGGGTTGCCGTTTCCTTCTCCAATGCATGAAAGAGAAAAGTGAAAGTGAAGTCGCTCAGTCTGTCCGACTGTTAGTGACCCCATGGAATGCAGCCCACCAGGCTACTCCAAAAAGGGTACCTTTTTTTTTTTCCTTGAATAGGGCTTCCTATTACACACAGTAAGTCCCTGACCACTTTGCCTCCATGTAAGAATGTCTCTACCTACAGTGTTTTTAGTCGCTCAGTTGTGTTTGACTCTTTGTGACCTTATGGATTGTAGTCTGCCAGGCTCTTCTGTCCACAAGATTCTCTAAGCAAGAATTCTGAAGTAGGTAACCATTTCCTTCTCCAGGGGATCATCCTGACCCAGTGATCAAAGCAGGGTCTCTCGTATCGCAGGCAGATTCTATACTTTCTGAGCCACCAGGGAGCCTCCCCGCCACCCCCCCCCCACACACACCTATATTTACTTAATATTAGCTAAACTGGATTAAGATTCTGAAGATTGAGTCAAAATGCTGCAGTTCAAAATAACCAAACAGAAACAGAATCCCTAGTATGGCTGATCATATTGGGTTGGCCAAAAAGTTCTTTCAGATTTCCCATACCATCTTATGGAATATTTTTCAAAAATGCCTTAAATGCTTTGTTCAATCCCACAAGCTAATCTCAAAATTCATCTTTAACATAGGTGTATGGGCTGTGATCCCTATTTTAAAATCTGGAGAGCTTATGACTGCAACACAAATGATGCTATGTGGTTTCCAAGGCTGGGTTGCAAGAGGCAGCAGAGTTTCTTCTTGATTCTCATGAGATGCTAACTCTGAAAATCTAGTCATCGTGATAGAAGGAAGCAGGCTGAGAGGACTACTAAGCTGATAAGATGGATTATTTCTTACAGAAAAGGAAGGGAGACTCAGAAGGCAAGGCAAAGAGCCACAAAGAACAATTCTCAGGCAGTAGGACTTAGTTTAAACAAGAAATGTGCTAAATATCAAAGTAGCTATAGGGCAATGCTTGCTAGTATCTCTTGTTTTTACCCCTTCTAAACAGAAGTGTCTATAAGCAGTTATCCTATGAATGTTCCACCACTGTGTGCTGGGTGTGTGTCAGGCAGATATACCTTTAGTTCATAGTTATTCAGGTTAACAGAAATGGTACTGAAGGAACTGTATGCAAATAATCACATTTAAAAGCCCCATATGTATTTGGACCTGATTTAGATAATAAGACCCTTAATTTAAGGCTCATGCTACAACTAGATGAGATTTGGGAATTTTAGAGGACGTTGAGAGCACATTTTCCATGGCAATATACGAATCTGGGAACCTAGTGGGCATACAGGGGGAAACTATATTCCTCAAAACTACTTTCAAACATATTTCCCTCCTATGTGTTCTTCTTAACTTGTGTCCCTAATACTCCACCTGTTGAGATGTAGGGAATCTATATTCTCTTCCATTGAATTTTGGTGCACTTGTGATTGCACAGAAGTCTCATACCTGTTACATCTGATTATAGGATATAAAGGAAAAGAAAGCCTGGTCCCCCTGGGATTGATGCTTTAGAACTAAAAAAAAAATTACCTTAGCCAAAATTGGAGTCTGCTGCCTTCATTTCCTCTCATATATTTAAGTTAGCAAGCCTTCAGATGATTTCAACTCCCAGACATTTTGTTACCTCTAGCTTTTGAGTTTTCCTAAAGCGAGGAAAAAAGAGCTATCCAGGCCCTAGCTTATCTTAATGCCTGACTCACCTTAATACAATGGTTGTTTATACTACTGATATTGGAAACTTTATTTTGCAGCTATATTAACTAAAATACCCTGTTTCCATTTATAGACCCATAGGCCATTTGTATAATTAACTTCTGAAGTATCCAAAAGTGAAGATCTTTGAAATCTTAGCAACTTCCTAATCCTTTGGTCATCCTTAACCATATGTCTATTAATGGTGCATTGCTAGATGACTAATTACCACGACCATCATCTTATTAATAATTACTTTATTCTTACCTCTTCAATTAATTTGGTATAACTGCTTGACTTCCACTAGCATATTCATCTTGAGTATACAAGGTGAAGTAGTGTAGCCTTGATGAACTCCACATACCTAGGGCTTTAAAGATACTGCCCATATAATGATATCATTATTTGTCATATATGTCTGTCTGTCTGTCTGTATATATCTGTCTACCTCTATGAGAAAGAGAGACTCCATTAGGAAGTGGAGGACACATAAATAAATACCAGTAATAAAAAAATACAATGAGAAACAAGAAGACCTGCATTTAGTTTGTAGCTCTGCCTTGAGATATTCAAAAGTACTATAGAGATAGTGCAACACTGGATGGGCATGGAAATTAAATTCCCTTTTAATGACTTCCTAACCTTGAGGCTTGCTATTTAGCATTCTGCTTGAAAAACTTAAGATTCACTCCAAATGAGAAATCAGCTTTTAAAAATAATGCCGTGTCTTCTCTGACAGCCTCCAAATAGGTCTCTCTGTGCAAAACTCACTGAAAAACTGTAGTCTTCATCAGCATCACAGTTAGCTGAGGGTGAGCAAGAGAAGCATGGACTCCACATGATTGGGTTATTTATTACCTGCTGTCCCAGAGTGAAAGATTTTTGCAACTTTCAAAAAAATGATAGATTTTAAATCAACTATCTAAGTTCTGAGTCACATCACATTTTTTTGCTTGTTCTGTTATGGTGTAAAAATCACAAGATTTTTTTCTAGGTAGTATAAAAAAATAAAGAATGATGAAAGCCATTTCATGAAGAGACATTTAATATTGTATCACTTTCCTATGTCCTGAGCAATAATTTATGGTTTGTATTTGCTCCTCTCAGTAGAATAGAAACCTTCTCTTCCTTCCTTAGGGATGTCCTCTCTTGTGAGAGCAACTCTCAAATTTTTTGCATTACTATGAGTTCTACACATTTCTTACCTTTTTCTTCCAAATTCTAGTCAAACTGCAATGGCTGAACATGATAAGCCATGGCTCATTTCATCTTCTCTACTGGGGGATCCTGCTTGAGTTGACACTGATTTAATGTACAGTATTTAAAAAGCTTCCCAGGTGGCACTAGTGGTAAAGAATCTGCCTGCCAGAGCCGGAGACACAAAGCCACAGGTTCGATTCCTGGAAGACCCCCCAGAAGAAGGAAATGGCAACCCACTCCAGTATTCTTGCCTGAAAAATTTCATGGACAGAGGAGCCTGGTGGGATGCAGTTCATGGGGTTGCAAAGAGTTGGACACAACTGAGCCTGCACACACACACACACACATACACACACACACACACACACATTTAAAAGATATGTTGAAATTGTACATGAAGGATCTATTTGCAGTAATGTTGAAGGACCCTCCCAAGAAAGTATCTCATGCTCAAGAAAGATAGTCAAGGTGCCAAAGCTTGCTTAGGGCATAGGTAGGGGCCACTATGGAGTACAGTATCTACTGTGACTCATTCGGTCTCAAATATCAGAAATTCATTTTCACCTAGTCTGCATCTCTCAGCTGACTGATACCAGCACATGAGAGCTAATTGGTAAATTTTCAGGAGTTTGGTGAACTAGTTGTTAAATTAGTTCTTGAAATTGGCCATGGTGGAGGTTTCACACCACAGAACTTGCCAAACATACAAATAATGTTTTCCTCCTCTCATCCAGGTTGCTAATCTTTACTGGAATAACACTTGTTCAACTTGACTCATTTCTGGTGCTTAATTGCCACCACAATTGTCATGAGGATGATTTCTAAAAATCAGAAGATGTCATTCCACTGCTTAGAACTATACAATAAGTGGGAACTGCATTCCCCAGAATTCCTTTCTCTGAATGATTCTGGGCTAGTACTGGCCAAAAAAGAATTTGAGCCTTGGAAGATGGAAGTGAAATAGCATCTGTTTTTATGATCCAGAGGTCAATGCAGAGAGAGGTGTTGTTGCCACAGCCTGCTCAGTTTGCCCTTGGTGGTGTCCAGTTCAACCTTTAGTCATCTGCATGAAGTCCAGTTTGTCCTTTTACACCCTTACTTTATGCCCATCTTTTTTCTTAAATATTTGCTCTAATGAGTTCAAGCTCAGAACTAGACAAAGAAATAACAGTGAGACAAACTCTTTAACCAGCTCCTACATATGCACTAAGATTCCATTTATTGTATTGTTCCTAGTGGTTCTGCATCTCTGATTGATCCAAGCTGATGCAACTTAGAATGAAACCAAGGTTCTCACTCTAGCTAAAAAACAGAGGTTCAAGAGGGAGGGAATATATGTATATATGAATCTGTGGCTGATTCATGTTGCATTTTGATAGAAAACAACAAAATTCTGTAAAGCAATTATCCTTCAATTAAAAATAAAAATATTGTACTTCTACACAGCTCTGCAACTGTCACTGATCTTGTGGTGGACTTCTCTGTTCTTCGCTCCCTATTTTGCCATACTGGCTTTATTTCTTAGTTCTTAGTTGTTTGTCCTTAGAACCCATAGTGATTCTACTACTTTAGGGCTTTGTGTTAGCTTTTCTCTCTGTCTAATCTGACTCCTCTTCTTGAATTCTCAGTTCAAATGTCATCTTCTAAGACAGGTTTAACCTGACCACCCAATTTACAGCCTGAGTTGAAGCCTACTGTAATTGTGTGTGTGTGCAAAATCCTGATCATTTTATAATATATTTCTTTTATTTATGTGTTATTAACTTTCTTCTCTCAGCAAAATCTAAATGCCTTGCAGGCAAAGCTCTTTCTGGCCTGGCCAGTAGTATATTGCCTGTTAATAAGTTTTGCATTTTTATTTTACTTGTGTGGAAAACATAGTGAACGTAATTTTTATAAGCTGAAGTATTCTTGGAAGCTATAGTATTTCTTAGTAAAAATGGCTTGATGGCTGCTAGGGGTGAAGGAGGTAATGAGGAAGATAAGTGAAGGGAGTTGTATTGGGAGTGTTATGTTGTCCACTTCATACTCTCAGATTCCTACCCATGTATTCTTTAAAGATTAATCCATTAAAATTGATTGAAGATAATCTTTTCTCCCAACTTGAAAGTGAGCTCAGTTTTAAATGCATGTTAATGAAGCTAGTGGAGGTGATGGAATTCCAGCTGAGCTGTCTCAAATCCTGAAAGATGATGCTGTGAAAGTGCTGCACTCAATATGCCAGCAAGTTTGGAAAACTCAGCAGTGGCCACAGGACTGGAAAAGGTCAGTTTTCATTCCAGTCCCACAGAAAGGCAATGCCAAAGAATGCTCAAACTACCGCAAAATTGTGCTCCTTTCACATGCTAGTAAAGTAATGCTCAAAATTCTCCAAGCCAGGCTTCAGCAATACGTGAACCGTGAACTCCCTGATGTTCAAGCTGGTTTTAGAACAGGCAGAGGAACCAGAGATCAAATTGCCAACATCTGCTGGATCATGGAAAATGCAAGAGAGTTCCAGAAAAATATCTATTTCTGCTTGATTGACTATGCCAAAGCCTTTGACTGTGTGGATCACAAGAAACTGTGGAAAATTCTGAAAGAGATGGTACTACCAGACCACCTGACCTGCCTCTTGAGAAATCCGTATGCAAGTCAGGAAGCAACAGTTAGAACTGGACATGGAACAACAGAGTGGTTCCAAATAGGAAAAGGAGTACGTCAAGGCTGTATATTGTCACCCTGCTTATTTAACTTCTNATTGTGTATTGAAACTAGCAGAAGATAAGGCAAGAAAAATCAGTTTAGATTTTAGAAATCTCTATCACTTCTCTGCAAACCAGAAAGGGATTTATTCTCTATGGAGGTAGTAGTATGGATAAGAGAATTCTTTGATCCAAAATGGAGCTTAAAATGATTCTTTGATTTTAAACATGATTTACATGTTTAAATATATATTTCACTATGTATTAAAATGTTATACATTTTATTTAATTTTATTATTTAGTTTTTAAAATAAAACTATAGATATTTATTTCATGGAGCACAGAAAATATTCTACCCTGCCAATAGCTTTGAAAATCTTCAAAGATGCCAAAATACTAAGTGGTCATGAATTAGTGACACTGAGTGGTTGCCTAAGTTCCATCGCTTTCTGGCTGGTTGTTTATCAATGATTCTTGAATGTGGATGGACCTAGAGTCCAGTGTAAGAAACAGAAACTGTAGTTTTCTGAACAGAACTGTAAAGGGCACTCATATTGCATCAAAGTGATCTTTCCCTCCCCCTAGCAATAAATGACAGAAAGAAAACAATGGAAAAAGTGGCCACCATAATGGAAAGATGGGCAATCACAAAAGTTATTAGTGTAGACATTTGATGGGGTCTAATCTACCTATGGAATACTGTATTCTGTCAAGAAAAGAGAGCTAATGCATCTTCTAAATATCAAAAGACAGGAGCCAATTTATGCCTGTCAGGCCTCACTTTTCACAGATTTAAATCATTCCTGTTAGAGAGATACATTACTTCCATTGTAGTCAAATTTCCCTCTTGATTTTAGTCAAAAATAATTTTAAAAGCTTTCTGACAATTTAAAAGAGCATTTTAAAATAAATGGCATTATTTTAAAAAATCCCTACTGGATACCAGAAATTACTATAACTAGTAGCAAGTTTTAATGTTTTACATTGCTTCTCTCTTATATTTACTGTATTTTAAAGTAAAATTTCTTCAAGGCACACTCCCATCAATTATTAGATCTGTTATCCTTGTAAATGTTGAAGACTTGTATGAAACTTTTGCTGTCCATAATTTGAGTGAACTTTATTATTTTTGTTGACTGAATGAAAACCCCTAATGATATTTTGTTGGTTAATTAACTTCCTAATATTTGCAGGTGTGGCATCTGCTGTATTCTTGATTGTCATGAAATAATGAAATCGTGGGCTTGAAGACATGAATGTGGAAATTTTCCCTACCCATTATATTTCTTATGCAAGCAATATATCCTAGTTACTTTAGGTCAGCGTGACATTGTGTGCAAAATTACATACTGCCTGGGACCAGATGAGACATTGCCATATATTTCTCATGAGGATGCAAATTGCCACTTATCTGAAAAAGATTCTCACAATAAAAGAACAAGCAATTTCTCTCTCTGTAGTGAGGCTGTTAATATCTCCATGGATGGGTAATGAGAAAGAGACAGATGAGAGGAATAAAGGTGTTACATTTCATTTTTTATTTTCTTTTTTCTTTTATGTAACTTCTGTCAAATTAATAGTATAGAAGTATTTATTTCCAATTTTTTATTATTTCCATTCTAGAACATGACATCTATTTGGGAGAAAGAGATGACATCTTATTTTATATTGGAAACTGGTTAACATGTTCCATTATCCAAATAGTATTTTTTTTTTTTGTTTTTAAAGATAATATAAAAAATCAATTTAGAACCATATCAATACTCCAAAATCATAATTGAAAATGTCCATGCTTAAGCATTCTTCTACATATGTAGGCAAAGATAAAAGGAATATAAACTGTCATTCCTGAAACTATTTTTATGGAGCTAAATCCTGGACCAATTTAAAAATGTGTAATAGGGTTTCATCTTTAAATACCAGTGCATTTATTAACATAAATATTTTAGTTAATTTGGCAATCAGTATTTTCTTTAAGAGCAACGTGCATGTTCTTTTATCAGATTTGCAGATTAAGAATTTTAGTTTATGTTCTTAGGCCTACCAAAATATTCTGAATGTTCAATACAATAATTTAAGACCTGTGAATCTATACATATATTTTTTGATAATTAAATCTTTAGTAGTTATTTTTTAGTTTAGAGTCTATGTCAACATTGAAGAATAATAGAAATTATCAAATAATCTTAAATTTATTTAGAATTGTAGCTGCTACTGCTGCTAAGTCACTTCAGTCGTGTCCGACTCTGTGTGACCCCATAGACGGCATCCCACCAGGCTCCCCCATCCCTGGGATTCTCCAGGCAAGAATACTGGAGTGGGTTGCCATTTCCTACTCCAATGCATGAAAGAGAAAAGTGAAAGTGAAGTCGCTCAGTCTGTCCGACTGTTAGCGACCCCATGGACTGCAGCCCACCAGGCTACTCCGTCCACTGGATTTTCCAGGCAAGAGTACTGGGGTGGGGTGCCATTGCCTTCCCCGAATTGTAGCTGGTTGAACCAAATTAAATATTAATTTAACAACTACTTGTTAATATGTCAGTATTGATTTTATCTTCTAGAAGTGCAATTATGTGTAACTGAACTTTCTGTTTTCTTGTGGTTGGGCTTTAAATTACCATGTCTTCTGGTTTCAGTGTTTTTCCTGGGGCACAGATCATATTTCTTATTGCCAAAGCCCAGAAATAATAGCTTCACACATCCAGAGTCCCAAAGGCTTTCCTGCCATATACAACCCTGGGATTTCTTTGGAAGGAATGATGCTAAAGCTGAAACTCCAGTACTTTGGCCACTTCATGAGAAGAGTTGACTCATTGGAAAAGACCCTGATGCTGGGAGGGATTGGGGGCAGGAGGAGAAGGGGATGACCGAGGATGAGATGGCTGGATGGCATCACTGACTCGATGGACGTGAGTCTGAGTGAACTCTGGGAGATGGTAATGAACAGGGAGGCCTGGTGTGTTGTGATTCATGGGGTCACAAAGAGTCGGATACGACTGAGCGACTGAACTGAACTGAACTCTGAGAGTAACTGCAGTGCTCCAGACTGTGGTGTAGACATGAAGTCCTAAAGCAACAGTGATACTGTTGAAAGCAGTTTTGCTTCATAATACAATTCATAATTATTTGCATTTATCTCATTGTCTAAATTCCAACCGGTAACCTATCATGCTGACAAATTCTTAGAGGATGCCATGATTTTGTAGGATGTGTGCTTTTCTAGATGATGTTATTTTAAAGGAAGCAATCACTGTAACAAATAGGCAAAAAAAAAAAGAGAGAAACGGTAAGGAAAAATCTGCAAATATGTGGCAGCATTTGCATTTCTTTTACATTTAAATGAAAGTGTGTTTAATATAAGTTTTTGAATATGAAATTTTTATTTTTAAAGCATGACTTTGGTTGCTGTTGCTTTATAGCCATGTCATATTTACAGATATTTAAAAACTTATGTTCAGAGACTAAACATCCCCAGTTTTCCCAATTGCTAGATATTATCTAATACAGAAACAGAAGTGTATAAACTAGTATTAAAGTTAGCTACCTGTAGTGTGGCATAACCATGTATCCTTCTGTTGAATATTAAATTGCAAAGAAATAACTGTTTTCAATGTTAAAACATTATCATTGAATAACAATCAGTTTTGTAAGTTATTTAATAAGATAATTATAGTTTGCAGTGAAAAGTACCCATGGTTTTAATGGCAGCCAGGTATATGAAGTCACAAAGCATGGCATTTACAGTTAGAATTTCCATTCTCAGAAAATATCTCTTTAAGTTGTCTCTCACCCTCTAATTGCTTTAACTTTTAAGAAAAGGAAGTAGTATGTTTATTCTGTGATTAGTAAAGATCAAAAGGGCACTTGATATTTTAAAATTGAGTCAGTTAATGACTCCACAGTTTAGTGAACACTAGGGTACTAGTACTGGCACAGACACAGAAGAAATCGAATTGTAAGTGAGAGTGAAGAACAAATACCTTGGCTCATACTTTGGGCTTGGATGTTTTGGGCACGTTACAACAATTGTCTGTCTAGTCAAGGCTATGGTTTTTCCAGTATTCATGTATGGATGTGAGAGTTGGACTATAAAGAAAGCTGAGCACCAAAGAATTGATGCTTTTGAGCTGTGGTGTTGGAGAAGACTCTTGAGAGTCCCTTGGACTGCAAGGAGATCCAACCAGTCCATTCTGAAGGAGATCAACCCTGGGATTTCTTTGGAAGGAATGATGCTAAAGCTGAAACTCCAGTACTTTGGCCAACTCATGAGAAGAGTTGACTCTGTCTCTTATACACATCTAGATGTGTATAAGAGACAGNCAAAGAGTCAGACACGACTGAGTGACTGAACTGAACTGAACTGAACTGAATGAAGAAGTAAAACAAAATTTAGAGGTCTTGGAGTCCCAAATCAGAGGGAATCACAGGAACTGAAGTCTCTGGGAATTTAAAATTATTTGCAGCAGTTTCTAGACCTGCTGCTGCTGCTAAGTCACTCAGTCATGTCAGACTCTTGGCGACCCCATGGTCTGTAGCCCACCAGGCTCCACTCTCTTTGGGATTCTCCAGGCAGGAATACTGGAGTGGGTTGCCACGCCTTCCTCCAGGGGATCTTCTGGACCCCAGGATCAAGCCCACATCTCTTATGTCTCCTGCATTGGCAGGCAGGTTCTTTACCACTAGCACCACCTGGGAAGCCAAGTTTCTATACTTCTAGGAGCTCAATTACGAATATCAAGGAAACTCTATTTACTCCGCTGGGGCAGTGAGACTTCAAGTAATGTCTACCTCTCAGAAGCCAGGAGGAAATTTAGGTTAATACCTGAGTCTTGTCTTTAGATCTAAATTTGAATCTATATTTTCTCTACCATTTACTGATTCTGTGACCTTAACTATCATGTTATTTATATCCTCTATGCCTTGGTTCTCAAGGCAAGAATACTGAAGTGGCTTGCCATTCCCTTCCCCAGTAAAGCTGAAGAAGCTGAAGTTGAATGGTTTTATGAAGACCTACAAGACCTTTTAGAACTAACACCACAAAAAGATGTCCTTTTCATTATAGGGAACTGGAATGCGAAAGTAGGAAGTCAAGAGACACCTGGAGTAACAGGCAAATTTGGCCTTGGAATGTGGAATGTAGCAGGGCAAAGACTAATAGAGTTTTGCCAAGAAAATGAAGTGGTCATAAGAAACACCCTCTTCCAACAACACAAGAGAAGACTCTACACATGGACATCACCAGATGGTCAACACCGAAATCAGATTGATTATATTCTTTGCAGCCAAAGATGGAGAAGCTCTATACAGTCAACAAAAACAAGACCAGGAGCTGACTGTGGCTCAGATCATGAACTCCTTATTACCAAATTTCAGACTTAAATTGAAGAAAGTAGGAAAACCGCTAGACCATTCAGGTATGACCTAAATCAAATTCCTTATGATTATACAGTGGAAGTGAGAAATAGATTTAAGGGCCTAGATCTGATAGATAGAGTGCCTGATGAACTATGGAATGAGGTTTGTGACACTGTACAGGAGACAGGGATCAAGACCATCCCCATGGAAAAGAAATGCAAAAANCAAGAGAAGACTCTACACATGGACATCACCAGATGGTCAACACCGAAATCAGATTGATTATATTCTTTGCAGCCAAAGATGGAGAAGCTCTATACAGTCAACAAAAACAAGACCAGGAGCTGACTGTGGCTCAGATCATGAACTCCTTATTTCCAAATTCAGACTTAAATTGAAGAAAGTAGGGAAAACCGCTAGACCATTCAGGTATGACCTAAATCAAATCCCTTATGATTATACAGTGGAAGTGAGAAATAGATTTAAGGGCCTAGATCTGATAGACAGAGTTCCTGATGAACTATGGAATGAGGTTCGTGACATTGTACAGGAGACAGGGATCAAGACCATCCCCACGGAAAAGAAATGCAAAAAAGCAAAATGGCTGTCTGGAGAAGCCTTACAAATAGCACTGAAAAGAAGAGAGGCGAAAAGCAAAGGAGAAAAGAAAAGATATAAGCATCTGAATGCAGAGTTCCAAAGAATAGCAAGGAGAGATAAGAAAGCCTTCTTCAGCAATCAATGCAAAGAGATAGAGGAAAACAACAGAATGGGAAAGACTAGAGATCTCTTCAAGAGAATTGGAGATACCAAGGGAACATTTCATGCAAAGATGGGCTTGATAAAGGATAGAAATGGTATGGATCTAACAGAAGCAGAAGATATTAAGAAGAGGTGGCAAGAATACACAGAAGAACTGTACAGAAAAGATCTTCACGACCCAGATAATCATGAGGAGGTGATCACTAATCTACCTTAGTTTAGCAGAATGTAAACTAGTGAAGGAAAACCTTGAATGACTACTATTCTAGTTTTAATAACCAATATCTTAGTCTTTTACTTTTTTAACATGCTCTTGTTACAAATAAATGGCAACCCACTCCAGTACTCTTACCTGGAAAGTCCCATGGACTGAGGAGCCTGGCAGGCTACAGTCCATGGGGTCACAAAGAGTCGGACATGACTGAGCGATTTCACTTCACTTGTTACAGATGCCTTCTGTTTTTCCAGGTAATCTTTATTTGGCTTCCTGTCTATAATTCTATATGCTTAAATTTGTTTAGCATAGATGTAATGCAATAGCTTTAATATCAGTTCTACATCACTATATTTTCTACCCCAAATGGAATCTGCAAGTAAAGAAAATAAATTGTGTAGGAAAATGAATAACCCTTATTCATACATTTGCATTACCCTCCGATAATCTATAACACACAATCTTTAAAGTTGTTTCAATATTTATATTATTTATGCAGGCTTTGTACGGTGATAAGACTTCCCTGGTGGCTCAGGTGGTAAAGAATCCTCCTGCAAAGCTGGAGGCCCAGGTTTAATCTCTGGGTTGGGAAGATCCCCTGGAGAATGAAATGACTGCCTACCCCAACATTCTTACCTAGAGAATCCCATGGACAGAGGAGCCTGGCGGGCTACAATCCATGGAGTCACAGTGAGTTGTATACAACTGAGCAATTAAGCATTTTATGGCTATACACATACATACACACATATACATACACACATTTGTGTACACATATAAACACACCTAGCTTCCCTGGTGGCTCAGAGGTTAAAGCGTCTGCCTCCAATGCGGGAGACCCGGGTTCGATCCCTGGNTAAATGATGGAGTCTCACTGAGCACATTGGTGAATGGGGGTGGGGGAGGATGAGAGATGCTCAGTAATTGACAGGACAGAACCCTTAATTAAAGGGAAAATAATGGCATTAAATGTGAAACTGATCAACCAGTGCAAGAAAGAAAAAGAAAACCAGAAACTGGGCATGTAAAAAAGTCCTGAGGAATAGGAAAGAAAACTGGAAACACTCCTGACAAATGGCCTCAGTCTCAGCAAAATAAAAGTCATGTATTCCACTGTCGGGGGCTGAATCATGTCCCCTGCAGATTCATATGTAGACATCCTAACCCTCAGCACTCCAGAATGCAACTATACTTGGAAATACGGTCTTGAAAGGAGGTGATTAAGTTAAAATGAGGTCACTAGGGTGGACCCTGGTCCAACGAGACTGGCATTCTTATAAGAGGAGATTAGATCACAGACACACCTGGAAGAAAGACCACGTGAGGACGCAGTGAGAAGGCAGCCAGCTGCAAGCCAAGGAGAGAGGCCTCTGAAGAAACCCCTCTGCCGACACCTCGATCTTGGACTCATATCCTTCAGAACTTGAGAAAACATGTTTCTGTTCCTTGGGCCCCCAGTCTATGATATTTGTTATGGCAGCTCAAGTTGACTCACACACCTCCCAAGGCTGTGGCGTGCCCACGGAGAGGAACACTTCACACACCCGCTGGACAGAGGGAGGGACCCACAAGCGCACACCCAGGAGAGAACAGCCTACGCCCTGCCAGAGGCCGGCAGAAAACAGCCCACCCAGGCCAGAGGTGCTAATGAGGCCAGCTCCTCTTTCACATCTTTCTTCTGTTTCCCTGCGACTGCCTGGGTTCAGACGGGGCTGTTACAGTCATCTCTGTGCTGGGAGAGGGACCCTCAGGTGTGCTGCGAGGAGCCTGGGTGTGGGCAGCCTCCAGCTGCTGGCCCTCTGGGCGTGTCAGATCTTCACACCGAGGCCACACCCCCCATGTGGCTCCCAGCCAGTGAGGAGCTCAGCAGAGTGCCAGAGACTGCCGTTTGTGCCTGATGCGGAGCGTTGCTGTTGGGCGCCCCATCAGCTGTGCCTCCCCTCACCTCCTTTCACTGGTGTCACAACTACATTACAAAGGCTCTCCTCTACTCCTGCTCCCTCCTCTTTATCCATCACAGATGTGGCATTTCCCCCCAGTGACTCTCCTGCACGGGGACTTTTGTCGGGGTCTCTGCTTCTGTTAACCAGTCTCATTGCTCCTGGTCTCCCTTCCCTCCATCCATCCTCCACACTGCTAGACTTCTCCTTAGCTTCCAATTCAAATCTTGCCCCACTCTCTGCTTTCATCCTTTCCTGGATGCCTGGTCACTTACAAGATGAAATGAAAAGATTTAAGCCTCTGTAGATTCAGCCTGAACTTGACTGTCCATTCATACTCCCTACTCTAAGTCGCCCTCCTGACAGCCATAGCAACTCTCTGCACTTTTCTGAACTCCAGTTCATTTAGCATCAAGACTTTTGGTCATAAAATTCCTTCCTCCTGGAACATTGTCCTCCATTCCCAGAATACCAGCACCACCACCCCCAGCATACAAACACGCTACATAGTGATTTTTGAATTACTATCAAGACCCACTTTTAAATGTCCTGGACACACCCAAGCAGAGGAAATCATGCCTCTCTTTGCACTGTTTTCATACCCAATACCAACATCTCTTACTGTTCATGGGGTTCTCAAGGCAAGAATACTGAAGTGGCTTGCAATTCCCTTCTCCAGGTCGTTAGGTGCCCAATATGCTACTGGAGATCAGTGGAGAAATTACTCCAGAAAGAATGAAGGGATGGAGCCAAAGCAAAAACAATACCCAGCTGTGGATGTGACTGGTGATAGAAGCATGATCCGATGCTGTAAAGAACAATATTGCATAGGAACCTGGAATGTCAGGTCCATGAATCAAGGCAAATTGGAAGTGGTCAAACAAGAGATGGCAAGGGTGAACATCGACATTCTAGGAATCAGCGAACTAAAGTGGACTGGAATGGGTGAATTTAACTCAGATGACCATTATATCTACTACTGCGGGCAGGAATCCCTCAGAAGAAATGGAGTAGCCATCATGGTCAACAAAAGAGTCCGAAATGCAGTACTTGGATGCAATC
>SJYX01019323.1:115430-130479 GCA_006410675.1 Oreotragus oreotragus | reverse complement strand
GGCGGAGTGAGGTGCACGTGGGTGTTGGAGGAGCCATGGGCTGAATATCGCAGTCACTGCATATGTGCTGGGAGTCAGAGGTGGACAGGGGAACGTTCCCTTTCCAGGAGAAGGAACCCTCAGGTTGCCAAGAAAAACAAGATCATCTCAAGAAAAGATTTTCCTGGCCACTTTTTCTTTGTTCCCTTAAGTTCATTCAAGTCAGTGTCTATGATTCGCAAACAAAGGAATTTCATGAATTCACTTGAAAAGCATTGTTGGGAAGGAAATGACCGGCTTGAGAGGTTGAGTTTGGGTGGAAAGTCAGTGTTGACTAGTGGAGCAGGGTGGTGGGAGGGCGGCAGTGGGCTAGCAAAGCTTGAAGAGCTTTCAGAGCCCTTGTAAAAGGACAGAGGTGCCTCCTGTGGTCAGTGATTTTGGTCGGACTCCTCCCTCCACTCCCCCAAATGAGACGCTTTGCAGTAAGTAGGGCTCACAGACCACTAGCTCCCTCAGAGGAAGAGACGCATGGAAGTCCTAGCAGGGTCATTCACAGCAGCAAGCGGCCCGGGAGCCGGAGAAGGCCGAAGGACAGAGGTGCCTCCTGTGGTCAGTGATTTTGGTCGGACTCCTCCCTCCACTCCCCCAAATGAGACGCTTTGCAGTAAGTAGGGCTCACAGACCACCAGCTCCCTCAGAGGAAGAGACGCATGGAAGTCCTAGCAGGGTCATTCACAGCAGCAAGCGGCCCGGGAGCCGGAGAAGGCCGTCTAACCTTGTCCCAGCAGCAGCCAGTGCTTCAGGCTTGATGGAGCGAAGGAGCTGGTCTCCTCTAGGAACAGAGTGGGCCGACCACACAGACGATGCAAAGAGGAAGTAGCAGATGTGTGGTCTTGGAGCAGTGTTTTCCCTGCGCGACTATGAAAACAAACTTCCCTCTGTGTGGGCTGAATGGTGTTCCCCAAGAGGCCCAAACCCTAATCCTGGAACCTGTGTTACCTTATATGGCAAAAGAGACTTTACAGACATGATTAAATTAGGAATCTGGAGATGGGGAGTTATCCTGGATGACTGGATGGACCCGAGAGAATCACTAGGGTCCTTGAAGGGACTTGGGAGAAGTCAGCATCAGAAGAAGGCCATCTGATGGTGTGGTGAGAGAAGCTGATTGGAGACAGAAGATGTTATAAAAATGAAAGCCGCTCAGTCATGTCCGACTCTTTGTGACCCCATGGACTGTAACCCCCCAGGCCCCTCTGTCCATGGAATTCTCCAGGCAAGAATACTGGAGTGGGCAGCCATTCCCTTCTCCAGGGGATCTTTCCCACCCAGGGATCAAACCCAGGTCTCCCAAACTGCAAGCGGACTCTCTACCATCTGAGCCAGCAGGGAAGCACGCTGTACCATCGGCTTTGTAACCATGCAGGAAGCGGGCCTTGTTTGTGTGCTTTAGTAGATAGCAACCACCTCAGAGTATCACTATGAGAATTAAATGATTTAATCTATAGAATAGTAGTTGCACAATGAACCTAGGTCTCTTACGGCTCCAGCATTGGGAGGCTGGTTCTTTACCACTAGCGCCACCTGGGAAACACAATAAATGCACCCTATTATAAACATCCTTGGATTTCTCAGAGCTGTACTATCCAGTGAAAGTGAAAGTGTTAGTCCCTCAGTCGTATCCAACTGTTGGGGACCCCGTGGACTGTAGCCCATAGCTTGCCAGGCTCCTCTGTCCATGGAATTCTCCAGGCAAGAATACTGGAATGGGTAGTTGGAATACTGGAACCCCTTCTCCAGGGGTTCTTCCTGATCTGGGATTGAACCCGCACCTCCTGCATGGCAGGCAGTTTCTTTACCATCTGAGCCTCCAGGGAAGCCAAAAACCACATGTGACAATTAAGAACTTGGAATGCGGCTGGTCTGAATTGAGTTATGACACAAGGGTAAAAGATACCCAAATTTCAAAGACACAGTACAAAAAAAAAAGAGAGATAATGTAAAATAATTAAATGATTTTTATATTGATTACAGATTTAAAATGATAATATTATGGATATAGTGGATAAATACAGGTTTTATTAAAATTAAATTCACCCATTTCCCTTTCCCTTTACATTCCCTTTATCAAAGCGGCTCTTTGAAACTAACTTTCTGTGTGTGGCTTGCATTATGTTTCTACCAAACAGAGCTCTCTGATTCTCTGAACCTTGCTGAATGGATCACACAAAAGCAAGCCTGGAGCACCCAGGGAAAGCAGTCAAACATGGTGACTTCTTTATGAATGCCCCTGGCATTCATCTGCTCCTTCTCTTTTGTATCTTTAGGATGCTACCTAAGAGACATTCCTGGGATCATCTTTAATTCTTGACTGCCAGGTCCAGCTAAGCCAACAGAGTAAGTTCAGTTGACCTCAGATGGCTCAGGTCCCTGCCCCAGGGCAGAAGAATGTAGCCATCACTTTCTCTTTGAGGCATCCAATGGGCTCAGAGCACCATCTTCCCAAGTGGCTTAGCAAGAGTCTGCTCCCCCCATACCATACACTATTTTTTAACCCCTACCATCTGTTCCACAAAGTTTCCAGGGGTCATCATTTAGGTGCCTCTTTTGGATAGAAAGTTCAACTCTGTCTAGAAACGGTGCATGGGCCTTACAGCTACTACACCTCAGCAACCGTCAGGAATTCAGCTTGCTTTCCTCTCTTCACCCTCTCCCCAAGAGTGGCCCTAGACAAGAAAATGACCTTCCAGCTCCCTTCAACTGTCCCCCAAAACATGCACACAGCTGGCTCCACCTTAAAGGCTCGACTGCCAATCATTACAGTGATGCTGATGACCTTATCAGTTGCAATTAAGCAACTGAGCTTAGTTGCTCAATCATGTCCGACTCTTTGCAACTCTTTCGACTTGTAGCCTGCCTGGCTCCTCTGTCCATGGGATTTTTCAGGCAAGAATACTAGAGTGGGTTACCATTTTCCTCCTCCAAGGGGTCTTCCCGACCCAGGGATCAAACCTGCAGCTCCTGTGCCTCCTGCCTTGCAGGTAGATTCTTTGCCTGCTGAGCCACTGGGGAAAGGACGGCAAAAACAGCAAAACTTAGCAAGCTGCAAGGGCTCCAGAATTTCACTCAGGTCCCACAGCCAGGCCCTGGGTGATGCGGTTTCGGGTAGACTCCAGGCCCTGCCCTCATTCCTGAGCACGGGGCTCACCACCCCACACCTAAGGAGCACACAGGCTCCTTTCAAGAAGCCCCGACCCCACTTTGCAGGCCTGCAGAGGCTGCAGGGGCAGATACGCACGGCTAAGAGGACAGTTTGCCCCCTAAGAAGTCTCCAGACTGGGTGATGTATGCCTCACGGGTTCTCTGCCCATACCTCAAGATGCTCCTCACAATCCTTACCAAATAGAATGACCATATATCTAGCAATTGTCCTTTGGGATATATACCAAGTAGAATGACCATATATCTAGCAATTCTCCTTTGGGATATATACCTCAAAGGATTGAGAGTAGGGACTCAGATGGATCTTTGTTCACCCATGTTCAGAGCAATTGTGGCATTGTTCATAATAGCCAAAAGGTAAAAGAAACTCCAATGTCCACCAATGACGAATAGCTAAGCAAACTGTGGTCTGTACACATGATGGACTATCGTTAGTCAGTCTTCAAAAAGGAAGCATATTCTGATACTTTCCACAACATGAATGAAACCTGAGGACATTATGCTAAGTGAAAAAAGCTGGTTATAAGAAGACAGAGACTATGATTCCACTTATATGGCTAAAGTAGTCAGCTTCCGAGACAGAGAGCAGATTACAGGTTTCCAGGGTACAGGGGAAGGGGTAATGGGAACCTCTTGTTTAATGGGTGCAGAGCTTTAATGTGGGAAGATGAAAAAGTTCTGGATGATGGAGATGGATATGCCTATACAACAGTTGAGTGTATTTAATGTCACTGAACTCTACACTTTAAAAATGATAAAATTCATAAATTTTAAGTTATAGCTATCTTGCTACAATCTATAAATAATACCTCTAACTGAGAGAAAAAATAATCTGTGTTTCTACAACATCTCTAACCAGAGCCGGGTTGTGATCAAACATGCCCCCAAATTTCCTTGCCTTCCCTGGTGAAGGAACCTCCACCAGGGGGTCCCCAGGCCCCTCTCAGCACTGCTGGGCACAGCCCAAGGGTGGGCTTCACTCAGACGTTTTCTCTGTCTCTCACTGGAACTTGTGGGCTGCTTGAGAACACAGATTTTCATGAATCCACAGAGGAAGCCTGAAGCTTGGGGCAGGAAGTCTGTCCAGGGATGCTTGCAAACACATTTGGCTGCATAGTTGACAATAGAGACTTTGTTAGTAATAAAGCTGATATTTTGGGGTCTTCCTTGGTGGTCCAGTGGTTAAGACTTTGTGTCCCCAATTCCAGGAGCATGGGTTCAATCCCTGGTGCGGGAACTAAGATCCCACATGCCACAGGGCGCAGCCAAAGTATGCATAGTTGCTGCTGTCGAGTTACTAAGTTGGGTCCCCGTGGACTGTAGCCTGTCAGGCTCCTCTGTCCATGCGATTTCCCAGGCAAGCATATTGGAATGACTTGCCAATTCCTTCTCTGGGGATCTTCTTGACCCAGGGATCACACCCACGTCTCCTGTATTGCAGGCAAATTCTTTAACACTGAGCCATCAGGGAAGCCTGCTGCTGCTGCTGCTAAGTCACGTCAGTCGTGGCCGACTCTATGCAACCCCATAAACAGCAGCCCAGCAGGCTCCTCCATCCCTGGGATTCTCCAGGCAAGAACACTGCGTAGATCTAGATCTAGATTAGATATGGAGATGGAGATAGAGATATCTATAGATATAGACATAGATAGATACAAAGCTGATTTTTTAATCTTCATCTTCTAGCCGCTGACACTCTGACTTGGTTGGTTCAGAACTCAAACAGGAAAGAGAGTAATGTTACTCACTGACCACCTAAAATCCCAGCACTGCTAGGATTAGACAGGAGGCCAAGGGAAGGGTTTTCTACTGGACCTAGATTTCAACAGACTTAGCTAAGAAAGGTGTATGCTGGTTATCAAGCTATTGTCTCTAGGTTCCAAATCTGCCCTTTCATATTGTGTTGTGATGATGGATACAGGACTTTGGAAATTACATTCCCCTTTGCTGGCTTGCAGCTCTTAGGTTCTTCCAGGAAGGATGCTAGAGAGAGACTGGAAGGCAGGAGTGAGGAAAATGCTCCTCTGATCTGCTCATTCCTCCTGGCAGGTGGGCTCAGCAACAACCCTTCATCCTGGTAGCAGGTCAACCTGGTACAGCTTCTTTCCACACCTCAGAGGTACCAGCCCCAGCCATACAGTACCCCTCCTCAGAGGTCTGAACTAGCTCTGCTCCTCCTTGAAAAACAGGGGCTTTACTCCAAGGTTAAGGCTCAGCTGTGTGGGCTTCTCCTCCAAGCTCATAGGTCCTGATGACCCTGACCTCATCCCTTATCCCCCAGCAATAGAGGTAGCTGCCTCTTGCACTTGTTTTCTTTCTTACCTCACTATTTCTTTTTTAAAATTGTTTATGTATTTATTTTTGGCTGTGCTGGGTCTTCATTGCCGCACACAGACTTTCTCTAGTTGTAACGACCAGGGACTACTCCCTGTTTTCAGTGCTTGCGCTTCTCTTTGTGGTGGCTTCTCTTGTTGTGGAGGGGGAGCTCTAGGGTGCCCAGGCTTCTGTATCTGCGACTCCTGAGCTCTGGCGCACAGGCTCAATAGTTGTGGTACACGGGCTTAGGTGCTTCACAGCATGTGGGATCTTCAGAGCCCAAACCTGTGTCTCCTGCACTGGCAGAAGAATTCTTTACTACTGAGCCACCAAGGAAGCTCTTACTATTTTTTTTTTAAATGTTTTTAGTTGTCTAAACTATTTGAACAATTTCCTATGTTAAATATTTTCTGTTAGAATACCTAATGTGGTTACCGTTTTCCTGACTGGGCCCTGATTGTTTTGGGGGTTAGAGTCTGTGAAGATAGACCTTTAGGGTGACCCTCATGACCCCTGCCCCCTGGTGTCCAGGTCCTGCATAATCTCCTCCTTTTGAGTGTAGGTGGGACCTATGGCTTGTGCAGAATATGGCAAACTGAAGGAATTTTTCAGAGGTAATTAAGGTCCTCAAACAGTTGACTTGAGTTAATAAAAAGAGTGATCATCTGAGATGGGCCTAACCTAACCAGGTAAAAGGACCTAAGAGAGGACTAAGCTTTCTCTGAGGTCAGAGAGACTCTCCTGGTTGACTTGATTTGAGTGTAGGTGGGACCTATGGCTTGTGCAGAATATGGCAAACTGAAGGAATTTTTCAGAGGTAATTAAGGTCCTCAAACAGTTGACTTGAGTTAATAAAAAGAGTGATCATCTGAGATGGGCCTAACCTAACCAGGTAAAAGGACCTAAGAGAGGACTAAGCTTTCTCTGAGGTCAGAGAGACTCTCCTGGTTGACTTGATGAAAGTGAAAGTCGCTCAGTTGTGTCCAACTCTTTGCAACCCCATGGACTATATAGTCCATGGAATTCTCCAAGCCAGAATACTGGAGTGGGTGAGCTGTTCCCTTCTGCAGGGGATCTTCCCAACTCAGGGATTGAACCCAGGTCTCCTGCATTACAGCAAATTCTTTACCAGCTGAGTCAACTGGAAAGCCCAAGAATATTGGAGTGGTAGCCTATCCCTTCTCCAGAGGATCTTCCTGACCCAGGAATTGAACCAGGGTCTCCTGCACTGCAGGTGGATTCTTTACCAGCTGAGCTACTAGGGAAGCTCTGACTTGATGAAGTCAGAGCTATCTTGAGGAGGCCCACGTGGTAAAGGACCACTCAGAATGGGGCCCTCAGTCTTACAACCACAAGGCAATGAAATCTGCCAACAAGCAGAATGAGGTCAGAAAGTAGCCATCTACGGTTGAACCTTCAGGTGAAAATGCAGCCCGGTTGAAACCTTGAGTGAAATCTCAGGAAACCCTGAGCAGAGAACTCTGCTAAGCCACACCTGCACTCCTGACCCACAGAAACCATGAGCTAATAAATGTATATGTTTTCTTAAGCTGTTCAGAGTATGGAAATCCTTTATGAAGCCACAGAAAACTAATACCATGTCTACAGACTTTGTATAAGACAAATTAAGCATAGTGTTAAAATTATCCTTGAAAATCTTTTAAGAGAGCTGACACTGATAGCTAGATATTTTTTTCTATGTTGGAACTTATGGTACCAGTTGAAGTAGGTGGCTTTCATTTAGGGACCATGTGGTTCCAAAATACATATGCTTTTAAACATGAGAATCACACTCAGCATACTAAGATACTCACACAAGGAAACTGAGACTTATGAAAATAAAGCCAGTTTGTGTCTCCCTCTCACCCTCATTCAGTGGTACATATTCATTAAGTAAAAAAGCAAGTGGAAATTGCCTTACTACAGAAAGTGTTTTCTGGCTCTGTTTATTGTTGAACTTAAGTTCAACAAGTATATAATGTAAAGCTCCTTTATTCGAGCTTCTGTGTTTTCATTTTTAACTTAATAAGACATTTGTGTCAAATTTTGGAGAAGCTTCCTTTATAATTTAAGATCCCTCATTTAGCCAAGAGTCTATTGAGTCTGCCAACAACCCATTATTAAGAGAAGTAAAAACCTCTCGAGATGCAGCTGCAGTAGAACAAGACATATTTCTTTGGGTCCTCTCTGTAAGATGGCCACAAAAGGACTGAAAATGTCCTCTACCTCGACTGGGTCCAGAAATAATGCCAGTAAAAAGGGGAAAACAGCACCTCTGTCACAAAAACAATCTGTATCTGGGAACTAGGCAAAAGAGATTTTTCGTGTGTTCTTTTAGTTCAGTGCTGAGCGTGGTTTCTATTGATGAGGTTATTTTACAGGACTTTTGAAGATAACTTGTAGCCTTTGGTCCACTAAAAATAATGTGAATAATTGACTGTATAATGGAACAGATGACCCCAAGATTACAGTTTAAAACGTTTTAGAACTAGAACTAATCCAGCAATCTTACCCTAATATTTCTTTATTTAATTGCTTATCTTGGAGATCCAAACAGCTCATCCTAAACGAAATCAGTCCTGAATATTCACTGGAAGGACTGATGCTAAAGCTGAAACTCCAATACTTTGATGCAAAGAACTGACTCGTTTGAAAAGACCCTGACGCTGGGAAAGATGGAAGGCGGGAGGAGAAGGGGACAACAGAGGATAAGATGGTTGGATGGCATCACCGACTTAATGGACATGAGTATGAGTAAATTCTTGGAGTTGGTGATGGACAGGGAGGCCAGGCGTGCTGCAGTCCATGGGGTCACAAAGAGTTGGACCCAACTGAGCTACTGAACTGAACCGAACTGATCTTGGGGTTTTCCTGGTGGTCCAGTGGATAAGACTCCACACTCCCAATGCAAAGAGATCATGTTCGATCCCTGGTTAGGGAACTAGACCCCACACGTGACAATTAAGCCCACGTGCCACAACAAAAAGCCAGCACAGCCATAATAAATACTGAAATTTTTTAAAAAATTAAAGCATTTTATAAAAAATAAATAACTTGCATAGCTATATCTCTGTATCATGAGCTCATCTTCTCCTTTGAGAACTCCAGAATTACAACTCGCTGATGAACAACTGTCAACAGGAGAATGTTGGATCCCACCAAAAAAAAAAGATAACCCCACATCTGAGGGCAAAGGAGAAGCCCCAGCAAGATGGTAGAATCAAACCGCGTACCCGCCAGAGATGCTCAGAGGGCTCAAACAAACCTTGTGCACACCAGGACCCAGAGATCCCACAGACACTGAGACAGAACTGTGTTTGGGTGTCTCCTAGGGAGGTATGGGTCAGCAGTGGCCTGCTGCAGGGCCAGGGGCTCTGCGTGCAGTAGACCGGGCTATGGCATAAGCCCTCTTGGAGGAGGTCACGATTAACCCCACTACAGAGCTGCCAGAACTTACACAGGACTGGGGAAACAGACTCTTGGAGGGCACAAAAAAAACCTTGTGTGGACCCAGGAGAAAAGAGCAGTGACCCCACAAGACACTGACCCAGACATGCCCGTGAGGGTCCAGGAGTCTCAGGCAGAGGCATAGGTTGGCGGTGGCCTGCTGCAGGGTTGGGGCACTGAGTGAGGCAGTATTTACATGGAACCTTTTGAAGGAGGTCGCCATTGTCTTCATTACCTCCATAATAGTTTGTCCTTAGTTCAAACAACAGGGAGTGAACATAGCCCCACCCTTCAGCAACATGCCAGGTTTGCCCATCCATCACTAACTCCCAGAGCCTGCTCAAACTCATGTCCATCGAGTCAGTGACGCCATCCAACCATCTCATCCTCTGTCGTCCCCTTCTCCTGCCTTCATTCTTTCCCAGCATCAGGGTCTTTTCCAATGAGTCAGTTCACATGAGGTGGCCAAAGTATTGGAGTTTCAGCTTCAGCATCAGTCCTTCCAAAGAATATTCAGGACTGATTTCCTTTAGGACTGACTGGTTTGATCTCCTTGCAGTCCAAGGGATTCTCAAGAGTCTTCTCCAACACCATAGTTCCAAAGCATCAATTCCTTGGTGCTCAGCTTTCTTTATAGTCCAACTCTCACATCCATACATGACTACTTGAAAAACCATAGCTTTGGCTACATGGACCTTTGTTGGCAAAGTAATGTCTCTGCTTTTTAATATGCTGTCTAGGTTGGTCATAGCTTTTCTTCCAAGGAGCAAGCATCTTTTAATTTCATGGTTGCAGTCACCATCTGCAGTGATTTTGGAGCCCCAAAAAATAAAGTCTCACTGTTTCCCCATCTATTTTCCATGAAGTGATGGGACCAGATGCCATGATCTTCGTTTTCTGAATGTTGAGTTTTAAGCCAACTATTTCACTCTCCTCTTTCACTTTCAAGAGCCAAGAGGCTCTTTAGTTCTTCTTCAGTTCCTGACATGAGGGTGGTGTCATCTGCATATCTGAGCTTATTGATATTTCCCCTGGCAAACTTAATTTCAGCTTGTGCTTCATCCAGCCTGGCATTTCGCATGATGTACTCTGCATATAAGTTAAATAAGCAGGGTGACAATATACAGCTTTGAATCTCTTTAAGTGTTTTCTAAAAACTCCCTTCTCACAAGTAAATCCACCCAACATTGATTTTTTTTCCCTCTAAGTCTTTTTTGTACAGCATGCATTTCAGTTTTCTTCTGCTTATAACCTGTTTCTGCTCATGTGTATGACTTTATTTTCATTTATTTGATTGTAAATTGAGCAGGGCAAAGTCCATATGATCAATCTTCTAAAATCTTTCTGTAAAGCCCAACTTACTAAAAAAGAAATCTCCACATATGTTTCCATAATACATAAAAGAGTTGATTCAATAAGATAGAGACAAGACAGGTTGTGATTTGCTATTCATATTGTTTTCAGAAACCTTCATTATCCTCAAAGCAATTTATCTTTGTACCATGTAGGCAAATAATATGAGTTTTGAAAGAGGGATGTTAAAGGAAAGTATTACAGTGTGAAATAGCATGTAAACTGATTCAGAAAGCTATGACTTGCTCTTTACACAAGAGGAAGTAAGCTTCTCAATTCTCTTTAAAATTTTTTAAGTACAGGTTTTGGTTTGCTTCAAAAGTCCTATCCCTTGTACTGACATAATTATTAAAGAAAGCCCTCTTTCACTCTCAAATGAATCCTTATTCAGAGAATTTCTTATGTGACCACTCAAGTAAGAAGACATGCCAATATTCAGGCCTTAAATACTTGTTATGACAAAGGGTTAATTTTGATGCATTAGAATCCCATTAAAAGTATAGCTGTTATACCATTCCTCAATCTTATTCCCTTTGCCCCAGTAAATCTGGGGCAGGACTTGGAACTTTAAAATTTAACATGTTTGAAACAATCCAAATTTTGAGAACCACTAATCTCTAGATTCCAATACACTTTCAACTATTACGCCTAGTGCAAATCCCAATTTACATTTCTTTGTGCAGAAAACATCACAGTTTAGTACTACAGGTCATGTGAGGGATCCTTAAGGCTTAAGTTGTCATTTTTTTCCTTTTATATTCTGCATTCCAGAAAGACCTCAGAAGGCCTCTGAAACTATACCATTAATATTCTTTGTCCTCGAGAAGCCATGAGGGAGAATGACGGCAAGAAATTATGTAGGCTGATAATTTAAATGACTCGAAGATGCGATTCAGTCCACATTCAATGAAAATGATGAATAGGAAGAAGTTGTTCCAGGATATAGGAGAAGTTTAAAAAGAAACTGTCAAAGAAGAAAATCATATTCAAATGTATAATTTGAATATAATCAGTCTGGAACACAGTCAGTCTGGAAAAACTAATATAATCACAGACTAAAGAATATTCTGGTTGTACAAAACAGTGTAACAAGGCATAGAGCATTTCAATAATTTAAATAACTTCCCTCAGTATAATAATTGGTTTTAGAAAAACTGCCTGTCTCATTTCAGCTTTTTTAAAAAACTACATTACCCAGTAAAGTTTGGATTATGTACTCCCAAGATAAACTGTCTGACTCTATTTGTTCATTAACTTAAATAATTGAACCATAAATGTCTGCAACATCTGAAAAAAATCATGGATATGATGTCTCATTTAGTTACATTAGTTTTGAACAGACATTCACAAGGTCAATATGCATTTGTAGTGCATAAATAAAATAACTGTGGAAAGCAAATAATAAATGCAGTTTATACACATACAGGAAACAGGAATGCAGTTATATAATAAATGCATGTAAGTCAAAGAAAAAAACAAACAGCTCAGCATATATAAAGGAAAAAGACATCATGTGTTGTGCCATAGCTTTCTAAACTCTTTAGTCACTTCATCTATAATTGTTTCTAAGTCAGAAGCACGTCCCCATTGTTTTGACAGCTTTTGTTCATAGCTTTTGTCCATACTTACTCCACCGATTTTTCATATTGTGAATTTATTGGGGTATTTGTAATTTTTGTCCCAATATAGCAGTATACCATCAGGATATAGTTTTTCTATTCTCTTGTTACGGAAGGACTTCTCTCAGAAAGGCAAAGAGTAAAGGGTATAGCATGAGGAAGCACGGAATGCTCTATGCAATTCAAGATCATTATTCTTTCTTCTAAAGACATTCAAATGGCCTACAGTCTAATGGCTGCTATGAAACACACACACCATAATACATCCATTATGGATGGATACTAGTAACCAAATGACTGAAATCCTCCCTGACCTAATTCAAATGAATTGGTTTATGTTCAATGTATTAAGGCACAAGGCAATTAATCGTTTTCATTTTCAGTTACTGGGGGGAAGAATGGGATAAAGAAATGAAGAGAACTAACAATTTCGTGCAGTTCTGTCCACTGCATTCAATTTTTAAAAAAATTTCTATTGTAATATAAGTGAAATATCATTATATTTCACTTCAGGTGTAAAATTAACTGCTTTAATATTTGTATATTTTGCAAAATGATCACCACAATAAACCCAGTTAAGATGGGTCACCATACAGAGCTATAAAAAAAATTTTTTTTACAATGAGAAATTTTAATCTTCTTCCTTAGTTACTTTCAAAAATGAAATCCAGTATCATTAACTATAATCACCAGCCTGTACATCACAGCCCCAGGACTTAGTCATTTCATAACTGGTAATTTATATAGGGCATTTAACCTTTTGACCCCTTCACTCATTTGCCTCCTTCTAACCACTACCTCCATCTTGGGTGGCCCCACAGGGCATGGCTTAGTTTCACTGAGTTAGACAAGGCTGTAGTCCATGTGATCAGATTGCCTAGTTTTCTGTGATCGTGGTTTCAGTCTGTCTGCCCTCTGATGGCCTCTCTCAGTGCCTACCATCATGGTGGAGAGGTCTGACAGAATGTGGTCCACTGGAGAAGTAGTTTTCTGTGATCGTGGTTTCAGTCTGTCTGCCCTCTGATGGCCTCTCTCAGTGCCTACCATCATGGTGGAGAGGTCTGACAGAATGTGGTCCACTGGAGAAGGGAATGGTAAGCCACTTCAGTATTCTTACCTTGAGAACCCCATGAACAGTATAAAAAGGCAGAAAGATAGGACACTGAAAGATGAACTCCCCAGGTCAGTAGGTGCCCAATATGCTACTGGAGATCAGTGAAGAAGTAACTCTGGAAAGAATGAAGGGATGGAGCCAAAGCAAAAACAACACCCAGTTGTGCATGTGACTGGTGATAGAAGCAAGATCCAATGCCGTAAAGAGCAATATTGCATAGGAAATTGAAATGTCAGGTCCACGAATCAAGGCAAATTGGAAGTGGTCAAACAAGAGATGGCAAGGGTGAACGTCGACATTCTAGGAATCAGCGAGCTAAAATGGACTGGAATCAGTGAATTTAACTCAGATGACCATTATATCTGCTACTGCGGGCAGGAATCCCTTAGAAGAAATGGAGTAGCCATCATGGTCAACAAAAGAGTTTGAAATGAAGTACTTGGATGCAATCTCTGAAACAACAGAATGATCTCTGTTCATTTCCAAGGCAAACCATTCAATATCACGGTAATCCAAGCCTATGCCCTGACCAGTAACGCTGAAGAAGCTGAAGTTGGACAGTTCTATGAAGACCTACAAGACCTTTGAGAACTAACACCCCAAAAAGATGTCCTTTTCATTATAGGGGACTGGAATGCAAAAGTAGGAAGTCAAGAAACACCTGGAGTAACAGGCAAATTTGGCCTTGGAGTATGGAATGAAGCAGGGCAAAGGCTAATAGAGTTTTGCCAAGAGAACACACTGGTCATAGCAAACACCCTCTTCCAACAGCACAAGAGAAGACTCTACACATGGATATCACCAGATGGCAAACACTGAAATCAGATTGATTATATTCTTTGCAGCCAAAGATGGAGAAGCTCTATGCAGTCAGCAAAAACAAGACTGGCAGTTGACTGTTGCTCAGATCATGAATTCCTAATTGCCAAATTCAGACTTAAATTTAAGACAGTAGGGAAAACCACTAGATAAATCAGGTATGACCTAAATCAAATCCCTTATGACTATATAGTGGAAGTGAGAAATAAATTTAACAGAATAGATCTGATAGAGTGCCTGATGAACTATGGACAAGTAAGCTGACTGTGGCTCAGATCATGAATTCCTAATTGCCAAATTCAGACTTAAATTGAAGACAGTAGGGAAAACCACTAGATAATTCAGGTATGACCTAAATCAAATCCCTTATGACTATACAGTGGAAGTGAGAAATTAATTTAACAGAATAGATCTGATAGAGTGCCTGATGAACTATGGACAAGTTCGTGACATTGTATAGGAGACAGGGATCAAGACGATCCCCAAGAAAAAGAAATGCAAAAAACCAAAGTGGCTGCCTGAGGAGGCCTTACAAATAGCTGGGAAAAGAAGAGAAGTGAAAAGCAGGGGAGAAAAGGAAAAATATACCCATTTGAATGCGAGTTCCAAAGAATAGAAAGGAGAGATAAGAAGGCCTTTCTCAGTGATCAATACAAAGAAATAGAGGAAAACAACAGAATGGAAAAGACTAGACATCTCTTCAAGAAAATTAGAGATACCAAGGGAACATTTCATGCAAAGATGAGCTCAATAAAGGACAGAAATGGTATGGACCTAACAGAAGCAGAAGATATTAAGAAGAGGTTGCAAGAATACACAGAAGAACTGTACAAAAAAGATCTTCATGACCAAGATAATCACGACGGTGTGATCACTCACCTAGAGCCAGACATCCTAGAATGTGAAGTCAAGTGGGCCTTAGGAAGCATCACTATGAACAAAGCTAGTGGAGGTGATGGAATTCCAGTTGAGCTATTTCAAATCCTAAAAAGATGATTCTCTGAAAGTGCTGCACTCTCAGTTCAGTTCAGTCACTCAGTCGTGTCCGACTCTTTGCGACCCCATGAATCGCAGCACGCCAGGCCTGCCTGTCTATCACCATCTCCCGGAGTTCACTCAGACTCACGTCCATCGAGTCCGTGATGCCATCCAGCCATCTCATCCTCGGTCGTCCCCTTCT
>SJYX01019323.1:80299-99803 GCA_006410675.1 Oreotragus oreotragus | reverse complement strand
CTGGGTCTTTGTTGCCGCCCTCAGGCCTTCTCTAGTTGCGGCGAGCAGGGGCTACTCTTCATTTTGGTGGATGAGGTTCTCACTGAAGTGGCTTCTCTTCTAGTGGAACACAGACTCTAGGGTGCAAGGGCTTCAGTAGTTGTGGCGCCAGGCTTAATTGCTCCATGGCAAGTGGGGTCTTCCTGGACCAGGGAATGAACCTGTGTCCTCTGCACTGGCAGGAGGATTCTTATCCACTGTACCACAAGGGAGGTCCAAGTCTGCAATGCTAACAAGCTCCCAGGTGATGCTGCTGCTGATTTTAAAATATGCTTTGCTTATTAAACATTAATTTTAAAATGCTTGTTTATCTTTTCTAGTGAAGAAAATATTGTCTTCTAGAAAAATATTTTTTCAAATAGAAGAGAATTACTTCGTTGAGCTCTCCCAGAAGCAGAAACTGACATGAGGCTGAGAGAGCAAGCTGTTGATCTGGGAGGTGAATCCAGAATGGGAAAGGAAAGCAGAGATACAGAGGAGCCAACTTGGGGTGCATTAATGAATGGGTTCATGGTTTCCATGTTGCTGAGGCCTGGCTTGGAGAATTTTGAGCATTACTTTACTAGCGTGTGAGATGAGTGCAATTGTGCGGTAGTTTGAGCATTCTTTGGCATTGCCTTTCTTTGGGACTGGAGTGAGAACTGACCTTTTCCAGTCCTGTGGCCACTGCTGAGTTTTCCTAATTTGCTGGCAAATTGAGTCCAGCACTTTCACAGCATCATCTTTCAGGATTTGAAATAGCTCAACTGGAATTCCATCACCTCCACTAGCTTTCTTTGTAGTGATGCTTTCTAAGGCCCACTTGACTTCACATTCCAGGATGTCTGGCTCTAGGTGAGTGATCACACCATCGTGATTATCTGGATTGTGAAGATCTTTTTNAAATAGCTCAACTTGAATTCCATCACCTCCACTAGCTTTGTTCGTAGTGATGTTTTCTAAGGCCCCCTTGACTTCACATTCCAGGATCTGGCTCTAGGTGAGTGATCACACCATCGTGCATATCTGGGTCATGAAGATCTTTTTTGTATACTTCTTCTGTGTATTCTTGCCGTCTCTTCTTAATATCTTCTGCTTCTGTTAGGTCCATACCATTTCTGTCCTTTATCAAGCCCATCTTTGCATGAAATGTTCCCTTGGTATCTCTAATTTTCTTGAAGAGATCTCTAGTCTTTCCCATTCTGTTGTTTTCCTCTATTTCTTTGCATTGATCGCTGAGGAAGGCTTTCTTATCTCTTCTTGCTATTCTTTGGAACTCTCCATTCAGATGCTTATATCTTTCCTTTTCTCCTTTGCTTTTCGCTTCTCTTCTTTTCACAACTATTTGTAAGGCCTCTCCAGACAGCCATTTTGCTTTTCTGCATTTCTTTTCCATGGGGATGGTCTTGATAACTGTCTCCTATAGAACTGATGGGGACAATCAATTAAGACAATTGGCATGGGTGCCTCAAGTGTTTATTTATTTGCTTATTTAAATAAGTGCCATTAATTAAATAATTACCTGATAAAGTAATCAATATTTATGATCTAAATATTGCTGTATCCCAAAGCCTGTAGGCATCCTCATATTCTCGAAAAAAATGGTTGTTTGATTCATTCATTCAGCAAACATATATTGAAAATCTATTATGTACCAAAGTCTCTGTGAAGTGATTGTGATTTAAGAGTAAACAAAGCAGGCATTGCAAGCAATGCTTAATGGTCATCACTGGTTAGAGAGAATTAGAAATGGGCTTTAGCAGCTTAAGGAACCTCATTAGATTGTACAATCTGCATGAACTGAATTTGGTTCAAGATCATGTAAAAGAATAACCTCATAATTCTGCTTGCCTTTGAATGATTTGTGGATTATATCAATATAAAGTTATTCATCTAAACATTAAAGTGGTGAATTTTTAGTGTAGAAAGTGAAAGTGAAAGTTGCTCAGTGGTGTCTGATTCATTGCAACCCCATGGACTACACAGTCCATGGGATTTCTCCAGGCCAGAATACTGGAGTGGGTACCCTTTCCCTCCTCCAGGATATCTTCCCAACCAGGGATCAAACCCAGTTCTCCCACATTGCAGGCAGATTCTTTACCAGCTCAGCCATAACGGAAGCCCAAGAATACTGGAGCGGATAGTCTATCCCTTCTCTAGCAGATCTTCCCCACCCAGGAATCGAACTGGGGTCTCTTGCATTGCAGGTGGATTCTTTACCAACTGAGCTATCAGGGAAGCCCTTTTTTTTTCCCCCAGTGTATCTGTTCATATATGAAGACGTGGATAAGTTCTGCTTCTAGATTTTTGATACCATTGAAAATGGAGGGCATCAACGTTACGGCAGAAGTTAACCACGGAAAGGCAGAAAGGACTGTGCAAGCTCTAACTGTGACGGACAACTACAGCTCACCCTCCACATACAAACTACATCGCTATGAGGAAAATCAGAGGCAAATAAAAAATGATCAATCAGGGACAGGTTCATATTTCCCCCAGTGTATCTGTTCATATATGAAGACGTGGATAAGTTCTGCTTCTAGATTTTTGATACCATTGAACATGGAGGGCATCAACGTTACGGCAGAAGTTAACCACGGAAAGGCAGAAAGGACTGTGCAAGCTCTAACTCTGACGGACAACTACAGCTCACCCTCCACATACAAACTACATCGCTATGAGGGAAATCAGAGGCAAATAAAAAATGATCAATCAGGGACGGGTTCATATGATGGGTGAGCTCCCCTCTGGTGGAAGGAATTGGGCAGATGTGGGTGGGGAATCGGAGAGGAGACCTTAGGGGAAGGGCTTAGAGAGTAAACAGGAGATGCTGGAGAGGACTGGAGCTGCAGAGCAGACTGACACGCGCCTGTACACGAGCCTTAGAGGACACAGACCAGGTGTGTCAGGATGGCCTCCAGTGTTCTGACTTCCTGCACTGCTGCACTGTCGAACTCTTCTGCTAGGAAACGTGGCAGCTCATTCCTTTCGCACATTTTCTGAGTTGGTATGATTATGGACTATTGTGCCAGGATACACTGTTTCAAATCCTGAAAGATGCTGTGAAAGTGCTGCACTCAATATGCCAGCAAATTTGGAAAACTCAGCAGTGGCCACAGGACTGGAAGAGGTCAGTTTTCATTCCATTTCCAAAGAAAGGCAATGCAAAAGAATGCTCAAACTACCGCACAATTGCACTCATCCCACATGCCAGTAAAGTAATGCTCAAAATTCTCCAAGCCAGGCTTCAGCAATACGTGAACTGTGAACTCCCTCATGTTCAAGCTGGTTTTAGAAAAGGCAGAGGAACCAGAGATCAAATTGCCAATATCCGCTGGATCATGGAAAAAGCAACAGAGTTCCAGAAAAAAACATTCCTTTCTGNACTGAACTGAACTGAACTGAATGAATGGGTTACTGCTGTGAGTCCCTTGGGGACCTCCAGGAGTGAGGAAGCTGGGGTCCCTGACGTTGGTTGAGGTTGAGTGGGTAGCAGTCATATCATCCACTGGGTCAAGCCCATTTCCACAAGAACAAGGGCTCACCTGTCCTAGCAGAGAGATGATGGGCAAAGTGTAAGTCAAGGAGATAGAGGCAGGTGCCAGTGGGGTCTGCCACTCCGAGCGTGTATATATAGAAACTTCTGGTCTTTTCCAGGAACCACCTGCCTCCTACCCCAACTCCAGGTCACCAAGATGAAACCCTACAAGCCTTGTTTTGCAGACCTCGGCCAGCCCATACATTTCCAGCCTATAGGCAGGCTAGGACAAAAGGCACCTTCTGAAAATTAATTTTTTATTGAGATCTAATTCATGGACCATTAAATTCACCATTTTAAAGTGTACAGTTCAGTGGTTCTACATTCACTATATTGTACAACCATCACCACCATCTAATTCCAGAACATTTTCATGACCCTTATAAGAAACCCAATGCTCATGAGCACTCACTTCCAATTCACTCCCTCCCCGCCCCCCTACCCAGCCCCCGACCACCAGCAATCTACTTTCTGTCTCTGGATTTGCCTGTTCTGGACATCTCATAGGAAAAGGATCATCATACAATATGTGACCTTTTGTGTCTGATTTCTTTCTTTACCTTAATGTTTCCAGTGGCTCCCTAGGTGGCGCTCATGGTAAAGAACCTGCCTGCCAATGCAGGAGACACGAGAGACTGGGGTTTGATCCCTGGGTTGGAAAGATGCCCTAGAGGGAGGGCATGGCAACTCACTCCAGCATTCTTGCCTGGAGAATCCATTGGGCAGAGGAGACTGACAGGCTGCAGTGCATGGGGTCACAAAGAGTCACACGACAATCGACTTAGCATAAAATGTTTCCAAGATTCATCCCTGTTATAACATGTATCACTCCTTCAAGCTTTTATGGCTGAAAAATATTCCATTGTCTGGAGAGCCCACATTTTATCTACCCCTTCATCCACTGGTGGACATTTGTATTGTTTCCACTTTTGGTTATTATGAATAAGGCTGCTGCTATGAATATTTGTGTACAAATTTTTCTGTGAACATATGATTTCAGTTCTACTGAATGTCTCAATTCTATTGAGTGTCTCATGTTAAATTATTTAGGGGGGGGGATGCACCTGTGTGGCCACCACGTGGCATGTGGGATCTTAGTTCTCTGACTAGGGAGTGGACCCACGGCCCTTGAGGAGGAAGCGTGGAGTCTTACCACTGGACTGCTGGGGGTGCCCTCAGATAACTTTTTTTTTAGCAGCTCTAAGTAAGTTCAATGGCTGGGTTGGTAAGTTCCCCTGGATGAGGGCATGGCAACTCACTCCAGTATCCTTACCTGGAGAATCTGTCCAGAGGAGTCCATGGGGCTGCGGAGTCGGACACGATTGAGCAACCAAGCACACAGGTACATTCTGTAGTTGCGGCTCACGGGGGCTTAGTAGAAGGATTCTTAATGGCTGCATAATGCTTATCCCCTGTGTGTATTTTCTAATTTATTTGAGCATTCTCCTATACAGTTCGGGGTTTCTCAGCCTTGGCACTACTAACATCGGGGCTCAAATCATTATTTGTAATTGATTTCTAATAATTTAGGGCTGTACAATGCATTATAGGATATTGAGCCTCCCTGGCTTCTACCCACCAGATGTCAAGCAATGCCATCCCCACTCCAGTTAGTTATGACAACCAAAAATCTCTCTGGATTTTGTCTCCTGTCAGGGGGCAGGGGCGGCGCGGAAATCACTTCGGTTGAAAATCACTGCCGTGGCTGGACTTCCCATTGACCAAAAAAAGGGTTTCAGTCGGGAGGTGAGTCTCAGAGCGTTACCCCTGCAGCAGCAGCACTGCCTGAGAAGTTATCAGAAATGAAAACCCTCAGGCGCCTCTTCAGACGTAAAAAATCAGACCTGCAAGGGGTGGGACCAGGCCAGTCCATGCCTTAACGAGCCTCCTTCGGGGGATTCTGAGGCCTTCTCCAGTGTGGTAGGGGGGCTGGAGGTGAAGGTTTCAGAAATGAAAGTAGTGTTTGAGGCGGGAGCAATACGTGTTTGTGGTTGCATCATCTGATGCTTTTCCCCTCTGGCTGATCCGTGGCTGGTGTAGGCGATTAGTACAAATTAGCTGAGTTCTGGTGTGCTTGTGACTTAAATACCACCTTTCAGCTCAGGATTACCAAAAACCATTTATTTTTACCCCAGGGAGGCTCTGAGAGGCTCCAGGGCCAAAGACAAAAATTAAGAATAGAAAACAAGTGGGTCAGCTGACTTCGGGCTCTAACCACCGCTTGAGCTTCTCCTCTGCATGTCAACCTTAGTTCTTTACACAAAGAGCATCTCGGTCTTTTCAGATACTGAAGAACCACAGAAGGTGAGGCCAAGCCAAGATGTGTTGCTGGCAATTACCTCTCCCTCTTGTTATCATCTTGGACCTCAGCTACCATGAGTGCAGCTCAGAAGTAGTGGGGTTCACAACTTTCCTTTCCTGGCTCCTAAATGGCGGCAGATCCTTGCCTTCCCCTGGAACCAAAGAGCCTCTGGTCCAATGAGTCTCAATGGTAACAGTACTGCCCCATCCCAGGGGGCATTTGTAAAGGGGGCTGGTGGCTGCATTATCACAATGATAGGGACCTTTGGCATTGAGTGTATTCATGTGCACTGGTTGTTAACCATCCTGTTAGACTACTCATGGGGCTGTAAACCAAGGAGGGCATGCGACTCAGTCCAGTATTCTTGCCTGGGAAATCCCATGAACAGAGGAGCTGGGAGGGCTACAGTCCGTGGGGTCACAAAGAGTCTGACACAACTGAAGCAACTTGGCATGCACGGGGATGTAAACCGGTGCAATCCCTTTAAGAAACAATGCAAGAGTTTCCTCTAAAATTCAGCATATGATTAGGATTAAGACTCAGCCACTGTACTCCCAGATATTTATCAAAAAAGAAAGCCTGCATGCACATTTATACATGAAAGTTCATACCAGGTCTATGTGTAACAGACAAAAATTGGAGGCAACCTGAATGTCCATCAACAGGTGAAAGATACACGGACTGGGATATATTCATACCATGGACCCAGTGGTCCACTGTGATAAGGGTGGACTATTGTTGCACAATATGGTGCAGATGAATCTCAGAATAATTGTGTTGAATGAAAGAAACCAGACAAAAAGAGTATGTGTTTTATGATTCATTTCCTTGACATAAAGTTATTTTAAAAATGCAAGCTAATCTATAGTCATAGAAAACAGATCAAAGGTTGCTGGGAATGTGGGGGAGGGTGGGGAGAGATATGAAGGGAGGAATTACCAAGAGTATCCCACTATAATTCCCTTTGGGAAAGGAAGCAGTTTGGTGATAATTATGTTAATTAACTTCCCCCACACACACCCCGTGGGGTGGCTCGCATCCTGGCAACTGGTTTCTTTCAGCAGAGGGAGGGAAAGAGGGTACCATTTAAGATTTTTGATAGAGCTGAAGTCTTCAGTCCCCTCCCCCCACCCCTTTTTAGAGGTCAGTGGTTGAAGCTGAGTGCTAACCCTCCTGTCACGTGATCTTCTGGTGACAGCCCTATACTGAGGCTGTTCAGGGGGCCCCACACTAAAGCAACGCTTTATACTTCTCATCAACATAACTCAGGTGTGACTGAAAGGGGCTTCTTGTGAATTCCCTGGCTCGGAGGGTAAAGAATCCGCTTGCAATACAGGAGAGGCAGGTTCAATCCCTGGGTGGAGAAGATCCCCTGGAGGGGAGGATGACAACCCACTCCAGTATTCTTGCCTGGAAAATCCTATGGACAGAGGAGCCTGAAGGGCTATACAGTGCATAGGGTCGCAAAGAGCTGGACGCGACTGAGCAACTAATATTTTCTTGTGAATAGCAGAAGACCGCCCCCTCCGCCCCTTCACTCAGGAAATTCCAAGGGTTTTAGAAGCTTTGTGCTTGGAAGCAGGGAAGAAGACCAGATATTTTCGTATCATTCTGTAGAGGTTAAACAACTCATCCAAGCTCATGTGGCTGTCCTCTGGCCACCCCTCCTGGTCCGCTCTGCCGCTTCTCTCAGCTCCCAGCCCCTGGAAGTTTGACGAGTTGAGCGCTTGTGCACACATTGATGGGTGCCGCGCATCTCCAGCAGTTTAGCCAACGGAAACCCAAGAAAGAGAGCAGAGGGCGGACACGAGGTTCCTTATCTGCGGGGCTGCAGCAGCCTGGGATTTGCAGTCCTGCCGGGACCCTCGCTTTCTCCCTAGGGCTACCCAGTCTGACTGCTGGGAACCACTCCCTCTGCCCGCCTTTTCCAGCACAGGAGAGAGAGCTTAGCTGTCCTTGGCCCCAGAGTACATGATCCCCTGTGCTGCTCTCTCCTCAAATTATCCAACTTGAGAGGTCACCTGTCTGGTGCAGGGACCCTGGCTGATACAGAAAAGAAGCAGTAGCCTGGGATTGGTCGGGTGTGAGGATACGATTATGTATCAGATGTCTTTCTAAAGTTCACCTGAATGGCTCTCTCTGCTCGTGCTTAATTGCTCAGTCTTGTCTGACTCTCTGCGACCCTATAGATTCTAGCCTGCCAGGTTCCTTCTGTGGATAGGATTTCTCACGCAAGAATACTGGAGCAGGTCGCTATTTCCTTCTCCAGGAGATCTTCCCAACCCAGGGATTGAACTCACGTCTTCTGTGCCTCCTGCATTGCAGGCAGATTCTTTACCACTGAGCTATGAAGGAAGCCATGCTTTAATGACTAAATACACAGAAATTACACCAAATAACTTTTAAAATTAAACAATTTTTCTTATCAAAAACTAAAAGATATTCATTGTAGGGAGATATAAAAATACAAATAAATGGAAAGAAATCATACTCTTGGCCCACAACTCGAACATAACATCTTCATATATATCCTTCTATCATTTTTTCTATGCATAAACATATATATACATTGGTTTTACAAAATTAGAATTTTCCTGTTTTCATCCACTCAACATAAATGGTGATTAATTTCTCACACTGTTACACCCTTTTTAAAAATTTTAAGTACGTATGTATTTATTTTAGCCACACTATTTGGTGTGTGGGATCTTAGTTTCCTGACCAGGGACTGAACCTGCGTCCCTTGCAGTGGAAGCTTAGAGTTTTAACCACTGGACCACCAGAGAAGTCCCTATATCCTTCTAAATGTTTACTTGGTGTTGGATTGTGGCATTACATCATTGGTTTTAAAACTAATTTCCAGAATCTGCCTGCAATTCAGGAGACTCTGGTTCGATTCCTAGGTCAGGAAGATCTGCTGGAGAAGGGATAGGCTACCCACTCCAATGTTCCTGGGCTTCCCTGGTGGCTCAGCTGGTAAAGAGTCCACCTGCAATGCAAGAGACCTGGGTTTAATCCCTGGGTTGGGAAGATCCCCTGGAGAAGGGAAGGGCTACTCACTCCAGTGTTCTGGCCTGGGGACTCCCCTGGACTGTCCAGGGGTCTCTGAGAGCAACTTTCACTTTCCTATTTGGGGCACTTAGGTGATTTTTGGTTCCTCCAAATAATACTGTACTGAGTTGAGTTGAGCTTTTTTTGTTTGTTTATGCTGGTCAAATCTTTGCATACATGTTTACTTTCTTCATGTAAATTTCTAAATATAGACCTGATGTATGCAGAAGGCACATTTTAATTCTTTGGGTATGAAATGCCAAATTTCCTCCCAATTTCTGCTCTTACTCTGGACAGCCTATGAAATGTCTACTTCTCTACATCCCCCGCAACACTAGATATTAAATATTTGCTTGGAAATCGCTGCAGATCATTTCAATGTGATCTATATTTTTCCAGTGTAATGTTTTAATGTAATTCAGTGTCTTCAGTCTGAAAAATAAAACGTCTGTCTTTAAAGCATGAATTGAAATCAAATAAATTAAAGCTAGCCTTTCTTTGAATAGATCTATGCAGCGAAAATTAATGTTAGAATTACAATCACACAGCCAGAGTGAAGAGGAAATCAATGCAACAGTCAATTAAAATTAGAGCACTTAACAGTGTGGAAATCTGACAGTCACCATCACCAGGTGAGCAAGTTCACATCAAGAGTGAAAAATCATAGGGAGCTGCCTGGCAGTCTAGTGGTTAAGACTTTGAGATTCCACTGCAGGGGACATGAGTTTGATCCTTAGTCAGGAAACTACCACCCCACATGCTGAGCTGGGCACCCAAAAAATTTAAAAAAAAATTTTTTTTAATGAGTGAAAAATCCTACTGGTAGTATATATCTTCAATATGGGCCTTGAGAAGGTACTTTTCCTTCATGATTTTCCTCCTCATAACTGTAGCATCCTCATGAGAATCACATAGACATTCTACAAAATACCTAAGCAGTCTCCTTAAAATAATTAAGGGAAGTCACAGTAGCCACAGATGAGTATGTCCATCACTGATAAATGGATAAACAAAATAAGCTATATCCACTCAGTGGAATAATATTCAGTTATGAAAAAGGAACAAAGCCTGATGCCTGCTACCACATGGATAAACCTTGGAGACACTGTGCTCAGTGAAAGAAGTTAGACACAAAAGGCCACCTGTTGTATGATTCCACTGATACAAAATTTCCGGAATAGACAAAACCATAAAGACAGAAAGTAGATTAGCAGTTGCTGGGAACTGGGGGTTGTGGTTGTGGGAAGTGAGTGCTACGTGGGTGTGTAGTTTCTTTTTTAAATATAGTACCTTTTTTTCTTTACAATTTTTTTCACAAATACAGCCTCATTTACTCATTACCTTTTTTTTTGGCCATGCAGTGCAGCTTGTAGGATCTTAGTTCTGTGACCAGGGATCCAACCTGCACCCTCTGTGGTGGAAATGTGGAGTCTTAACCACTGGGTCATCAGGGAAGTCCCCTGAGTGTGTGGTTTCTTCTAGAGGTGAAGAAAACATTCAGGAATTAGTAGGGATGACTGTCCAGTTTTTGAATGTTAAAATTGAAGTGTACACTTTGAAAGAATGGATATTGTAGTATGTGAATTGCAACTCAATTGGAAAAAAGAAAAAAGAAAGTCTGAGAAACTGTCACAACCAAGAGGTGTCTAGGGAGTCACGGTGAGTCCATGGGATTATGTGGTGTCCTGGGTGGGATTCTGGGCCAGGAAAAGTGCATTTGGTAAACACTAAGGAAATGTGAACACAGTACAGCGGCTAGTGAAAAATGTGTCACTGTTGGTTTATTCACTGTAACATATATATGGGGACATTGTGAGATGTTTATAATGCAGGAAAACCATGGAGGGAAGCCGGAGGGGGCGGGGCAAATGGGGAATCTATACTATCTTTGCAACTTTCCTGTAAATCTACGAGTTGCAAAATTAAAAGTTGGGGAGTTTGGGAATGGACATGTACACACTGCTGTTTTTAAAATGCATAACCAACAAAGATCTGCTGTATAGCACGAAAGACTCGGCTCAATGTTATGTGGCAGCCTGGATGAGAGGGGAGAATGGATACATGTATATATATGGCTGAATCTCTTCACTGTTCACCTGAAACTACACAAGATCGTTAGCTGGCTATACCCCAATACAAAATAAAACGTTTAAAAAATTTTATTAAGAACAAAACGATCAAGGCACACCCAATGGTGATAATTTGAGTCACTTTAAGAAAACTTTAAGAAAAGTGCTCTTGCCTCTGGCTTTAAGGACTTAGTGCATTCTGATTTTGTCTTTAGGAAAACTGCCCACTTGGTAACTGAACCTAGCGCTGGCACATCAGGTCACCAGGGAAGCTGTTGGCTGAGCTCAGGATAAACACCCGCGATTCTATTCTCAGTAAGTGGTTTTTACCACTAACCCTCCTTCCTTCCCCTTTAGTTTGTCTGTATCATGTCCAGGCCTGAATTTATCCTTTCGGGGTAAGATCTGATTCTGGGAGATTTTTGGCTTGGAAAATATTGGGGGACTTCAGTAGATTTGCCTAAAAAGAAAACTCTGATCACTTTGTGTGTGTGTGTGTGTGTGTAAACATATGACTAACTTCAACATTAATGTCAATGCTTATGACCAACGAAATCAGATGACACAAAGCTAAGCAGAATTTTCAAAAGACAAGGGGTGCTAGATGACATCCAGAACACTGGTTTTCCAGGGGGCACTGGTGCAGTCCTGAGAAGCAAGCTTGTCTTGTAGAAACACCCAGGTTATTGACGTATTAAAAAGAAAATGACCACCCCAAGCTTGGAAGTTAAGGTCTTGTGAAAGTTTTTAGTAAGAGACATGGTATTTGAAGAGCTTAACTATTTGGAAAAACAGGGTAATGGGCCTCACATCTGTGAGTATTCTGAGAAATCATTTAAATTCACTGAAATCATTATTTTAACGACAATAAAAATAGCCCTGGGTAACATTTTCTGCACAGACAGCAATGCTATGTTTGTTCCCTTTTTAAAAGCAATCCTGTGACTCTCCACAAAACCAAGTATTGAGGCTGAGTCCTGAATCATCCTGGATACATTCCTTGGAGAAGAAGCTTGACCCAAACCAATTTTTTTAAAGAACAAAGCTCCAAAGAGCCAAATTCTTGGCTTTTATGAGTTCCTAAGCAGGCTTTTGAAATTCATGGTGGAGACAATAATCTTGAAAGCCAAGTATTTTGATTTGCAAGATTTGCAGGAGAGACTTTTTTTTTNAAGAACTGCCCTAAAAATGACCAGACAACTGGGGAGGTTTGAGCATAAGTCAAATATCTGATGCTATTCAAGAAAAACTTGATTTTTTAGTTGTGATGCAAAGCTGTGCTTAGTCGCTCAGTCATGTCCGACCCTTTGCAACCCCATGGACTGTCACTCAGTCATGTCCGACCCTTTGCAACCCCATGGACTGTGGGGAACCCACCAGGTTCCCCTGTCCATGGGGATTCTACAGCCAAGAACACTGGGGTGGGTTGCCTTGCCCTTCTCCAGGGGATCTTCCCGACCCAGGGCTCAAACCCAGATCTCCCGCACTGCAGGCGGATTCTTCACTGTCTGCGCCACCAGGGACGCCTAACTCGTCTTTAAAACATAACCAGGGCTCTCCCTGGCAGGCCAGTTAGAACTCGCACTTCCACTGCAAGGGGCGCGGGTTTGAGCCCTGGATGGGAACTGAGATCCGGCACGCCATGCCCCACAACTACTGAGCCTCTATGCTCCAGAGCCTGTGCTCCAAGCAAGAGACGCCACTGCAGCAAGACCCCCCACGCACCGCGACCAGAGAGGCCCCGCTCGCCACCACTCGGGAAAGCCCACGCGCGGCAGCAAAGGCCCAGCGCAGCCAAGGAAACGATTATTTTTTAAAATGCCCGTCGTCATTACCCCAGGCCGTCAAAGTGGAGCTCTGCACTTTCATGACACCAGCTGCCTGGCGTTTCGCCCTGTTGATAAAACACTCACGACAGAGCACGGGGCCGGCCTGAGCAACGCCGACTGGGGGCCAGGCGGCCTCTTCTCCTCTCTGCTCTTCAGCCCCATACAGGCCTCCCTGGGGGCCACAGCAGCTATTCTCTCAAGTCATCCCACCCTTGCCTTCTCCCACAGAGTCCAAAAGTCTGTTCTTTATATCTGTGTCTCTTTTTCTTTGTCTTGCATATAGGGTCATCATTACCCTCTTTCTAAATTCCATACATATATGTTAATATACTGTATTGGTGTTTTCCTTTCTGACTTACTTCACTCTGTATAATAGGCTCCAGTTTCACCCACCTCATGAGAACTGACTCAAATGTGTTCTTTTCGATGGCTGAGTAACATTCTGTTGTGTATATGTCCTACAGGTTTCTTATCCATTCTTCTGCTGATGGACTTCTATGCCAGGATGTAATTTTTATTGCTTTCCCTAGCTTTTGTTACTGAGAGTCAAGCCCATTTGGGGTTGGGTCATAATATGTAAATTAGAATAATTAGTATATGCCATCTTTGAGCTTACAGTCTATACTGTAAACATGTGACTCATTCCCAGCTCTAAAGGATGGCAAGAGTACATAGAAACCTGTGTCAGGAAAACTATATGCAAAGTCAGTGTGCTTCATGAGTTATGGGGAATGCTGTTTTTATACTGTATAATTATATTCCTAAGTATCAAACAATAGAAGACAATTAAAAAGTAGGACTACTAGGTCAAAATACAAACAAAACTAAGGAAATGATTGTCACCAATCTTTTAGAGGGTTTTTACCGAAAGTTAAGTAACAAGACGCATAAGCTTTCTATAATTGCCCAACTGGTCAAAACCCAAACAAGGGTCACTCGGATGGAACTCTTCCAGAATGTCTCGGTAAGGAAAGAAGCCCAGTGACCTGAACAATGACATAGAAACAGATAATATCATTTGAGTGCTAATTATGCACCAGTACCTGATGCACTGTTTTACATGAACATGGCGGGCATTTGTTAGATCAACTATTTTGCAGACCGATGGAAAGAGACTTGGGAGCACATATTTCCATCACACAAGTTGTCAGTGGTGTGATCACGATTTAAATCCAAAAGTGTTTGGCTACTGAGTTTGGACATCTATTCACTCCTATGTCCGTAAACTTTCCAGGCAAGAATACTGGAGCAGGCTGCCACCGCCGGCTCCTCCGAGGGATCTTCATGACCCGGGGGCTTGACCCCTGCGTCTCCTGTGTCTCCTGCGTTGGTAGGCGGATTCTTTACCACTGGCACCTCCTGGGAAGCCCTAATACAAGCAGGACAGATAAGTGAACCCTTGGAAGTTAAGCTGAACTACAGCTTCTGAAGCTTGGCATGGCTGTGAACCCCTGCAAGGTGACAGTAGATAAAACCATCTTCCATGCTGAAAACAGAGAAAGACTGCGGAGTTAAATCTGAAAGGCGAAGCTGAAAACAGTTCAGAGACACAGGCTTCAGCCATACTTCAAAGTGCATGGATGACCTTAACCAAAGCAGTTCCTTTAACCACCAGATTTGCAAAGAGAAACACAGAACATTTACATGCTTGCCAATTTTGTTTTCTTTCTTCTTCCAGAGCCATTACCTAGACATTATTCTTTAGAATTCTTTTTTCAATTTAAAAAGTAGATTAACTGACATGCTTTATCTTTGGTATTTTTGATGAGAGGGTTTTTTTTTTTTTTTTTGGATGAGAGTTTTTCATAGCCTTTTTAGGGAAGAAAACCATTGCTGCAACTAGTAATCACAGTTATGAAACTGAAATAGTGATTGTGATGGATCCTTAATAAAAATATCATTATATTTTATGTTATGGTTTTTCCAGTGGTCAGGTATGGATGTGAGAGTTGGACTGTAAAGAAAGCTGAGAACCTAAGAACTGATGCTTTTGAACTGTGGTGTTGGAGAAGACTCTTGAGAGTTCCCTGGACTGCAAGGAGATCCAACCAGTCCATCCTAAAGGAGATCAGTCCTGGGTGTTCACGGAAAAGACTGATGCTGAGGCTGAAAATCCAATGCTTTGGCCACCTGATGGGAAGAGCTGACTCATTTGAAAAGGCCCTGATGCTGGGAAAGATTGAGGGCAGGAGGAGAAGGGGATGACAGAGGATGAGATGGTTGGATGGCATCACTGACTCGATGGATATGGGTTTGGGTGGACTCCGGCAGTTGGTGATGGACAGGGAGGCCTGGCATGCTGCGGTTCATGGGGTCGCAAAGAGCCGGACGCGACTGAGCGACTGAACTGAACTGAATGGTACTTCTATTTCTGTTGTGTTGTTCTTTCAGAAGTCGCTAGGTGTCTATAGAATCATCAGTGGCATTAGACAGTTTCGATCTTTTGCTGCTATTATAACTATTAACAGTTGTTGTTGTATAGCATCCATTTCACCTTCTTTGGGTAATTCTTCTTTTGAGAATTTGTCTCCTCTCCTATTGTTTGCAGCCCAGACAAGCCTTACGTAAGCTGTGTTGCCCTTCTCTAGCCAAGAGGTAGCTGGATAGCGCCCTTCTCTAGCCAAGAGGTAGCTGGATAGCCCGAGCCTGGCATTTTCACCCTCTCCTTACATGAATCATACATAAGAACAAAAACTGAAACTATGCCCCATGAGTCTAGGAAGCGCTCATCCTTTTTAGACCCTAGAGTCACTTGGAGCTTACTGTTTTCTATGTCTGGCTCTCTAATCTTCTGCTGGATGCTTCAGGCTCTCACATAATCTTTCAATGAATTCTGGGTTTTTGCTTACGCTAGCCAGAGTTCGTGTCTATCTCTGGGAAGTTTAAAAACCCGAATGCATTGCTTGGACGTGCATTAATTACTCTTGACGTGCAACACTCCCATGATGCCCCCGCAGCTCCCTTGGAACTTGTCCCCTGACCCTCGCTGTCTCTGAGCATCCTCCTTTCCTCCCGTCTCACTCATTCACAGCTGACCTGTGTGAGTTTTCTGCTCTCACTTGATCTCGTCTACTTTAAAAACTTGACCACAGACCAGTCATATCCTGAGAACTCTAGCTTTTCCCAACAGGTGCCCCCTATATTCTGAAATAAGTTCTCACTGTCATTAACAGTAATATTTATCAGCCAGACCTTGGCCTTGTTAGTCTTTATATGGTAATCATATACTAATCTTCCCCATTCTACTAAACCATTTCTAACACTCTCATGATTATTCAAAGTAACAGTTCAATATAGTAAGTTAAAATCATGATCATCTACATGAAATGAATCAGCATGAAATAAAAATTTAAGTCCATCAAAGATAAATATTTTTCAAACTGTCCAGAGGGTTATAGCAAAGGCTGAATTAATGACTTAAAAAAATTTTTTTTAAAAAGCAAACAACAAAGGAGTCTCATTTCTGCTTTTTTAGAATATCCTTAGATGTATTTTGTAGTTGGTGGCAGTGGAGGTTAAATAAAAGTCTAGTTTGTTCCTAAGAAAATTCTGCTCCTACTTCCATAAACACAGTTACGGCTCTGTGTCTTCACACTGTGCATTTTTATGATTTCAAAATAAGTCTTGCATTAAATACTGATAAATTTGCTATCAAAATATCTCATTAATCAAACTACTAATATGAAGACAAAAATACCAATTTATCATCTTTTTTTCCCAAATAAAGAGCAAATATCACTCAATAATTTCAAGAGAAATGTTACAGAAAGAATCATATGAATGAATGTAAAGTACTATTTTAAGCTTAAGGGAACAAACACTCAATGACTTTTCAGAAAAAAAGATTAATTACATGAAAATGTGATTAATGTTTAATGTGCTATTGGATTATTTATAGCGTAACGTTATTGTTGGTTGCTATTGTGTTCTCTCACAGTCTCAGGACAGTTGAAGCTGCAGAGGGCAAAGGCTAGTGACCTCCTTCAGAAGAAAGAGAATTGATGTGTTTCAGTTGCCACTGAACTCAACGCATGGTGCCAAGGACAAAATCAGACAGTGCTAAAAGCAATTACAGAGGACAGTCCTCACTGAAATTTACAGCACATGTTGAAAAACTACATCCATACTGCCTAATTATCTCTGTAGGGGAACTTTCATCTCCGGCGACCAGAAATTTTAAATTCAAATTTTAGTATATATAGGTCAACATAAACCCAGAAAGAAAAAAAAGAAAAAGAAAACTGATAATTGCAAAACTGGGAAATAAATTAAGCCCACAGAAGTGACTTCAGCTAACAGAAACAGTACAGAAGTGAGTGCTGCTAGCAGAAATAGCAACTATCATTCCAAACCAAATTTTTAAAAAGCATTCTTTAATGTAATACAAGAAATAGTCTAATCTTCTAAAAAAGAAAGTCTGTAGATGACAGTTCAGAAATAGTGACTCCTCACCTCTTAAAGGTCAGTTTTGCAGAGCTGCATCTTTTCACCAGAAAACTATAGCCTCAGATGGATCATAAATGTCAGTTGAAAGGATGAGAAAGAGTTTGATACATTTTTTCCAATGGAAAAAGGTTTTTATCATTCAGAATCAAAGGGAATTTGGCCAGGAACACAGGTGCATTGGCTGGATCAGTTTCAAGGAAGAAATTTCTGTGCGTGAAATTTCTGAATTTAACATTACTTTGAGGAGCAAATCAACATTTGAGCTGTTGAGTAACTCAACATTTGAGTTTAAAATGATCACACCAAGAAACTGGGCCACTTTACTCCCCAAATACTCAGATATTACCAACAACCTACATATTCCAAGAAGAGGAGGGCTGTTCAAGGAACTTTCATGCACTGAGATCTCTGGGGTGTTGGGTTATATAGTTGAGAACTACAGGGCATCTAAAGGGCACCTTATTGTGTAGGAGAACATCTGAAAATGCCAGTCTCGGTTGATGAGTGCAACATCTGGATGTCTAAGAAGCCAAGGAGAGCAGCAGTTAAGGATGGATTGAGTTAGGACTCATAATTCTTTCTTCACCTTGGATGCCTGTCAACATTCTCAAAACCTGGCATAAAGATACTAGTGTCTGTGAATAAAGCTTTTCACTGCTGTTGTTACATCAAACAACAACTGCCTTTAAAGGATTCTAAATTTTGTCAGTAGAGATTACTGGACTTCGAACAAAAAATACTCTTTGATATTGCGTTATGTTAGCTGCAAATATAGCTATCATATGTCACATAAAATTAAAATCGGGCTCTTTCAGGAGCAGGCTTGGTCACAACCATTTCCCAAACTTCCTTGCAGTAGAGTAGATTATGAACTCAAGACTTCCAATCCCATTTTCTCTAAATATTCGTTCACCTGACACAGATTTTCTATCCCGTGCCCTGCTGAGTAGGATGATTTTTTATAAAGCAAAATCATTTGTGAATCTTAACTGCAAACTTCATAGTTTGCTCTCTTTGTAAGTTTAAGAATGGACATATATTCCCTTGGAGAAGGAAATGGCAACCCACTCCAGTACTCTTGCCTGGAAAATCACATGGAGAGCGGAACTTGTAGGTTACGGTCCGTGGGGTTACAGAGTCGGACACGACAGAGCAATATACACATATGTGTGTGTATATATATATTTGGAGAATAGGATTTCTTTAATGAGTAGAAAGATATAAAGAGAAAAACAAAATTCTTGCAAACCTCAGTGTTGTTAGATTCTATTTATTACACTACTTAAAATAGATAAACATGAAATTAAGTATAAACTATTTATATCAATTTATAAATTAGGTATTAGGTATAGAATTAACAAACTAAACATATAAAATTAAACTCACACAGATTAAAAAGAAAGCCATAATATCAATAAACTCACATTATCAATATAAATTTAACCTGGTGGATAAGGTTGTGTCACAAACTAAATTGTAGCTGACACAATGAACACATAACTTAGCTGTGTGATGCAGGTTTTCTAGATTTCCGCTTTGTGGAAAACCCCAGGGATATGTGCTTAATGACAGCAATATATGGCTTTTCTTGTTAACCTATTGGAACATCTTCCTTCGGGCAGTGTGACTTGAAGTCTTATAACTTTCTTCTTCACTCAAATGTATCAGTGGCCTATTACATCAGCCTTTGTTCTCTTCCCATTAATCCAGGAAATCATAGCTGTGACATTTAGTGTCAACTCTATTGCAAACACATACTTTTGTAAGCTTCTAGCACCAACATTGTGCAGGCTACACATTTAAAAGATGGTCATTCATATACTTCAGATTATGGTGCATCATTCTCACCCACAAACCATGATCCATATATTAGAATGTTTAAAGAGAAAGTGTCAGCCCCAATACTATATTTTCTTATGCCACCTTGTGTTATAAAGTGATCACGGATATTGAAGAATCCTTGCATCCCTGGGATAAAGCCCACTTGGTCATGGTGTACGATCTTTTTAATGTGTTGCTGGATTCTGATTGCTAGAATTTTGTTGAGGATTTTTGCATCTATGTTCATCAGTGATATTGGCCTGTAGTTTTCTTTTTTTGTGGCATCTTTGTCAGGTTTTGGTATTAGGGTGATGGTGGCCTCATAGAATGAGTTTGGAAGTTTACCTTCCTCTGCAATTTTCTGGAAGAGTTTGAGTAGGATAGGTGTTAGCTCTTCTCGAAATTTTTGGTAGAATTCAGCTGTGAAGCC
>SJYX01019323.1:50991-77954 GCA_006410675.1 Oreotragus oreotragus | reverse complement strand
TGTAAGAAATGAATCACCAGTCTTTGTTTTACTCAGGATACAGGATGCTTGGGGCTGGTGCAAGGTGATGACCCAGAGAGATGATATAGGGAGGGTGGTGGGAGGGGGGTTCAGGGTTGGGAACTCATGTACACCTGTGGTGGGTTCATGTCAACGTATGGCAAAACCAATACAGTATTGTAAAGTAAAAAAATAAAATAAAAAGAAATAAAAACATAAAAAAAAAGAGGAAAACTCCACAGAACACCAAAAGTCCAATGTAGAGGCAGAGGTTTATAACAACGATAAAAAATGTGACTGAGGAAAAAAAAAAAGCTCAAAAGCTTAATTAGATTTCATAGTGCCAATAAAATTAACGACAACAGTTGGGGGGGTGGAAAATAAAGAAAAAAGTAAAAAAAAAAAATCCAGAAGAATTTATAGAACAAGTCAAAACACAAGAATAATAAATGTTTTCCTTGAGAAAATAAATAAATAAATAAAGTGATCACGGTGATATAAAGGAAGTCGTGATATTCCTCTTAATCTTTGGCCTGTGCCTCTTTTGCCTCTGCTTTTAGGCTTCCATACTTTCCTCCCTAACCGGTGAATACTGATCACTCAGGATCCACCCCAGATCTATCCAACCAGAGAGAAAATCACTTTGATGAACACATGCACAGCAGAGCATTGCTGTCATAATGAGCAAACACTCCCAGGATTATTTATAGGACAGCATCTATGCAGAGAAACCACGCTTATACAGAATGAATGATTTCTGTCCAGGTGAATACTGATCACTCAGGATCCACCCCAGATCTATCCAACCAGAGAGAAAATCACTTTGATGAACACATGCACAGCAGAGCATTGCTGTCATAATGAGCAAACACTCCCAGGATTATTTATAGGACAGCATCTATGCAGAGAAACCACGCTTATACAGAATGAATGATTTCTGTCCCTTACCATTGTAAGGATATGTGTTTTTCCAGAAGCCCTTTCTTGGTATCAGGTAAACAAAACTATGCTGGAAAACCGTATCCTGTCTATGCCAACAGAATTAGATTAAATTTAACCAGGGCCACCTACATAGGGCTTCCCAGATGGCACATGAGAAAGAATCCTCCTGCCAGTGAAGGAGACGGAAGACACAGGGGTTTGATCCCCTGGCTTGGGAAGGTGCCCTGGAGTAGCAAATGGCAAGGGGCCCTGGCATACGTTCTGCATGAAAAGTCTGCCAATCACCCAGAAAACCAAAGAAGGAAAAGAAACCCCGCTGCCAGACACACTGCCCTCAACCCGACCACGAGCCCCCACCAGGGAGGCCGGGGGCGGTGGGGAGAGATGGGGAGCAGCCTTGCCTGCGTCTGACCGGCCGGCAAGGTCACGGTCCACCCAGGGCCAGGCTGGGCTTGACACCCGAGGACGGGGACAGTGCCGGCGTCCCAGCGAGGGGCCCCGGGACCTGGGCCACATGGCCGGGGTCGGGGGGACACTCGGTACTCACAGGGTCCCTGAGCTCCTCGCTGTCCCGGGGTGAGGTCCGAGGGATCTTCAGGGGAATCTCGTCTCCGCATTCGGTGTCCGAGGCGTTCGGAGACTCGGCTAGATCGAGGAAGTCGTCTCTCTTGTGACCTCTGAACCTGATTTTGTCCAGCTTCCTTAGCATGTTCAGCACTGAGCCTCTCTGCTTCACCTTAACATGACGCTCGGGGTCCCTGCAGGACAGCACGGGGGGCAAGGTCATACGGTCAGTCACCGGCTGGCCGCCCGCCAACACGTCGTCCCCTAGACAGCGCCAGGCGACAGCGCCAGGCCCCAGCGCGGGCGGGGCCGGGTGGCAGCCCTGGGGAGCAGGGAGGCCTGCTACTCGGGGACCCACAGACCCGCGAGGCTGGGGCCTCGGTCACCCCCACCCAGCTGGGCTGGTCACTGAGCTCACGCCCCTGTCACTGAGCCCTCTGCACCCCATAGGGGAGAAGAGAGCCCTGTCTCTCAGTGGGACCCCCAGCACCAAGAGGAGGCAGCCTGGAGCTGCAGGGGAGCTGCTGACCTTGTTGGGGTAGGGGGCACTGTGGGAAGAAGGGTGGAGCTCCCACAACCCGTCAGGAAGCACAGCCACGTGCATGCCTGGGACAGCCACTAGAACACTGGGGCTCTGGGCGTCAAGAGTCCCTCTGACCCCTGACCCTCACTATGCCTGGCCCCGTTTCCAGGCACACAGCCAGGCTGCCCCATCGGCCCAAAACCCCTTCCTGCCCGCCTGGGCGCCCTGACTCAGCTCAGGACCAGCTCAGCCTCACTGGGTCCCAGAGGTCTTCCCGGCACAGCCCCCAGCCTGCAGGTACAGAACCCCTCCCCAGCCTGGAGCAAGGGCGGCAAAGGCCGGGTGTGGGGTCACGCTGGGCAGAGGGGGAGGGGGCGATGTGTGCTGGCACGGAGGAGATGTGTATGTCAAGCGTGCAGGCACACCAGGGACGGATGTGTGCCAGCTCCCCACGTCTCTAATCCCAGGAAAGCCCAGGGGTGGGGTGTGGGCAGCCTTCTGCACGTCCAGCCAACCTCACGCTGAAGCCCACGGCCCCAGCCCCCATCGCACAGCTCCCCGGCCCCCAAGGTCTGCAAGAGGCCCCGATTCCCCACGGCGCAGGGGCTCTGAACGCGCCCAGGCTCAAGCCCTCCACTTCCCACCATTCTGAGCCCCAGCTCCCACCCCTGAAACAGAATGAACACCGATGAGAATGGGCACCAATCCGGCCAGAGGATCCCAAGAACTTGAGATGACGCCCGGGCACCAGCACTCAGCCTGGACCCCACAAACAGCTCGGCGATTTCCTGCAGGGTGGGCAGGAAGCAGGGGGCAGGGCGGGATCCACCCCAAACCGCCCCAGTGGGGACAGTCCACGCAGAACCACAACGGCAGGGAGAAGCCCTTCCTGTTCTGGGCGGTGCGGGCTTGGAGTCCTTAGACTTCGGTAAAGCACCGCCCAGGGTGCCGGCTGCGGCCCTGCGTGCCTGCCCCGCCCTCCGAGGGCTGCCTCCGCCCCCGGCATCATTGCTCAAAATGACAACGCCTGTGAGCCGTGGGCGTCCGCGAGAGCTGGGTCAGGACGAGCCGGGGCCAGCTCTGGTCTCCACAGACAGCTGAGGCCGTGCCCGTCGGGGGCGGGGCTTCTTGGGCTCTGGAACCCTGAGCTGGCCCGGTGTGGCCCGAGCCGGCAGGATGGGGGCAGGGGGCCAGCCATCTGGGAAGCTATCCCATGAAGGAGCTGTGAACTCCAGATGCACTAAAAGTTTAAATAAACTTAGAAAAAAAAGAGAGGGACTTTTGTTCCTAAAGACGGGGAGTGATGGTCTACATTAAGAGACTGGGGGAAAAAAAGCAAAGTTTTTTTTAAAAAAACTCAGTCAACCAGACAGAAGTAAACTGACGTTTGTTTAAAAAACGCAGTGAGACAGGAGACACGTGGAGCAGAGCAGGTATGTGTGAACCTGTGTCTCTGCTGTGAGGGAACCTGCACGAATTGGTAAAGACTGGAGGACCTTGGCACACAGACATGCAAACCACCCCCCATGCCGAGAAGAGGCGGGGTCTCAGCAACAGGGCTCACCCAGAACTCGAGCAGAGACCGCCAACTTCACCAGGAAGGAAACAAAGCCAGCCATGTGGCCCAGGCCGCAGGAAGCAGGAACACCAACGCCCTGGGAGCCAGCGGGCCCCCGTCTGGAGATGCGCCCCGCGGCAGATGCGGCACGGGGAGCGCGTCTGGGCGCGCTGCGGCCAGCTGGGGGCTCGGGCACCACGCGGGGCGCACAGACATCCCCGGGAGCCTCGGAGTGGGGACCAATGCTGCTGCCCAAGGTGACCGTCACGGACAACAGGCGTCTGCACCCCCACAGATGACATGGGGCCCTGGGTGGAGCTCCTGAGAGGCTGCAAAACTTCTCTCCACATGCCCTGTCCAACTGCTTTTCTAACTTGAAAAATAAGAGCAAACGGGATGGGAAGCACCACCAGGTAAAACCTCCTTTCTTCCATTTTCAAAGAGACCCGGGGGGACCCTTCCTCCCCCAGCACCGGACAGAACAGGGCAGACGGTGGGTGGGGGGGTGGTCCCCGCAGCCAAGCCTCCCTCCTCACCGGTCGTCAGGAGTCCTGGGACTTCCCGCCCTGCAGGCCAGGCCGCTTTCCCTCCTGACTCACAAGCAAATGAGGAGGCCACCCGAGGAGGGGGACAGAGCGCCGCGAGTCCGCCCCGCCACCACCAGAACGCCACTCACAGGCGCCCAGCCCACGCGCCCCCCACTGCACCCAGCGGGGTCTCTCCCTGCAGCGCCAGCTCACCCCAACCTGCTCACATCCGACCTCGGGGAAGGCAGGGGTCCCCGCCGCCCTGCCTCTAGGCCCCTGGGTTCACACAGCCGCTGGACCAAGACCAGGTGCCAGGATGCCTGACCACCCTCCCAAGGTGGGTCTGGGCTGGGAGGGGCGCTCTGCCCGTCGCCCACACCTCCAAGGCTGAGGGGTAGCCCACCCCACCCCAGGACCATCTCACCTCAGTCCTCCCCAGCTTTGAGATGATGGGAGACTGGCACGGCCATACCCCACGGCCAGTGAGAGGGGAGCTGGAGCCAGCCAGGCACGAAGCGTGACCCAGAGCAAGGTTTCCCCACAAAGCCAGCATCACTGACGCCATCTCCGCAAACCGCTCTGCTCCTTCCTGCCACGCGTCCCACCCCGCCCCAGCCCCCCCAGCCTCCCTGATGCACCAGCCCCCTTTCCCCGCACACCCACCCCGCACTCCCCAGGGCCCACGGGGAGGAAGGCTGCGTCCACAAACGGGCCCTCCGGGCACCCACAGGCCCCTGGCCAGCTGCCCGCATGCCCGGCCTTCTCGGCACAGCCGCCCTCAGAGCGGGACGTGGCGCCCTGGCCCCCGAGGGTCCTGGAGAGGACCCCCCTCGTACCTCCACGCAGAAGCAGACACTCGGAGCTGCGACACCTGCCAGGCCCTGCAGCCGCGGAGGCAGGACGGGGAGACACGGCGCGACAGGACAAGGGGGCGCCTGGTGCTCGGGCCCGGCTGCCGGCCCCTGCTCGGGGCGGTGCCCACTGCGCTGCGGGGCCTCGGGACGCCGGAGCGAGGCCAGCACTGGCCCCAGGACACAAAGCACGCTGCTCTGGAAACGCGCTGAATGGCTCCTGGACACACAAAGGCCACACTGTCTGTGGAACACTGGACTTGGAAACCACAAAGGACATTAGTTCCCCCACCAGCCCGAGACTCAGAAAAAAGCGGTTCCCAGCCCCACGTGCGCCGCGTCCCAGGCCCCAGCCGTGCTCCTTGCCGCCCGGGCCCCGCTCAGACAGCCGGCTCGGCCCGGGCCTGGCGTCACCCTCCAGTCACCTCTTCCACCGACCCCAGGATAAACGACGTCTGTTTCCCCAAATGCAGCAACCCTTGTCGTAAACTGTACTCCCCGGGAGTCACAGATGTTGAGCGAGGCCAGCCCCAGCCAACTGGCCGGCCCTCTGCCAGGACTCCATCCTCCAGGAAGGCGCCCCAGGGGCCCACAGCCCTGCAAGATGAGCCCCCGGGACCCCAACCTGCACGCGGCTCCAGCCAGCCCGGGGGCCCCACACTGGGTGATCCTCGGAGCAGTCTGAATGCCCGCGATCCGGGAGGCACAGTGACCACACCCCCCACCCATGCAGAGCTTGACGCTGACTCCCACCGAGGGCCCACGGGTTCCCCCAACCTCGAGGCCGGCAGGGCAGCCACCCCCCTCACCCAGATACATGCCTCCGTCGGCAGGACCCCGAACACTCAGATGCTCGGCTGACTCCCTGCCCACCACCCTCCCATGGCTGGACTCTGGCTGCTGACCTACTGTGTGAGGACGTTCATCAGTAGCGGGAGCCTCCATGGACCTCCCCACAATGACACCGGAACACCAGCCACTCGAGTCAAACCCGGAAGAAGCTCCTGACCACGTGACCGTGGCCATCTACAGTGAGCCCAGCCCCGCCAAGCCCGGGCTCCCCACCCCCAAGCCGGGGGGTCATCTCTAAGACAGGACCTCCCAACTCTAAGCCAGAGGCCCCCACTTCCAAGCCAGGAACCCCTCATCTCCGAGCCAGAGGCCCCCACCTCCAAGCCGGGGATCCCCACCTCCAAGCCAGGGCCCCCCCACGCCGGGGTCCCATCTCCAATCTGGAGGCCCTCATCTCCAAGCCGGGGCCCCCCCTCCAAGCTGGGCCCCACAGCTGTGCTCCTCCCCACCCTCCCCCGAGCCAGGTCTGGCCCACACACCTCACACAGTCTGCAGCAACTCGCTGAGACCCCTCCTGGGGCTCTGCCTGCTCCCCGACACTGGGCTTCAGCCCCGCTGACCCCTTGGGGGTCCTCTGACCGCCATACTGGTTACCGCGGGGCCCAGCACTTTCCGGTCTGGGGCGTCCCCATACCAGCCTCTTCTGCTCCAAGTGCATCCCCCCACCCCAAATTCCACCTGCCCGTCTCGTCCAGGCTAGCTCCCCGCTTTAGGATTTGTCCCCTGGCACGGGCTGGCCGTTCAGTGAGGGGGGAATGGGGCCCCCACGACTTGGTCCTGGGTGCCAGGAGGGCCAGGCCTGCCCGCTTGGAGCCGCCCAGCCACAGGAGACGTGCACAGCACGACTGTGGACTCTGCCCTCGAGGCTGGGGAATCACGCGCTCCCCAAATCCGGGAACACTTAGGGCGCTTAAATCCAAGATTTCAACAGCCTGGGAGGCTCTCCAGGAGGAGGTGGAATTCTTCAGCGGCTTTTCCTCCTACGCAGTCGGGCGAGAGCTCCCCACGCCAGGAGCGGAGTGCTGTGCGCTGTAACAGGAGAGCTGCCTGGGTCCTGCTGGCTTGTGACCCCACCGGGGCCACTGGGGCCCGGGAGAGCCAGGCGGGAAGAGCAGGAGGGCTGGGGGGTGGTTCAGGCTGAGCCGCTGCCCCCTCCTCTGCGAGCTGGGACCACGCAGGCCCTAGCGACACGCCCGCCCCCAGGACCTCTGGGCGTAGACGCACAAACGTTCTCATCTCGGTGACTGAGGTGTGTGCTGCAAGTTTACAAGCAGTAATAAAACATTCAACACTCTTCACTGGGAGCTCCGTAAAAACAAGCGACGCCCAGGGGACGGGTTCACCGATTCTTGCTGAAATCCACCCNATTTCAACAGCCTGGGAGGCTCTCCAGGAGGAGGTGGAATTCTTCAGCGGCTTTTCCTCCTACGCAGTCGGGCGAGAGCTCCCCACGCCAGGAGCGGAGTGCCGTGCGCTGTAACGGAGAGCTGCCTGGGTCCTGCTGGCTTGTGACCCCACCGGGGCCACTGGGGCCCGGGAGAGCCAGGCGGGAAGAGCAGGAGGGCTGGGGGGTGGTTCAGGCTGAGCCGCTGCCCCCTCCTCTGCGAGCTGGGACCACGCAGGCCCTAGCGACACGCCCGCCCCCAGGACCTCTGGGCGTAGACGCACAAACGTTCTCATCTCGGTGACTGAGGTGTGTGCTGCAAGTTTACAAGCAGTAATAAAACATTCAACACTCTTCACTGGGAGCTCCGTAAAAACAAGCGACGCCCAGGGGACGGGTTCACCGATTCTTGCTGAAATCCACCCCGGCCCGGTCAGCCAGGACCAGGACCGACCAACGAGTGTGGTTCTAGCATGAATGTCGGTTGCTGGACATGCTTGTCTGTGTCAACAGGACAAACCGAGGTGGGAAGGGAGGCCAAGCGTCAGAAGCCGACTCCCTGGTCCAGGACGCAAGACGTCCTCGCAGAAGCAAGTGGTCGCTTTCCAACGGGAGGGGCCTCCTCACTTTCCTGCCACGCCTCAGCCTCCACCATGAACCAGCGTCTCCCCGTTGCCTTCCCAAGTCAACGCAAAGGGAGGCGAAGCCCTGCCAGGGGGGGGCGTGTCCCCATTTCCGTGCTGTGACTGCTTTCCTTGCGGCGTCCTTCAGCCGCCAAAGGGACGTCCGGGAGCCAGTGAGCACGTGGTGGGCCGCGCTGCCCGGGGCCACCCAGGCGATTCCCACTGTCCAGACCCCAGAGAAGCCAACCGCCTCAGGACCATAACCCGGCCACACAATCCGGAAGGGAGCTCCTTCGCGCACTCAACCCCTCTGCTTCCGACGTAATTTATCTGAGTTCACACACCCTCATTTCACCAGTGGCCAGCACAGAACTCCTGACACCTTCACAGGCAGCCTTCTGCAGGCCCACGGGAGCAGCTCCAACGGACCACTGCCCTGACCCTCTGCCATCTCAAGCTGTCGGGGGCAGAGGTCAAACTGAGAGTCCCTGAGACGACCACGGGGCTTCCCTGGTGGCTCAATGGGTAAAGATTCAGCCTGCAGTGCAGGAGACCCCGGTTTGCTTCCTGGGTCTGGAAGATCCGCTGGAGAAGGAAAGGCTGCCCACTCCAGGATTCTGGCCTGGAGAACTCCATGCACTGTACAGTCCGTGGGGAAAGGCCACCTTGGGAGGCAGGACCCAGACCCCCTCGTTCATATGGGTGAGGCTCCCAAAAGAACACACTGGACCCAAGCCTCTGGGGGGGACCCCCAATCACAGGGCCACTGGCAGGGAGGCTGGGCGGCACACTGTCCTCACGCCCCTCTTATCACCTTCCCAGCCCCCTTGGGTCCCCGGGGCCACTGGGTAACACTCCAGTTTTCAACCTCACGCCGTATGAGAGCCCCCGGCCCATCTGCCTAGGAGAGTGAGTGTGCAGGCAGCCCAGCACACTGGCCACACAGCTGTTTAATCCAAACAAAGCGAAGAGGAAAGCCTAAAGCTTAGGCGTGGATAAACGTGTGGTGTATAAACACACTCAGCAATAGGAAACGCTCTCAAGCACTCATTTCTGGGGAAAGCACTCTGCTTCCGAGCCTCCCCACTGCCCTCAGCATCCAGAACAGAAGAGATGCTTCCAGCTGGTAGGAAACACCGTCTGGATTCCCAGTTTCACCTGACTTCCTGCCAGCACCGGAGCCCCGCCCCAGGGAGCAGAGAGGGGCTCCGGCCCATAGCTGTCCGCGAACCAGCTCTCCTCCAGAGGCTCCACGGCCTACAGCGCTGAAGGTGCAGGCCCGGGGAGCCGGGCGGCATGCGGCTCGGGCGTGGCGGCCACAAGCCTCCCATCACAAGCTCTCCCTTTGTGCTGCAGTGCAAAGCAGCTGTGGCTCTGGGCCAAGAAGGCCATCTTTCTCTGTGGCTTTTGTGGGATCTCAGTTCCCCAACCAGGGATTGAACCCGGGTTCCCAGCAGCAAAGGAGCAGAGCCTTAACCACTGGACCGCAAGGGACATCCCCAATAAGACGCCATATACACAAACAGGCAGCGGCGGGCACGCGACCCCCGACGGGGTCACGGCTGGCTGCCCCTGGTCTCCAGGTGATCAGTGCCCAGCAGAACAAGGACTCTCACATGGGTCTCATCACCCACCGGCCCCTAGCAGGAAACCTGGCCCTCACTCAGCACCAGGGTTCCGCTTCCAATGGACCCGCCAATCACACACTCGGACGTGAACCTCGCCACCGTCAAATCTCCTTCAGGAAATGGGTGACAGGGAGGCGCCATCCGTGGAGGGGCCAGCAGCCTGGACTGGCTCCAGGGTCCCCAGGGCCAGGAAGACCCCACCCCCAAGTCGAGAGCCACTGTCTTCTCCCCTACCCCGGGCCACGTACCCCACCCGAGCAGAGGGGCCAGCCTGCAGCTCTGAATAACTCGTCACTGGAGGGCCCCGTCCACACTCAGGGCCCCTTGCTCTGCAGAGACAAGCAGCACAGTGACAAGGTGCCCAGGAAAGCAGCAGCCAGCCCTGCCCCCACCCCTGCCTGGACCCAGCGCCCTGTAGCGGTCCACACCGCCCCTCCCCAGGGAGGCCCCCGGCCGCAGAGCCGCACCGCCCCTCCCCAGGGAGGCCCCCGGCCACAGAGCCNATGCAAGACAGCAAAAGAGATACAGATGTGTAGAGCGGACTTATGGACTCTGAGGGAGAAGGAGAGGGAGAGGGAGAGGGAGGGATGATTTGGGAGAATAGCATTGAAATATGTATACTATCATATAAGAAATGAATTGCCAGTCTATGTTCAATGCAAGATGCAGGATGCTTGGGGCTGGTGTATGGGGATGATCTGGAGGGAAGATGTGGGGTGGGAGGTGGGAGGGGGGTTCATGTTTGGGAGTTCGTGTAAAAAAATAAATAAAAAAAAAATTTTATGATGTTTATTTTTAAAAAACTTTTCAAATGTATTAATGTATGCATTTTACCATAAGAAACTAATCTAGTCAAAGCCTGTGATGTTGGAGAAGACTCTTGAGAGTCCCTTGGACTGCAAGGAGATCCAACCAGTCCATCCTAAAGGAGATCAGTCCTGGGTGTTCATTGGAAGGACTGATGTTGAAACTGAAACTCCAATACTTTGGCCTCCTGATGTGAAGAGCTGACTCATTTGAAAAGACCCTGATGCTGGAAAAGATGGAGGGCAGGAAGAGAAAGGGATGACAGAGGATGAGATGGTTGGTTGGCATCACCGACTTGATAGACATGGGTTTGGGTGGACTCCAGGAGTTGGTGATGGACAGGGAGGTCTGGCATGCTGAGGTTCATGGGGTCACAAAGAGTCAGACATGATTGGGTTACTGAACTGAACTTAATCATTCAAATTTAAAAAATATATATTTTTCTTTTAATAAATAAAATATACTTTCAAAATAGAAATGTGAGGTTAGGATGAGTTTTCCATCCATGTACTTAATTCAAAAGATATTGAATGGCTCTACAGGTTAAGTGCTGATATGGTCTGAATCAGATGAAAATACAAATCATGTATTTTGCATGAATTAAATTGCTTAGTAACTTATCATTAAGAAGGTATGATATGCTGACATTACAATGAGCCTTTGGTCATGTTGACTTGGAGAGTCGAAGGAAAGACCTAGAGATATTTTAAACTGATTTTAAACTAAAAACTAACAAGTACATTCTTGAAAATACAGACACATCTTCAAGGTGTGAGATAGTGACATGTGGCTCTAAATAAGAGATAAAACGAAATCTTAGTATAACTGGACTGCTACAAAATTCACAAGACCCCCCTTTGAAGAAGATAGGAATAGAAAATGTTCTGAGACTTGCATTATTTTTTAAAATTTTATTTTACTTTACAATGCTGTATTGCTTTCGCCATACATTGACATGAATCTGCCACGGGTGTATATGAGCTCCCAATCCTGAACCTCCCTCCCACCTCCCACACCATATCATCTCTCTGGATCATCCCCGTGCACCAGCCCCAAGCATCCTGTATGCTGTGTTGAACATAGACTGGCGCTTCATTTCTTACATGATAGTATACATGTTTCAATGCCATTCTCCCAAATCATCCCACCTCGCTCTCTCCCTCAGAGTCCAAAAGTCTGTTCTATACATCTGTGTCTCTTTTGCTGTCTCACATACAGGGTCCTCATTACCATCTTATAAATTCCATATATATGTGTTAGTATACTTTATTGGTGTTTTTCTTTCTGGCTTACTTCACTCTGTATAATAGGCTCCAGTTTCATCCATCTTATTAGAACTGATTCAAATGTATTCTTTTTAATGGCTGAGTAATACTCCATTGTGTATATGTACCACAGCTTTCTTATCCATTCATCTGCTGATGGACATCTAGGTTGTTTCCATGTCCTGGCTATTATAAACAGTGCTGCGATGAACATTGGGGTACATGTGTCTCTTTCTATTCTGGTTTCCTTGGTGTGTATGCCCAGCAGTGGGATTGCTGGGTCATAAGGCAGTTCTATTTGCAATTTAGGTTCCAGTTTCATCCATCTTATTAGAACTGATTCAAATGTATTCTTTTTAATGGCTGAGTAATACTCCATTGTGTATATGTACCACAGCTTTCTTATCCATTCATCTGCTGATGGACATCTAGGTTGTTTCCATGTCCTGGCTATTATAAACAGTGCTGCGATGAACATTGGTGTACATGTGTCTCTTTCTATTCTGGTTTCCTCATTGTGTATGCCTAGCAGTGGGATTGCTGGGTCATAAGGCAGTTCTATTTGCAATTTTTAAAGGAATCTCCACACTGTTCTCCATAGTGGCTGTACTAGTTTGCATTCCCACCAACAGTGTAAGAGGGTTCCCTTTTCTCCACACCCTCTCCAGCATTTATTGCTTGCAGACTTTTGGATCACAGCCATTCTATCTCCTGTTCAAATCACATGGGTTACGTTTGTGCATCAGACTGTGGTCCGTGTGGTCAGTGTTCAGATCCGCACCACTGTCTGAGTTCTCAGAGACAGGCTAAAGCACTGCCCCTGACATAGTCATGTTGTTAAGCTTTCAGTGGTCAGAAACAGAAGTGGCAAGACTGAACAATGTGAGTAAAGAAAGTTTAGAAGTAACACATTTCACGTCCATTCATCTTGTATTAATCCCAAAATGAGTTTCATCAGGAGGATGAATAAATATTCTGCCTACAAGGAGTCACTGCAAGAGTCTGGGAGAAGTCCAAAACTGAGCCCAATGTTACAGAACTCACCACTCTAAATAATGTGTTCGGAATCTGATTAAGCAATATAGCCAATTTTCTTATCTTTTACAAATTCCTCATGGTGGCCAGGAGCTCAGTCTTTCGAGTCAAGTAGCCTTGATATGACTCCAACTCTGACACTCACTAGCTGTTTGGAGAAAACTGTCTCTCCCTCCATTTTCTCATCTAAAAAATTAATAATAACTGTCCCACAGGTTTATTCTCAGTATTAAATGAGGTAGTGTAAAAATCTTAAATATCCTTTTAGAAAATTTAAGCTACTTTGTATATTAATATGCTTTCCACTGCTCCCTCATCCATCATCTCTACATCGTATATCATTTTAATTCTGAAAAGTACAGGCAATGTGCAATTTAAATAGTCATTTTTAATACTATTGTGCATGAATCACTCGTGTCCTGAATGAAATAAAATGACCTTATTTTGTTTTTATCATTTATCACATTGTTCCTAAATGTATATAAGTGCAATCGATCTTCTAAGAGAGTACAAAAATGCCATTAAAAAAAAATATTCTGGAGAAGCCCAAGTGAGCATCAGGTCATTTTATGTTCTGACATTCTTTCTAACGTTGCCGACTTTTTACAAAAGCAGATTATCCACAACAGTGAAAACTGTATACACCGCCCGCTTCCTTCCAGTGTAAATCGTTGTTCCATCGCTAAGTCATGTCTGACTCCCTGGACCCACGGATGGCAGCACGCCAGGCCCCGCTGTCCGCCACTGTCTGTGGTAGTTTGCTCAGATTCATGTCCGATGGTTCGGTGATGCTGTTTAACCATCTCATCTTTTACCACCCCCTTCTTTTATTTTTTAATAACTTTACTTATTTATTATCTATTTTGGCTGTGCTGGGCCTTTGCTGCTGCACTGACCATTCTCCAGCTGCAGAGAATGGGGGCCGCTCTCTCGCTGAGGTGTGCAGGCTTCTCATCGCGTGGCTTCTCTTTCGGCAGAGGGCAGGCTCCAGGTGGCACAGACGTCATGAGTTCCGGCACTTGGGCTCAGCACTCGAGGCTCCCAGACTCTACAGCGCAGGCTCGATAGCTGCGGTGCACAGGCTTAGTTATTCCCGAGGCATGTGGGATCTTCCCCGACCAGGGATCGAACCCGCCTCTCCTGCACTGGCAGGCGGATTCTTTACCACTAAGCCACCAGGGAAGCGCCCTTCTCCTTTGGCCTTCAATCGTTTCCAGTATCTAGTGCAAGTATCAAGATGCTATATTTACTTCACACTAAACTCTTAGCCAGTAGCTTCATGGTTATGTATTACTGTCAGAATTTCTTTTTTTTTTTTTTCTTAAATTAATCATAATCTTTAATGTTCCTAATACTTGATTTTTGTTTCAAAAACCTCTGTATAGCCTGGCTCCTCCCTTACCTCTTTTAAGTAGTCCCTCAGAGTTCTCTAAGAGGAACTTAGAGAATTTCTAAATGACGACACGTTATTAGCCTACGAGGATCTTCATAGGCTTAGGAAATGTTCTACAGGTTGAGCATGGGGCTGTTTCCAAAAGATGGGAGGTCAGATTTTAGAAGCTAAATCTATTTCCAAAAAAGAGAGAAAGCTTCAGTGAACTAAATAAAACCTTGGAACACATTAAATGAAAATTTCTAACCAAAACCTTAGCGTTAGGTCAGTTCATTCAAGTGTTCATTGGTTAGGAAAATGGTTCTTGGAGTAGAGTTACACCATTTATGAAAAGAGAAGGGAGCAATCTCCTGCATGGAGTCTGTGGCATGGGACAACCTAATGAGGGTCTCCAGGGCCAATCAGGAGCCCAGAGAATGCCAACAGGTTACCTGCCAGCCACTGGGAATGTGCTGGGGTCTGTAGCAGCAATTTGGCCCCACAGCCGTGGAGATCACAATTTAGATAAGGAAGGAACCGTTCTATAATTGTGGGGGAGTAAACATGTCACACAAAGAGCTAGAGATAGTATACGAAGACCAAAAAAAAACCTCAAAATTATCCTAGAAAAATTCCTTAAATAGACCAAACATGTAAGACTCATTCTGAAGGCTGATACTTTGCCATACTCTTTATTTTTTGGAAGAAATAATTTATGAAAAATTCTATATTAGACCTAAAGAATGCTTCAGACATTTAACTTTTACTCACTTGGATTTATCTAGGACTGCTTATCTTAGGGAACCAGATGTTGTAGTCCATGCAAATGTTGCAAAGGAAGTAGTGAAATAAGGGTGGAGGTGACTGACATTTGGTTTGTGATTTTAAAAAATGGAATATATCATGGGCAAAAGGGTTTTTCTGAGGCAGGAGAACAAGACTCCCAAGAAGTACCAGTCGTTGAAGAAAACAATAGGTCAGAGGGATGGAACGATTATTAGAACAACATGCCTAGAACCTCTTTAGCATTTTTTGATTGATACCAACACTTACTGGAATATAATTTGGCAAATTTTATATTTTTGCTTTGTTCAACTGTGTTTATTTGCAAGTGTTCCTTACAAAGACAGAAAAACCTGTGAATTTGCAATAGAAACCTGTGTGCGTGCTAAGCTGCTCCAGTTGTATTTGACTCTACTCCTCTGTCCATGGGATTCTCCAGGCAAGAAAACTGGAGTGGGCTGCCATCTCCTCCCCCAGGAGATCTTCCCAACTCAGGGATCAAACCCACATCTCTTATGTCTCCTGCCTTGGCAGGTGGGTTCTTTACTACTAGCACCACCTGGGAAGCCCCCCTGGATAACAATTAAATTACTTTGCTATTTTGTCTCCAAAAGATACAAACTCATTTTTTAGATTAAAAAATATATATGTATGGATGTATGAACTGGACTGTGAAGAAAGCTGAGAGCTGAAGAATTGATGCTTTTGAACTCTGGTGTTGGAGAAGACTCTTGAGAGTCCCTTGGACTGCAAGGAGATCCAACCAGTCCATTCTGAAGGAGATCAACCCTGGGATTTCTTTGGAAGGAATGATGCTAAAGCTGAAACTCCAGTACTTTGGCCACCTCATGCGAAGAGTTGACTCATTGGAAAAGGCTCTGATGCTGGGAGGGATTGGGGGCAGGAGGAGAAGGGGACGACCGAGGATGAGATGGCTGGATGGCATCACCGACTCGATGGACTTGAGTCTGAGTGAACTCCGGGAGTTGGTGATGGGCAGGGAGGCCTGGCATGCTGCAGTTCATGGGGTCGCAAAGAGTCGGACATGACTGAGAGGCTGAACTGACTGATGGGGGTATAGTTGATTGGCAATGCTGTGTTAATGTCAAGCATACAGAAAAGTGAATCAGTTATGCATTTGCATATATCCACCATTTTTTTTAGATTCTATTTCCATATAGGTCATTATAGAGTGTTGAATAGAGGTCTCTGTGCTACATGGAAGGTTCTTATTAATATCTCTTTTATGTAGGCTAGTGTGTAGATGTCAGTCCCATCTTCCAATGTGTCTGTCCCTCCTTAACCCCCTTGATAACCAAATTTGTTTTCCACATCTCTGTGACTATTTCTGTTTTGTAAATTAGTATTTGCACACTTTTTTTTAGGATTCCACATATAAGCAGTATCATATAGCATTTGCTTTCTGTGTCTGATATAGAGATTGTCAAGATACTGAGTGAAATAAGTCAGACACACTCACATTTGACAGAGCTCATCCTGATGGAAAAGCAAAACACAATGAATTGCCAGAAATTGCAATAAATTGTTACATTTATTACATTTTCAGTTTCTTAAATGTGTGATAGTCTAATTAACTTAAAGTGAAATATACTGAGATGATTTCAGCTAATGATAAAACATTGTTGCCTACAAACATGAATAGATGTCTTTCAGCCATGATTGGTTAACTTTGCAAGGAATTTTGTTATTATAAAACTACTATTACATCACGATAATCACGTTTCCTAAAGAAACCTATTAAACTTCAATTCAGTAAGAGAATTAAAGGAATATGAGAAAATAAAACTCCATTAAGAATGTGATTATGTCACATTAATTCTTTGTTCTAAAGGTTTTCAGAGGTCAATTTAGCATTCTAAATCATCTTAAAATAGTTATGTGTGTGGAAAGCTGATCCATCTCACAGCAAATGTTTGTACAATAGCTGCTTGTTCTATCTGCACGACTTCATATCAGTAGGCTAATATAAATACCTACTAACATAGATACACGTGTAAATGGGAAACAGGCAGCAAAGGCCAAGAACATCAATTTTCTTAAAGGCCCACTGTCACCTATAGCTTGATTTTCCTTGGGTTTATGACCTGATTTTCATTAAATTCTCATTCATATTTTTTCCAGGCAGAGAGGCCAGGAAGTTACTAATTTTCATGGTGTTCTGCATACCTCCAGAAAAGGTTACTCTAGTTCTTCTTAGAGGTTGCTAAATAATTTACAAGGCACTCCTACAGGAACACTTCTAATGTTCAGTGGTATATTTTTGCCTTGAAACAGTTTGGGATACACAGCTCAGCCCCCAAAACGTGCCTCAGTCAAGAGGTGATGCAAGGCGCCTAGGTGAAATCTGCAAAAAATAACTTGCTCAGTCCCAGAATATTCTATTGGCCTCACCTCCATGCTTGGGAACAAGGAGTGGGGTTGTTTCCTTAACAAATTTTGATTTGATTGTGTATTCACTGTATATGAATTTGAAATGGTTCAAAATATGAAGATTATGACATGTAATTAATTTGAATGATAGCATAAGATTTCTTTCTTCCTCATACAGATCATTTATGTGTGTCTGTGTGAGTCTGTGTGTGTGTGTGTGTGTCTGTCTGTCTGTCTGTTTATGTCTGCATGTGGACTTTTCCCTCTCTAATGCCTTTTGACTTTCAGTCCAGCATCTTAAACTCCTTTATTGAATAGCCGCCTCTCTGTTATCATTCTGTTTCATGTTGAAGACTCTTTAAATATAATAACTTTATTTCAATAGTTAATTCTTATATGTAATGATTTGATGTAAGTATTTTAAATGCAAGGCTGGTAAATTGGATAGAATTAATATGAGCGCTCCACTCCATGAAGCTATATCGAGACGTCAGCAGTTGGAATATGAAGAACAAAGGTTCTTCAGGTCTAATCAGGAAGCCAAGGCCAAAACAAAGATCCAAAATCATAGCACCAGGTTTAAACAACAGCATGATTATAAACCCAGGCTATATCAAGAAAGGACCACATATAATCTGAATAGGATTGTTTGTTTTTGCTTATAAGTACAATTCTTCTCATCAGAAAGTTGGGCTAATTTGCTTTATCCCGTAAGAACAAGACGTGTATATGGATGAGACCACATAGGCAGACAGACACACAGCAATGACCCCACTGTGGCAGTCACCATTGCTATATCCCCATTTTCCCAAACAAATACACATGTCACTAAAATTCACATGATGGATAAAACAGAAATCTATATATGTCCTAAATTTAATTGGAAGTATAGCTATCTTATTATGACTTTCACAGAACTTTTCTGAAACCACATTGCTCCAAGTTCAGCAGAACTTTGGAGTTATTTTCAAATTTGTTTTCTCCTTTTTTGTCATTTTCCATATCTGATAACCAAGTCATGAAATTTCCTCCCCTAAAAGTTTCTGACAGAGTTATTCCTACTTTATTCATCACAATGCTTTTGAACTTATCAAAATGTACTGAAATTATATATATATTATATTCCTGTCATTCTGTAGCCTCCAGGAAAATGTGAAGATCTGCAGAACCAGAGCAATGTTTTATTCCCTTTGCGGTAGGCATTCAAAGCAGAGTTGAGGATGAATGATTAAATGAATCCCCTCCACTTACAGTTACTATTTTGGTCCAACCATGTAAGAAATGACAGGGATCTACTTCAACAAATATTTATTCAGCACCATTCACTAGCCTAGGAAATGGGGATGCAACCCTGAACAACTTGATGCGGACCTCTGTTCCCAAAAGTACTTATTTTTGTCATTATTTCTCCTTGCTTTCCGGCGTAGTCAGTCACTGCCTTTAAGTACCTCAGCAAAGAAAGAATTTTCTTTCCTTACAGCTATTTGTAAAGTTACTCATCTTAACAGGAATGTCGCTACCTACACAACTACCAAGTCATTAATGACAACGTTTCAACCGAAAAGTCACCTTGGAGAAAAGAAAGCTTTACCTACTTACTCCTAACACAACTTCCTTTCTCTTACACCACGTTCACCTAGAAAGTATACATAAAATAATCCATTCATTCTATGAACTATAGGTGGATCTGGACTCAAAAGATTCTGAGGTACAAACTGTGTCATATATTATTCTCATTTTCAAACCAGAAGCAAAATGCTCATCAATAAACCATTTTTTAAAAAGCTTGTTTACTGAAAATATGAAAAGTTATTTTGTAAAAAACGCTTGATGTTTCTGGTATAATTATTTTAAAAGGCCGATTTTGTGGACCATTCATATGTTTTCTCTAGAGCTTATCTAGAATATACCTAAATTTGAATTTAAAAAACCCAGGAAATTATAACAAATATAGTAAATTTAACTTTAAAACTAGGAAGATTTGCCATGTTCTCTTGTTAATGCCTCCTGGGTTTGCATCTAAATGTCTGTAGCTCTGAAAATTCTTGTTGTACTTAATTTTTCTTGTTTTTTTTTTTTAAATATTAGGTTATATTTATAACATGAATAATAGTTATAGAACTAAGATTCAATTGTCATGGAGTAATTATTTTCTTAACATGAAAAATAATTTGTTTCTATGTTTCTTATGATATTTATAGCTAGTAAACAAAATTTTTAAAATTCACTAAGACATTTGGAAAGTCTATTTTTTTTAATGTAAATCTTTATTTTCAATAGAGAAACATTTCAGAATAATAACATTTGTAGAAATTCTGTTTATAGCTTTTGTATTCTGAAATAATAAGACTATCTTATGAATTTCTGAAGGGCTACAATAATTTTGCTATAATATAAACCTCCTTTGGCTTCGGCAAACTAAGGTAGAAAGCCGTATAATAAAAAGTATATCTTTTTAGAAATAAATAAGCATTATTTTAACTAAATCTCCATGGGCAGATTTTCAATTTCCTCAGTGACTAAGTGGTTAAGCAAGGAATGCTGTAATACAATTTGAAGTCTAAATACACACTGAATATCATGGAAGAAACATCATGCAAATAATTTTGTTCACCTATTTTGATTAAATTGTAATTGCAGTGTTTATCAAGGCTGTTCAATTTTTAGAAAATATCTCTATTATTTCCCCTAGTACTTCTCTGGACTCTTTAAAGAGACGAAACAAAATAACTGCCAACCCAGTTTTTATAACTGGTGAGAACAACCTTCTCCGAGTAGATTACTACGGACAGGTGGTGCTGGCAGCGTGGATGCTAACACAGCAACTCAGATGGGTGCGGTACAAATCCACATAGGACGTGTGCAACAAATATGAGTGAGGGGTGGAAAAGTTCAGCTCGCAGCCAGAAATGCTCTGTGGTGTTTCGGGCCTCAGCACAGGCAGCGGCGAGGCTTGACCTGGCGGCCTCCTCGCGTCCGGGGCGCTGCGCGGGGCTGCAGAGCTGAGCCCTCGGGGTGCCCCCCAGCCGTGCTCTTCTGCAGTACCAGCCCAGGCACCTCTGCTCTACACGCTCTTCGTGTGGAGCCTTTGCAAGATACTTTCCTCGGAGTCGCTGCCAAGACCTGCTAGCTGCGCGAGGCAGGAAACCTTGAATGCGACGCTAAAGGCAAGAGCATCTTTACCTTGAAGACACTCTTTTGCACTCTGCCTCAATACTCAGGACTTTGCCACACCAAGCCCTGCTCTTCGCTCTTCCCTTAGCGTCACCTTCATAAAACGGCAGGATCCTTTTTGTTCAATGAGAAGACAGAGATGACCCCCTTATCTCTTCCGATCTACCTGACCCTCAACCAGTGTGGCAACCAGTCGGGAAAAAGCGAACAGGGAGGATTTGGCCCTTTCCTCAGTTTACTATCTTCCTTACAACCTTTCATCACAGTAAATGATGAAAGGCTTGGCCATTATTTTCACTTTGGCTTTTTGTTTTAATCAGCTACTCTGATATCTGGCGGCTCGGCTTTCCCCAGCTCAGCTGATCTTGACAGAAGTATGCCCATGAACCTCCAAGAGTTAGAAAGTGCATGGAACAAAATCATCACCTGTGAAAAGACCTATCACTGTATCTGTGTGGGAGAAAGAGGAGTGAAAATAACTCAGCTGGTCCAGCATTACCAGCAGTTGCTCCCTGCAAATGTAATAGGCTGTCTGGAAACAGCAGGCAAAACCTTAACATGGCTTTCATTATACCATGTGCTGAAAAGAGGGGTCTGAATTTTCAGCAAACCTTTTTGTTCCAGAGAAGCTTTGACCTTTACACTCTTAACCAACAACCAGCAATGCTAGTCCAAGTAAAATCTCTCCCTAAAACGGAACAGAAATATTCTAAATTTAACAGAAAGGCTGCTAAAGGGAAAAATAAAGAAAATTAAAAGTTCAGGTAAAATTGAATAAAGGAACACAGGAAAGAAATCTTAAATTGTAAGATGATATATTTTAAAGACACTTATGAAAACAAGGTATGAATTTTAAAGTTGTGAAACTACAAAACCTATTCTGACTTCTCTTCTGAAAACACTAGATAATGAATTTAATTTTAAAATTGTAAGCGAATACAAGTGATACACAAGTATAAAAATTAAGAGAAAATAAAGTAAAAAATACTCATATAGGCAACAAAAGCACACCAGAAATACATGGCCACAATAAGAACAAAATTCTAGCTTATGATTTTTAAATTAGTTTAAAAACATAAAGAAAGTGTGCTGCTGCTGCTGCTGCTAAGTCGCTTCAGTCGTGTCCGACTCTGTGCGACCCCACAGACGGCAGCCCACCAGGCTCCCCGGTCCCTGGGATTCTCCAGGCAAGAGCACTGGAGTGGGTTGCCATCAAGAAGCTTAGAAAACAACTACACTAATTAAAATAAGAAAATCTCTGAAATAAAGTGAGTGGAGGGCACTTCCCTGGTGGCCCAGTGGTTAAGATTCTGTGCTTCCACTGCAGGGGGCACAGGCTGGATCCCTAACGAACACCCTGCATGTTCTGTGGTGTAGCCAAAAAGAAAAAAAAAATTGAATGGAAGATATCTGTAAATACGTAACAGAACTTGGAAGTTCTGGAAATAATAGAAAAATATTTTCTCAAAGAAAATCTAACACATTGAACAAACAAACACATCAGATGTCTTTAGGAGAAATAGGGACAGAAAGCAGGCAAATTTTAAAAATGAAAATTAAGTGAAGAAAAAAGAAAAATAGTTTGAGAAAAGTTATATATATAGAAGACAGCAAAAAAACCTCAAATGAGGTAACAACTATAAGTTATAATTAAAGAATGCTTTCCTAAAATCAAATTTTAAAATATATACTAAAAGAACACATTGCTTGCCTGAGAATATTGACTGAAAATAGTCAACACGAACAGTCTAAACAAAATGTCTTTTCAAACATACTTTAAAAATCCTTAATCCACAGTTTAAAAATTCCTTCAAAAATATCGTCACTTAAAATGGCAAGAAAATAAATTATCATAGCCCTACAGCAAAGCTTTATAGCAGAAAACCATCCAGAAATGTATTTAAGAATCAAGGAAAGCAACAGATACGCACTATATGAATAAAATAGAGAAGCAATGATGATTTACTGCACAGCTCAGGGAATTATATTCAATGCCTTATAGTGACTTAGAATGAGAAAGAATCCAAAAGAGAATGCACACACGAATCACTTTGCTCTGTGCCTAAAAGTGATTTGTTTGTACCCATCAAAATATTGTAAATCAACTAGACTTCAATTAAAAAAAAAAGAATCAAGTAAAGCAAAAGTAAGACATGGATTCCATATCAATTCAAGTTGACTTTCAAAAATAAAGACTAGAACTTTGAGGAAAAATGCAAAAACTTGGGGACTATTATTTTCATGAGCCTTCCTGAGGAATCTGCTTAAATCAGGCTTAAGACAAAACCATTTAAGTATTTGTGGTGAGCATTGAAAATATACAACACAATCAGTAAGATAGTTGTTACTGCAGAATATTAAATTATAAAGAATAATCCTAGAGACTTCACTTCTTGAAGTTAATATGGAATCCTTACATGAATATTCACCAAAGCGTGGTTCCATCTTAGACTATAAAGAAAATCTCAATAAGACAAGAAACTAATTCAAAAAAATGGTATTCTTAGAGGTAAAAGAAAAATACTGTTAAGTAACTGGGATCAAAATGTAGATAAAAATAAAATTACAGAATTAAAAAAATAAGAATAAAAGCATAAGATATCAAATGCCACAAATAAGACTAATAATCAATATAAATTATAAAGTTAACATTAATAATAAAAGCAGCACACATTCAGAAATATAGAAAAGAAAATTATTAAAAATATTGCAGATAAAAACAGAACTAACACATAAAAATAGTAAATTGATTCTTTATTGGAACTATTTTTTTAAAGTTCAACAGAATAGACAAAGAACCATCATACTGAAAATTAAATGAGTGGGGAGAGGTAAGATATCACAAATATTATTGAAGATATAAACAAGGTAATTAAAAAACCTAAACAGAGATAGTTATCCAGGAGTATTCTACCAAATCTTTAAATGATCAGATAACCTCAAACCTACTTAACATACACCAAGCATAGAAAAAGAAGGAAAATTTCCAAACTAACTCATATAATGAAGAGACTATAATATTATTGTCAAAATCTGACCAAAATTTCTTCAAAAAATAAACCAATCAAATTCACTTTAAAAATCAAGGTAAAATACTAAATTCTGAAATGTATCTCACAGAATATAGTAGCACAATAAGAAACACACTGTGGTCAAGTGAGATTCATTCTAGTAGCGGAAGGATGGCTGATCATCTCAACAGACGTTAAAATAATGTCTGATGATATTCAGTACACAGGCACATTAAAATCCCCCTCACACACACATACACACGCCAACAGGGACACACAGATCAGAGAAAGACTACGTCACAAAGAAGATGGATCCCTAGGTTCACACCAATATCCGTTCTAATTAAAATGGCAAAGAAGAAAGATAGAGATTCTTAAAAGCAATAAGAGAAAGCAACTATTTACATATAAGAGAACTCCCTAAGGCTATTAGCAGACTTTTCCACAGAAACTTTGCAGGCAAGAAAGGGGTTATACAATGTATTAAAGGGTGCCAAAACAAAAAATGAAAGAAAGAAAGAAAGAAGAGCAAGAATTGAAGGAGAAATAATGAATTTTACATACAGGCAAAAGCTAAAAAAATCATTACCATTAAATCGGCATTACAAGGAATATTAAAGGGACACCTTTAAGCAGAAAAGAAACAGCTACAACTAGAAATTTTAAAAAAAAGAAAGAAAGAAAGAAAAAAAATCTCACCAGTAAAGGCAAATAGTAAAGCTACTGGTTCAGCCATATATATACCTAGTAATAAAGGTAAAAGCCAAAAGTAGCAAATCATCTACAACTAAAATAAGTAGTTAGACACAAGATAAAAATATAGAAAATATAAAACATTGTAGGACAATTAAAAATTTAGGACTTTTATATGCATTTAAAATTCAGAGATAATCAACTTACAATAGACATATATATGTAACTCATTATATACAAACTTCAAAGTAACCACAACTGAAAATCTATAATAGATACACAAAAAATACAGAGAAATAAATCCAAATATAATACTAAAGACAGTTACTATAGAGGAAGTGAGCAAAAGAGAACAACTACAAATGAGAACAATTAACAAGATGGCAATAAGGATATATGTATCAATAATTTCTTTAAATGTAAGTAGAAAAGAGGTTCAAATAAAGGACACAGGGTGGCTGCTTGAATAAAAAGTAAGACCCATGTATAACTTGCATACAAGAGACTTATTTTAGATCTAAAGACAGTCACAGGGTTAAAGTGAACTGATGGAAAAAGATATTCCATATAAGTGGAAACAAAAAGAAGGTTTTAGAAGCAGTACTTCTATCAGACAAATTAGATTTTACAACAAAGACTGTAACAAGAGACAAAGAACACTACATAATGATAAAGGGAACAGTTCCACAAGAAAACACAACACTTGCAAATGTATATGCACCCAACATAGGCGCACTTAATACATAAAGCCAACATTAACAAGTATAAAAGGAGAAATTAACAGTTACAATAGTAGGAGGTAACTTGACCACCCTGCTTCCATCAGTCAATAGATCAGACAGGAAATCAACATGGAGACCTTGACCTTGAACAGAGCATTAGTGCAGATGAACTTACTAGATGTATAAAGAACATTCCATCCAAAAAAGGAAGAACAGATATTCCATTTGAATTTATATGAAACATTCTCCAAGAAAGATCACAGGCCAGACTACAAAACAAGTCTCAGTACATTTGACCAGACTAAAATCATGTTAAGTACCTTTTATGACCACAAGGTAAGTGAATTCAGAAGACATGTGAGTATGTCAATACATGTGTCAGTGATGAACTTTCCTGGGGACTCAAACGGTAAAGAATCTGCCTGCAATGCAGGAGACTCGGGATCATCCCTGGGTGGGAAGATCCCCTGGAGAAGGGAATGGCAACCCACTCCAGTATTCTTGCCAGGATAATCCCATGGCCAGAGGAGCCTGGGAGGCTACAGACCATGGGGTCACCACTGAGTGACTAACTCCTAATGAACAATTAGGAGATGAAATATCTAAAGGGATGACATTTACATTAGTATCAGTACTACTTACAGTGCAGTATCTATAGCACAAATGTAACTATATACATGCATTGATACTAAATAAAATTCTAGGTCTAATTACATATATAATATACTCTATATTATATACATGTATTTACATATTTGTTCTATATTCAGATTGACATTTCAAGGCAGTGCAGAAAGGATAAATTCTTCAAAAATGTAATTAGTTGAACATTTGTATGGGAATAAACAAGTGAATATGCTCACTGACAGGCAACATAAAAAAAAATTCAATTCCAAATGCACAGTGATAAGGTCTAAATGTAAATGGTAAAATTAAAGAAGTCTCCTTGGAAGGAAACCTGGAGAATGCATTCGTGAGAGTTGAGTAAACAGACACTTCCTGGATAGAACAAAAAGAGCAGGAGCCGAATGAACATGAGTCCTTCTGGGGGACTCATAGCCCATGCTATGCCCATTCATGACTAAGTCAGAACGCAGGCATGTAAACTCGTGAGTAGGCTCAACGCCTCCAGAAAGCGCAAATTAAAGACCTGGGCTCCAGCCTTCTAAATTCAGGCTTAGGAGGGTTTCAAAAGCATTAAGCAATAGGACTTAATCAGACGTCTGAAAGTCAAAGTGTTAGTCACTCAGTCCTGTCTGACTCTTTGGGACCCCATGGACTGCAGTCCACCAGGCTCCGCTGTCCATGGGATTTTCCAGGCAAGAATATTGGAGTGGGTAACCATTCTCTTCTCCAGGGGATCTTCCAGGCCCGGAGATCGAGCCTGGGTCTCCTGCATTGCAGGCAGACCACTGCCTGAGTCACCAGGGAAACCTAATAAGATGTCTAGCCTTTCACTTTCCTTTGTTTTTTTATAGCACCTTGTATATTGTGGGTGATACTTTAAGCATTTTACATATATGGAAGCATTAATCTTGAAAACAGATCAGTTAGGTGGACTTTCTTAAGATTACCTCTATTTTACAGACAAGGAACCAACACTAAGACTTTTAGTAACTTGCCCCAAATTATCCAGCTGGTCTGTGGAAAGCTAGAATTCTAACCTAGGAAGGCTGAATCCAGAACCTGTGCTCTCAATCACCATCTTTCACAAACAATGGAAAGCTTAATTTCAATTCATTTAAATTCAGAATTGCAGTATCTATATTTTTTCAAGAGTTAGTACTCTAATATTTAGCACCTATTTTAGATATTTCTAAGCTATTCAAAATCACTGCAGATGGTGACTGCAGCCATGAAATTAAAAGACACTTACCCCTTGGAAGAAAAGTTATGACCAACTTGGATAGTATATTCAAAAGCAGAGACATTACTTTGCCGACTAAGGTCTGCCTAGTCAAGGCTATGGTTTTTCCTGTGGTCATGTATGGATGTGAAAGTTGGACTGTGAAGAAAGCTGAGCGCCAAAGAATTGATGCTTTTGAACTGTGGTGTTGGAGAAGACTCTTGAGAGTCCCTTGGACTGCAAGGAGATCCAACCAGTCCATTCTGAAGGAGATCAACCCTGGGATTTCTTTGGAAGGACTGATGCTAAAGCTGAAACTCCAGTACTTTGGCCACCTCATGCAAAGAGTTGACTCATTGGAAAAGACTCTGATGCTGGGAGGGATTGGGGGCAGGAGGAGAAGGGGACGACC
>SJYX01019323.1:9055-50290 GCA_006410675.1 Oreotragus oreotragus | reverse complement strand
ATGCTTTTGAACTGTGGTGTTGGAGAAGACTCTTGAGAGTCCCTTGGACTGCAAGGAGATCCAACCAGTCCATTCTGAAGGAGATCAACCCTGGGATTTCTTTGGAAGGAATGATGCTAAAGCTGAAACTCCAGTACTTTGGCCACCTCATGCAAAGAGTTGACTCATTGGAAAAGACTCTGATGCTGGGAGGGATTGGGGGCAGGAGGAGAAGGGGATGACAGAGGATGAGATGGCTGGATGGCATCACGGACTCGATGGACGTGAGTCTGAGTGAACTCCGGGAGATGGTGATGGACAGGGAGGCCTGGCGTGCTGCAATTCATGGGGTCACAAAGAGTCGGACATAAATGAGCGACTGAACTGAACTGAACTGAAGCTATTTAAATTGAAATCTACATTTCCCAAAAGACCTTCTCCAACAGTCTCAAAATATTGCAATCCTTTCAAAAAATCCCCATAATACTTAATGTGCATTACAACATGTGAAACCTTTACAGTTTCTACCTTCTATTGTCTGTTATGTCATACCTGTATATTTTACTCCACAGTGGCGCCAATAAATTATAATACTTAATTTTTTATGGTATTTGATATGCATTATGACAAGCTTTATCTTGTATTTGACATCTTCATTTGCAGACTATTTTATATGTACGTCGTTTACTATACAGTATATTTTCTAAGGGCAGTCTATTTTATTTTCTGAGGGCATGATTTTACTTCATATGTTACTGTATGTTACTTCACTTTATTTGGGTGTGGCATTGTATTTTGGTTTCTATGTTCCTTTAGTGCTTCATATGGGCTGACTAGCATCTAACAATTACAAAAAGCCTGGTGAAAGAATAAACGCTTTTATTAGTATGGTACTTTGAGATAAATTCCCAAGTGACTTTCAGACATTTTGTTAAGATTGAAGGATAACAGGGTATTTTATTTTATCTATTAGTGTGTCTAGGTTTGTTCTAGGGAAGAAACTAGAACAGGTTGGAGCTAATAAGGTCCTTCTAACTGTTGCTTAGGAGTTTACAGTGAGAATATTAAACGAAAAATTGCTCAGGTACAGTACCTAGCACTGCTTTCACTAATCTAGGTTCAGTGATTGAGTCAAATACACAGTTTTAGAAGTAGAGATGAAAAAGTGGTCAGCGGTTAACAGTCAGCCCGCCAGTGCAGGGGACGTGGGTTTGATCCCTGGTTCGCGAAGGTTCCACCTGCCGCAGGGCAACGAGACCCGTGCCCCACGGCTCCTGAGCCTGCTTCCAGCCCCTGAGCCTGCACTCTTCAGCCGGCGAGCTGCACTCGGCTCCTGAGCCTGCACCCGGCCGCCGAGCCTGCACCCGGCCCCTGAGCCTGCACTCTTCAGCCTGCGAGCTGCACCCGGCCTGCAAGCCTGCACCCGGCCGCCGAGCCTGCACCCGGCCCCCGAGCCTGCACTCTTCAGCCTGCGAGCTGCACCCGGCCTGCAAGCCTGCACCCGGCCGCCGAGCCTGCACCCGGCCCCGAGCCTGCACTCTGCAGCCCGCGAGCTGCACGTACTGAGCCCACGTGCCGCGGCTCGTTAGGCCAAGTGCTCGAGAGCCCATGCTTTCAAGAGAAGCCGCCGCAATGAGAAGGCCGCCCACGCCAGCTAGAGTAGCCCGTGTGGGCAGCCATGGAGACCCAGCGCTGTCAAAAGAATAAAAAAGGAAATACAATGAAAACCCCCCAGGCTTTCTGCCATATGTGGGGGCAGGTATCTCCCGGGCTGACATCGTTAACTCTGCAATTCACTTTATTCTGGGATTTTGCTAATTAGCATTTGTTTAGAGAGCATGAAATATTGTAGCTCTGTTTACTGAAAACCTGAAAAGTCGTTTGCGCTCTGCAGTCTGCAGAATATTGTTTTTAATGCTTGCTGTCTGAGAACAGTGAATGATGAAGATGAAGATGGAAGGAGGAAGAGGAGGAAGGCTTCTTAAACAATTACCAGATGTTATATGTATAGTTCGGAGGGTAAAAGTAAGAATAACCTACAATGATCTTGAAAAATACTATAAGGAAATTCTAAGACTTCTGTCTTCACGAAAAGATTCTCTCTATAACATTTATCACACTATAAGATTTGCTGTTTGTCAAATGGGGTTAATGAAACTAACAATCTACAATCCATGACAGATGTTGGAAAGATAAGGTTTTTAAATATAACAAAGTAAATCTTGAATTTCTTTGAGAATTTTGGTGAGTGAAAATAATGTAGAGCTGATAATGTTCTCACTAAAGCCTACTATTTTAAAATAGTAGCATATTTCCGTCAATGACAGAAAAGATAAAATAAAAGTGACATATTGAATACCACCCAATAAGCATTTCACTTGTGCCTAACACTCAAGAGCCTTCACCGTGTTGTGAATAAAATTTTGAAAACAGATAAAATGGTCATCTAAATACAACATTTTGTAACTGGCGACCATTTTGTATCTGGATAATATAAAATTGTTGGAAAACTGGTTGCTTAAAATATAGAGCTGTATTGGACATCAGGGGAGAAAGAAAGGTAGAGAGGTAAATAGATTCAAATATTTACTAATAATTCAATGTTCATATTCTTATCGCAGCTAGTGTTCAAATTAACAGAAAGATTAGCTTATAAGATTATACTTTATCTTGGGAAATAAAAACTCTGTCAAACTATGAAGCTGATAATGTCTGTTAATAAAACACTCTTTAGATACTGAGGCAGGCAAAAACTAATTTCTTATCAGTAAAAACTGCAATAGGTATATATAAAGATGCCGTACTAAAAAATGCTCCTTATTACTAGCAGTACTCTGGAAGTTTTCTACAAGATTTTCATGACTCAGAAGCCCCTACAAGGACTATGTATGTTTCAAGGCATTCTGCAAACAGTCTGGTGCTGCTGTTGCTGCTAAGTCACTTCAGTCGTGTCCGACTCTGTGCGACCCATAGACGGCAGCCCACCAGGCTCCCCCATCCCTGGGATTCTCCAGGCAAGAGTACTGGAGTGGGTTTCCATTTCCTTCTCCAATGCATGAAAGCGACAAGTGAACATGAAGTCCCTCAGTCGTGTCTGACCCTTAGCGACCCCATGGACTGCAGCCCACCAGGCTCCTCTGTCCATGGGATTTTCCAGGCAAGAGTACTGGAGTGGGTTGCCATTTCCTTCTCCTCTGCAATAGTCTAACTTATCCAAAATAGTCATCTGTACTCATCATTTTGGCTGAGGTTATCTGACTGTCTGTCCTTACTGTATGTTCAGACATCACATCTAATCTGTACCTGAAGGCATATGAAGGAGAGTAACTCTCACCAAAATGGAGGAGGACAGACGCAGTGGGAGAGCCAATGTATTTGTTAGAGAAACACCGCCTAGGGATACTGCATTTCTAACCTCTTTGTTTAACAAGCTTTTAGAGCTACTATTGAATAACACATATTTGAGCACCTGAGCAGTCTCAGCACTCAATATTTTTTGCTTGCCACTTTTATAAGGCTTGTTCGTCACAGTTTCTAGTGGTGATCGGAAATGCCTGAATGGAAAGATTGAATGAAAGAAATCACATCTCTGCAAGGTACTATACTAACGATGTGAAGCGAAAGAGAGCTTTTAAAACTGTTTAAATCAATAAACATATGAATCTGCCAACTGTACAGATGGATTAATTTGTTTCTGGTCTTTGTGTTTTTAAGGATTAAAACAAACTGGTGATACAAGTGGTAAGCTATGGCCATAAACACCCTATAATAATTTCTCTGAAATGCACCTACCGAGTGTCTTTTTCTGGACAAACAGAAAAGATCTACCAATATTATAAATAATGTTATTGCCAAAATAATGACAAGGCACTATGTGTTTTCACATAGTTTATCTTATTTGAAACCATTAAACATTTTCTAAATGAATGGAGTTTATTTTGCTATGATTACTTTAAAAGAGTGCTAGTGATTGTAACCAGCAGTGGTTTTGCCCCAGAGGACTTTTTCCTTATCACCACTGAGAGTGGGTACCGCTACTGTCGAGCAGGTGGAAGTCAGAGTTGCTTCTAAACATTCTACAGTGCACAGAGCAAGCCTGCGAAACAAAGACCCCAAATTTAAACAGTACCGAGGTTAGGAAATATTGCTCTAAAGGTATCTCTGGCCATATACAGTCCACCAGAGATTTCAAAGTGCAGACACCATGTTACTTAATGACAGATAACTATAACAACAAAGAATAAAAATGAAATCCTCAGTAAACAGCATGTACAATTGCACTAAATCTGAGTGTAATCTTCATTTCCAGCAGACCTCATCCTAGCTGATGTCCTGGCTGGTACAGATCATTAATAATTCTTTCACAAATGAAGGAAGAAGTGAATGAATATTTCAACAGTACAAGGAAATCAATATGCATATTAAATAATATATTATATAACTAAAATGTAACAGCAACTTAAATGATAGTTAACAAATATAAGATATTCTTATACAATCTCATAAATTAGATTCAATAACATATCTTGCAAGATCCTGCACAGCCTGGCATCAATCTAATCTCTCTTTAGTCTTATGAGACTATTCTTCACCCACAGGCCTTTATTCACCTCTGCCTGAATTAGGACTCCAGATATAATGCTTCAGCCATGGAGAATTACCTCTCCATATCCACCCATCCTTCCATTTATGATTCTAAGTATCTGCTTTTATACAGTCATCTCTCATCACACTTGCAATCACCTGAATTAATTTCTGATTCTCAGCAATTACTGACTCCTTTTATGGACTGTCTATACTATCTATTCAAAATCTGCCCAGACTGATGCAGCAAAAAACAAACAAACCCACAAACAAACAAAAACAGAATATGAAGGATTCTTCACAGCACTAGAATGATTTCAGCGGGGAAGGCAATGGCACCCCACCCCAGTACTCTTGCCTGGAAAATCCAATGGACGGAGTAGCCTGGTGGGCTGCAGTCCATGGGGTCGCTAACAGTCGGACAGACTGAGCGACTTCACTTTCACTTTTCTCTTTCATGCATTGGAGAAGGAAATGGCAACCCACTCCAGTATTCTTGCCTGGAGAATCCCAGGGATGGGGAAGCCTGGTGGGCTGCCGTCTACGGAGTCACAGAGTCGGACACAACTGAAGTGACTTAGCAGCAGTAGCAGAATGATTTCAGAGGCTGAAATTACCATGTACAAATTTTTATCACAAGGTTTGTACCATATGCAAGTAAAGTTCTAAGCCCTTCGCAAACACATGAGTTCTGTATTACACACTGGACTGAACACTATTATTTCCACTTTACAGATTAGGAAATGGATTCTGAATGAACAGCTTCTTCAAGTTACTTTAGCAGATGTGGCAAGGAAGTATCTGCCGGCTAAAGATTTACTGGTTGTTGGGGGGAGTGGCAGCCCCATGTCCGTCAAGATGCTCACGTGCTAAGTTGCTTCAGTCATGTCCAGCTCTTTGAGACGCTATGGACTGCAGCCCACCAGGCTCCTTGTCCATGGGATTCTCCACGCAAGAGCACTCCAGTGGGTTGCCATGCCCTCCTCCAGGGGATCTTCCCGACCCAGGGATCGAACCCATGTCGCTTACGTCTCCTGCATGGCAGGCAGGTTCTTTACCACTAGTGCCACCCGGGAAGCCACTAGCATCAAGGTGTGGGCGAGGCAATAGAAGCACTCAGATGAGCAGTATTTAGAGGACTGAAGCGCAAGACTTCCAGGGCGCCGCCCTCTTTCCCCACTAGTCCACTGGTTTGACATCCTTCCGATTCATGGTAGTTATGGGGGTTCAGGAAATGCCAAAATATTCCACTTTGGCATATTTATTATTATATTACTTAGAATTAGAGTTACTTGAGAGACAGCCAATGCAAGAAGGACCCTCTGATCCTTTTTTGTCCCCCTGAAATCAAGAAATAAATCTCTCATGGAAAAGGTACTCACTCTCTTTGCACCACGAGTTAGAGAGACATCCTTACCAGAAATCAGGAATTTTGAGGCTCTGAAGACTGTATAAACATACTTTGTTACTTCTTAAACAATTCACTACCCCAAGGCCAAACCACTTTACCTTGTCAACTCTTCACAAATTTATTGTTTCTTTGTCTAAAAGCTATAAAAGCTGCCTGCTTTGGTCACTTCTTTGAGTTTAGTATTTCTGATAAGCTCCTGTATATACAAAGCAAATTTGTTTTTCTCCAGTTACTCTCTCTTACATCAACTGAATAATTAGATCCGCTTAGCGAATCTTGTGGAGAAGGAAATGGCAACCCACTCCGGTGTTCTTGCCTGGAGCATCCCAGGGACAGCGGAGCCTGGTGGGCTACCGCCTACGGGGTCGCACAGAGTCGGGCACGACTGAAGCGACTTAGCAGCTGCAGCAGCGAACCTTGACGAGAAGAAAGAAAAGTTTCATCTTCCTTATAACATGCACTAACCGCAAAATATAAGAACATCCTACAGCCTGGTCCCTGGATTAAAGAGGGACAGAGCTCTCATCCTCACCCATCTCCTCCTTAGGATGTTGATTGTATTTTATGTGAGAAAGGAATACATTTCTACTGGGTTAACTATTAAAATGTTGGGGATTATCTGGCACTGAGGCTACTATAAGTAAAATACTGTGCAATGACTGTCCTATAAGAAATAACAAGCTAGCTGACAAATCCACCTTCAGTAAAGGTGCAGTAGATGATAAAGACCTTGCCTTCAAGGTGCCTGGTGTCAGCCTGGGATCACAGCACAATCGTTAATAGCATCCCTTCTCACTCTCAGAAGCATCCTAGCTTGGAAGATACGATGTGCAGTAGCTTTAATGATATATTCAGATGAAAAAAAAAACTGCTGGCAGGAATGAAGAATGGGGTTTCCCTGGGGGCTGGTAAAGAATCTCCATGCCTATGCAAGAGATGTGGGTTCAAACCCTGGTCCAGGAGGATCCTGGGTGTGGCGGAGCAGCTAAGCCCAGGTACAACAGCGGCTGAGCCTGTGCTCTGGAGCCCAGGAAGTGCAGCTCCCGAAGCCCACATGCTCCGGAGGCTGAGCTCCTCACCACGGAAGCCTCTGCCATCAGGAGCTCACACGTCCCGACTAGACAGCAGCTCTCACTCTCCGCAACTAGAGGAAGCCCACGCAGCAGCCAAGACCCAGCACAGCCAAGCAGAGATAAATAAATAATCTTTTCTTGGAGAAAGAATAAAAAGTGAAAATAATTAGAATGAGATTATGTGAGCTTGACATCCAACAGCAGCATCTGTGTGCTACGAGGCAAGTTTCTCTCTCTGAGCTTCAGTTCCTATCGAGCAGAATAGACATGACGACTCATATTACATCCCTCTCAGTATTGTTGTGAGAATCAAATAAGATAATCTGTGCTGGCAAAGCTTTGACAATGATGAGGTACTGTGAAAATTCCTAGCCACTAATGATAATAAAAAAGCTACCAATGGGCGCCCTTGTAACGACTGGAACGAAAGCATTCCATGAATGAAATCTCTCTTTAAACCCACATATCATTTACTACAACCTTTGGACAAAACATGTATATGTTGATATTTGATGCTTATTAACGACTGGGCTATATTTAGAAAAATAAAGTCAGGACTATTGAATAGCCTGGGCTTCCCAGGTGGCGTTAGGGGTAAAGAACCTGCCTGCCAATGCAGGATACATAAAAGACGCAGGTTCGATCCCTGGGTCCAAAAGATCCCCTGGAGGAGGACGCGGCAACAGAGTCCGGTATCCTTGGCTGGAGACTCCCACGCGCAGAGGAGCCTGGCGGGCTGCAGCCCACAGGGTCGCAAAGGGTCGGACAGGACTGGTGCCACTTGGCGTGCATTGCATCGCTGTTTCTGGGGTGTCTGACTTTGAGAGACTGAACCCCCTCTCAAGGGGGCCACAGAGCCTTCTCTTTATGCCAACGCCACTATAATTACTTCCTCCCTTGGGAACGTGCAACCGCCCCTTTTTCTTTCTCTGCCTTCTCTTCCTCCACTTGCTCCTTCTTTCCCTGTCTTTTTCTGTGTTACACTTTTCAATGGGGGTAAAAGGCCCTCTGGGACTTCGCTAATGGCTCAGTGGTAAAGAGTCCCCCTGCAGCGCAGGAGAAGCAGGAAAGGTGGGTTGGATCCCCGGGTCAGGAAGATCCCCTGGAGGTAGGCATGCCAGCACGCCCAGGATTCTTGCCTGGAGAATCCTGTGGACAGAGGAGCCTGGTGGGATGCAGTCCATGGGGTCACAGAGAGTCAGACATGACTGAAGCAACTGGGCACAAAAGGGCCTGTAGTGAAATCCACCTGTTCTCTAAATGTTCATCCATTCGCCCAGAACACATGGAACATCTATCATGAAAGTGTCAGCACAGGGCAAGGTGCCAGAAAGACACATATAAACATGCACAGTCAATGTTCTCGTGGAACGAACCTGTGGGGAGAAGGAACAGGCACCAATCGCAAAATAGCCAGTATAAAAGTAGAACTGAAAAGAAGATATGTGCTAGAAAGGAATAGCTTTCAGGTATCAAACTAGGTTTCCTTAAACAATTTTTTTTTTTTTTAATTTCTTTGAGCATCAGTTCCCTCTCCTGTAATTGGAGGGAAAAAATAGCACCTGCCTCATAGGATGACCCTATACCTTTATGAGTAATGTGGAGGTACAATGCCCAGCATCCCAGTAGATATTCAATGAATGTGAATCTCTTCCTTACCCCAAAAGATATATATTTGGTTTGTCCTTGGTCACTTTGGGAATTAGCTGTGTGATGAATCACCATAGTTATACATCCTATAAAAGTTGCCAATCCATTATATATTTTAAAATATATTCATGCTTTCCGTATTCTAAAGTAACTGGCCATTACAAACAAACTTAAAGCTAACTGTTCTTTGGTGAAGCCTTCCCTGTTTTTTCTTCTATACAACACAACCTTTTCTTTTTATTCTTTCTGGTATACAGACATGTTACCATGTCACCCCTGCCCGCTCCTCTCCAACCTGTTCAGCATCTGCTCCATCTCCCATGGAAAGAGCCTACTCCCTTCTTTCAGGAACTGTTCCTCTTTCTCAGCATCTTGTTTTAGGAGGGGCTAAGGAGAATCATGTGACCAAAGCTCAACCAATCATCGTAGCTCATCCCCTTCTCATAGCAGCTGACTCAGTGGTGGCCCCGTGATCCAAGTTTGGTTTAATATTGCTGTCCTCCTGAGTTTTACATGTGGGTTCTGGGAGAGAGAAATGTTTCTCTTTGGGTGTTGCTAATCTGGACTGAAGTCTGCAGTTGTCTGTGCCATATCTCCTGCTGTGTGGTCTTACATCTTAGGAGAGAATGAACCCAACACATGGAGAGAAGCAGGGAGCTGAGATATGAGGTGAAGGAGGACAGAGGGAGAGAGAAATGATCTCATTTGATTCAGGATACTCTAGTCCTAACCTTCTAAGATATGAGCCAGATAATTCTGATTTTTCCTTAAGCCAGATTGGGTTCAGGTTCCTGCTCCTTGAAATCAAGGCTCCTGATAAATTTATTTGTCTGTTTAAAGTAACGGCTACCTTATAAATGAGACGTGTATATGTCACCATAAAATCTGACAGCCAGCCAAAGTTGCTGATAAGGAATAGAGTTATAAATTGAATTCCTGTTAAGGGCAAAATTATCTAGGGCTACAAAGCCACTTCTCCATTTGTATCACTGGAAACTAATGTAGTTCCTGGAACGTAGAAGGTCCCAGTATGTATGTCGGAATAAAGTAGGGCATGAAGGAGGATCCGACTGATTTGGTTGGTCAGTCACTGTTCAGTGCAGGAGAGTCCTCCTGGCTAGGTCACTGACTCTGACCTGGGCTGTGGCCAGGTTATAGCCTTGCTATTGGTTACGTCAGGCCAGTTGTGGATGCGTGAGTGAAAGTGGCTCAGTCATGTCTGACTCTTTGCGACCCCATTGACTGTAGCCCGCCAGGCTCCTCTGTCCGTGAAATTCTCCAGGCAAGAATCTTGGAGGTGGTAGCCATTCCCTTCTCCAGAGGATCTTCCAGACCAACCCAGGGATTGAACCAGTGTCTCCTGTGTTGCAGCCAGAGTCTTTACTGTTTGAGCCACCAGGTTAGGGAACTGCAATGTAGAAAATAACCTCTTTTGCACAAGAAATTATATTTATCCTGTGGAATAGCAAGTTCGTGAGTCTCACAAAAGGGACAGAATAGCAGCCTGGCACTTCACTTGGCTTGTCCAGGCCATTTGAGCCTTCAGTGAGGGTTTGGAGGAGTTTCAGAAAAAGCTGGGCTTTTTCTGTCCTGCTGAGGGTCTCCCCTCGGGCTTCTCTTCCAGAGGAGAGTGGTGACCTGAGGCAAAGTGGAGGGCTCCATGGAGCCATAGCCTGAGCACCTGCCAGAGGATGGCTGACTCCAGAGCAGCCGCTGAGGCCTGTGGTGAGAAGCAAGTGCATCCGGTGTGGAGGCTGACCTGCCAGCCACCCCTGCTGGAGCGAGAGCCTGGGGAAGCAGTAACACTGTTGGTGTCAGCCTGTCTCTGGCCGTGTCCCCAGGCCTTTTCCCCACTGTAAGCTGACACTGGTAGAGAGAGGCCTCTCACCTCCTCCTGTGGGGGTCAGCAGGGCTCAGGAGCAGAGTCTGTCCTCAGACACCCCGCAGATGCCTGTAGGGGCTGCAGAGAAAGTGTAGGAAAAACAGCCCCCCACAGAGAGGGCTTGGTGAGGAGGACTCGGCTTTGCAGGGCTGGCATTTGAAGCTGATTTTAATCTTGGCCTTGTATACACAGCAACGGAGTTAACTTGGAGGCAGTCAGCTGCACCCAGAGGATAGAGGTCTGGGATTCGCCCGGTTCTCCCTAGGCAGTTGTGGGACTGGGGCCAAGGCTCAGTCTCCTTATGGTAAATTGAGGGAACTTGGGTCACATGGGCTTGGAGGCCTTTTCTTGGTGAGTAATCACACCTCCCATCAAATGATTAATCTAAATTTGCTCAACTGAGATGATCAATCTGGAAAAGGTGGGCCTCACAGTTAACTTTCTTTGTAGGCAGTAGTGCGTGAATGAGAAGAAACATTATTTCCAAACAGAATGACAATAGTAATAATTGTTATAGTAGTGTTAATAACAAAACAACCATTTAAAAAGTACTGACTCTAAGCCAGGTACTCTTTTATGGTACATTACCTTATTGATCTTTTAGAACCTTGCTCTGGGGCGGGGGTGTTGTGATTCTTGTTTTGGAGATGAAATTATTGGAGTTCAGAGGGGTTGAGTTACTTGCCCAGCATATTGCTATTAAAAAGGTGGCAGGGCTGAAATTTGAAGCCAGCCAGGTCTGCTTACTTCTAAACCCCACGTTCTTGTCTACTGGATGAGTGGTGGCTTCCACTTTACACTGTAAAAACAGGTACATAGAGGCAGCAGTTACTCCCAGCTCGGCCTGAAAGACAGGACTGATTGTTTCTCAGTTGTTAAGATGTCATACAAAGTCATCAGCAACATAGCCTCAGACTTTTTTTTTTTTCGAATTCATCCCTCCATCACCTCCACCAAACTTCATGCTCCTCTCAACACAGTTCCTGCTCAAGCAAGATTCAGGTGCCATTGTATTTTTTAAGGTGTGCTCTGATTTCCAAGCAATTAGCCACAAAACCCTTTTGTTTCTTTTATAGCATATAACACATTCTGTAACTTTTTAGTCAACATTCACTTAATGAGTATTTACTGAGTGATTCTGTGCGCTTGACATTGTGTTAGATGTTTGTGAATTTTTTCCTGCCTACTTTCCCTGTCCTCCAGGCACCCAACACATAAGCAAACTCACAGACTTTCTTTTTAGAGATATGTCTTATTTCTCTTGAATCTCAAGTAATTGACAAAGCCTGGCATATCAAAGATGCTCAACAGCTATTACTCAGAACTTACCCTACTTTTGAATAGCTGCCTGTTTCTTCCCTATGGATCTCCCAACAGAGTCTTGGACTCTTGTGGACAAGGACTTGGTCTTATTTTGCTTTTGTGCCTATTGTTGGGCACAGAGAAGGAATTTAATATGTGTTTATTGAAAGAATGATAATTGAGAAGGAAGAGTTCTAGAGAATGATTGTGCTAATTCTGTACATAATCAAGCCCCCACCATGTGTCCCAGCTTTATTGTTTACAAAGTAACGTGGGAAAGGTTCATCAGAGGGAGAAGGCAGGCACCAGGCAGACACCTACCCTGTCCGGAAACACTGCTGGCCCCTGGCCACATCCTCACCCCATCTGTGGCTCCCATTCCCACAGCTTCCCTCTCTTACAGGGCCCTCTGCCTCTGGGGAGAAATAATTGTGGCCTTTGAAAGAGCCCTGAGTTCTTACAGAGATGATTGCCCCGTCTAATTCAACATGAAATAAAGTAGAAAGAAGGATTGTGACCCTTCCTGAGCCCAGACTCATTGCTCTTATGACTGGAACGAGACAGAACAGGTCATTTGGTCTGATTCTAATATTCTGTCTGAAGAAATCATTGTAGCAGGGTGGACCTCTGTTAACACCTGGCTCCAGAATTCCCTTTTGGAGGAAAACTATCTTAAGACCCTGAGGACAAAGTTGGTGGGAGATAAAGTGGTGAAGAGAGAACTGAATTTTTTTTCTCATAAAAATAAATAGACAGTTTGCAAAATGAGGGAATTTGAAGGGAATTAGAAAATAGAAGGGAGAGGATTCTAGCCAGGGAATATTGGAGCTTGAAATGTGCATTAGTAGAATTTGAAGAATAGGGATATATAATTTTTGATGGCATTCTTTTTTTTTTTTTTTTTGGTGTGTGTATTAGTGCTGTAAAACTTCTTTGTCTTCAGTAAAGACACACAGACACACAGACGCACACCCCTGTATAAGTGGGTCTTGGTGGGGGGAGGGGAGAAAGAAATTACAAGGGAAGTGCTGAGTTTCTTGTTTGTATTGGTACAAACAGCTCATACATAATGCTGCTATTGTCCATAAACTAAAAGAATTCAATAGAAACAGATGATCAAGACAAGAGGCAATAGGGTGTCCTCAGAAAGGTGGGCAGGGATAAGGATCATGCATCACATGCAGGTTGGAATCTCAAGCTAATTTTTATTTGACATTCAAAAAGCAAAGGCATTCACTAGGGTTCCTTGGTTTTAAGAAACAGAAATGGATTTGGGCTAAAAAGTAATTAAAGGACATTTTAAAGTGCATCCTGGAGAGCTCACAGAACTGAAGAGAAAGTTGAATAGTCAGGTCACATTGAGTAGGAACAGGAAGGTACCTTTTCAGGGAATCCCCATGTGGGTGAATCAGCTCAGCCTTTTGCCAGGCTAAAGAGGGTCACACCAAGATCAGACCTCAGGGAGAAGAAATCTTGTGGAGGAATCTGGGTCCCGTGGGCCACCACCCTTCCCCCGCTTGGCTGAAGTAATGTGGAGTCATTGATTGTCATCACTGACCATCTTCTCAGGACCACGAGCGAGTGAGAAGAAACCTTTTAAAGAAGAGAAAGTTGGAGGACTTCTCTGGTAGTCCAGTGGTTTAGACTTCGCTTTCCAGTGCAGGGGATGCAGGGTTGATCTTGGTTGGAGAGCTAAGATTCCACATGTCTCATGGCCAAAAAACGAAAACATAAAAAAGGAAGCAGTATTGTAACAAATTCAATGAAGACTCTAAAAAATGGTCCACATGAAAAACATTTTTTTAAAAAGGAAAGGGGGTACTTTAGCCAAAATTCAGAAGGGATGCTGGGCAAGCAGAAGTAGCAAATGTCCACAGTCACAGGGTATCTTAGCTAGGAGATGCTGCTGCTGTATGTATCGTTTGTAAAAATAATGAACATAAGCACAGGATACAAAGTGCAACCCTGCAAGAAGGAATAAAGTTAGAAGTTGGGCTTCCCTTTACCTCTGAGGGCAGTTTGTCCCATAAAGGCTGCCACTCTTTCCTCTATCTCCTTCCACAATGCGCGTGCTTGCTCTCTCTCTCTCTCTCTCTCTCACACACACACACACACACACGCTGTCACTGTGAGGTCCTGGCATTTGGACTCAGAGCCCTCTGAGGGCAGAGCCTCCTTTGCCTCTGGGGTACTGACAACTAGAACAGTTTGGCTCTCTGCAGAAGTTCAGCAGCCAACTGCTAAGAGCCAGCTTCTCATAGGAGGGAGAAGAGGGAGGGAAGGGAGACAGATTTTGTCTGAGATCACTTGGTGCCTTGCTTTATGATCTATGAGTTGCTTTTAATTTCCTGTGCTCGGCTGCCCAGCAGCCTGATGAAATGAAGGAGATAGCAGGGCTTCAGATCTGGCCCTGCCTGGCCCAGGGCTTGCCTGCTCACTGCAGGGCCATGATCTCCAGACCCTGAAGAGAGAAGAGCTGAGAGAGCCCTCCCTCCCTCAGCCCCTCACCCTCCTCTGTATTAACAGGGTGCAGAATGGGCTGCTCAAAACCAGTGTTCTTCCCAGGGGGCAATGAGGAGTTCACTGCTTGGACTTTGGTTTGGCCCACAGACTGGGCTGGTTTGGCTCTTGGCTCTGCTGCTTCCTGGTTGGTTGCCTCATTCTCTAAGCTTCAGTCTCCTAAATCATATATGGAGAATATTAGTACAGCCTAGTTCACTGAGTTCCATGAGGATCCAAAAAATATGAATTCAGTGTGAGGAGCAAGGTGCCTGGAACCTGGCATATACTGAGTTGGTGGTTGGTATCATTATCATTCTACTTGCCACATAGTCACCAGGGTCAGCTCTCATCAAAATGGCCTAGTTGATGACTTTATCTCCTACTTTTCCTCTGAACATACCTTTCCCTTTAAGGTACAGTATGGTCTGATCTTTCCTCGTCTCTTCCCATATAGACAATAGTAACTCCTACTGCTGCTCCTGGCATTCTTATTACCATCACCACCTGCCACTGATTCAGTAACTATGTACCAGGCATGGTGCCCTGAACGTAGGGTGTGCCATCCAGTCTTTGTAACAGTTGTTATTCCTACTTCCAGGCTGAGAACATGGAGTCACAGAGACTCAAGATGATTTCCTCCTGATTGAGTGAATAATTAAAATGATCAATCTGATGATGAATGTTCATAGTAGGATATAGAGATTTAATGGAATACCTCCATCAATGGGTTTGTATATTCAAGGAGGTCAGAGCTTATCTTAAAGGACTGAATTGACAATGGGAGCAAGTCAAACTTCTTTGATGGGCTTGGGGGAAAAAGAACTGTTTGGAGGAATAAGGAATGCCTTCCTATTACCCTTGAAATAAAACAGAAACTGTTGCCTGCTTTATTGGAAATTAAGATCAATCCTAAATGTATCTTTGAGAAAACTGCAAAATTCCTGGCCAGTTTTTCTAGAACAGGTAACAGAGAACAGTAATTCTCATTCCCGAGAATTCTACTCTCTGATGCATGGGATTGGTTAACAAACCCAGACTCTTCCCCCAGACTCAAGATCTAAAGAAAACCAAAGATCTTGCCCCAACTTCAGTGAGTTCTGCTGCTGGGTGCTGAGCAGCCACAGGGCTTCCTGCTTGTAGATGTTGCTGCAGTAACCTGCCCACCTGGTGGCTGGCAAGTGACAGGGACAGGACAGAGGAAAGGGAAGTCGGGAGAGTAGGAACTGAATGCTGACCCCAAATATGACACATTCTCTAGCTCTTAAGAGATGACCAGTGTCATTCTTTTTATGAAGACTTCCAAGGAGTGGAAAGTGATCAGGCTTAGGTTGACACCCACAGCCAGTGACTGACTTGCCCAGAATTCACTTGAAGAAATATCTTTGGTGAGAATCATCAGAGTGTGGAACATTTGCACAGCTCATTGTTAATCAAGAGTTTCACCTTCTTTCCTTTTTTGCTTTCCCCTTCATCTCTCCCTCTTCCCTCTCCCAACCAAGTGAATTTTCAACCTTTTAAAGATGAATAGAAAGGACATATCATGCCTCAGTGACAGAAGGGGGACTGAGGCTCTAAATGCTCTCACCAGCCTCAGCAGTGGGGAAATGCTGGTTCAATTCATCCTCACATTAACCCTCTGGGGTAACTGTAAATCCAGGACAGTTTCTTCATATCTCTAATCATCTGATTCCTTGTCTGAAAACAAAACAGTAACAACAGCTACCACAGAGGGTTAATTGTGAGGACTAATTGAGGTATATAAACTGCTTATCAGAGTATATAGATATGCAGGATGTATAATACCCTATGAAAGTGAAAAAGAGAAGGTGTTAGTCACTCAGTCATGCCCGACTCTTTGTGACCCCATGGCCTGTAACCTGCCAGACTCCTCCATCCACGGGTTTCTTCAGGAAAGAATACTGGAGTGTGTAGGCATTCCCTTCTCCAGGGGATCCTCCTGACCCAGGGATTGAACCTGGGTCTCCTATATTACAGACAGATTCATTACCTTCTGAGCCAATATAATAACACTCTATACTCTGCACCAGTTTTTTTTTTTTAATCTCTTAAAACTATTGGCATCTTCATTATCCTTTCAAAACAAAATAACATTTCCCTCACTCTTACCAAAACTCTTGCTTCAGTGCCTATTGTAACTGCGTTCAGATTTAACTATTCTGTTAGAAGTAAAACACCTGAAATTGGAAAACCAAATTGTCACTCTCTTCTAAATCTAACGCCAGCCTTATTCCTCAGCTGCTCCAGCTACTGAAGTGGTGCACAAGCTGAGCAAATCTCTCATTGTTTACTGGTATGCAACATGCTCTTCCATGGGAGTGATTAATTCAATGTAGGAAACGTCCCCCGTTCCCACCTTAACAGTCTTCAGCCTGCATCCAGATTTCCTTCTAGATTTACTGTGCTCTAAACAAATTTAATTTCCCAAGCTCTGGAATCTGGTTTTCCCCTTAGAGGGTATTTTTTAACTTTCTCACATGTCTGATTTCTGTTCACTTCTTGAAGGACCTCCAGGATTAAGAGCATCAATAAGCTTTTGGATTAATACAGCAGACTAAAACCACACCTCATAAACAAAGGGGCTTCCCAGGTGGTGCTAGTGGTAAAGAATCTGCCTGCCAGTGCAGGTAGATGGAAGAGCGGCGGGTTCAATCTCTGGGTCAGGAAGATCCCCTGGAGAAGGAGATGGCAACCCACTTCAGTATTGTTGCCTGGAGAATCTTGTGGACAGGAGTCTGGGAGGCTGCAGTAGAGGATCACACAGAGTCAGACACGACTGAAGCGACTTAGCACACATGCACGCATACACAAGGGGAACATGCCCGTGCTGGTAAGGGTGGGACTGAAAGTTCAATCCTTCTACACGATATGAGAAAGCTTCTCAGTATACGTCATTTGTTAATAACAAAGGTCAAAAGTGTTATAGATTTACTGCCTCAAAGACAGCAAAAGGCTAAGTTACAGAGATGGCACAAGCTTAATATCAGAATTACTATATCCTTGAATTATAAGAGATTTAGCAAGTACTTAGCAAGTGCCCAGTGAATGTCATTTTATCCCTGTAATCCTAAACATTCTCATCATGCAGACTGTGTGCAAATTAGCTAAGTTTATGTGCTGGACTTGAGTTTATACTGTGCTTTGCATTATAAAAGATTTATTTTGTAATGCCAATTAAAATATAATTCACTTTTCACTTGGCAAAGATGTTAATACCCAGTGCTGGTGAGCTTGTGGTGAAATGGGAAATGCACCCTCTCACCAGGGGATGCTGCATTTACACAGTGACAGGGGCACCACTGCACCTTATAGAGTCATATCAGAAGGTGAGCCTGGTTCTCAGGCTCCAGTGATTGGGTAAACCATGCCATCAGCTCTGGGAAGGCCGGCTTTGATGTTGTATGTTGAATTCTGCAGGAAGTTCCACTGGCAAAGCAGTGTAAACTGACGTTTAAAGATGATGAGAAGTGACCTGTAGGGATTTGGGTAAATTAGTAAGCATTCTTCAGAGAGTGGCATTAAAACAAGGGAAAGAAATCGAAAATGACTCATCTATATGTGTGTGATAAAGTCGAGGAGGAATGTTTCAGACTATTCTTCACTGAAATGGAAGAGTGACTCCTAAAACCTGTCTACCTTAAAAAGAACCCACCTGTAAACCCCTCTGGATGACTCACAGACCTCTTGCCCTTACCTGTCCATACCTGCATTCTTGATTCCGTCCCACTGGTTGAACGCACTGCAGTTGACTCCACATGTGCTCGGTTCAAAAACCCAGAAAACATCCTCAGTGTCTTTGTTGTTTCTAACCCCCATCCACGTGATCAGAAATTCTGTGTTTTCCAGCTCTACCATGCATCTCTCATCAGTCTCGTCGGCTCCCTGCTACTAATACCTCATCACCTGTATGATTATAAACCCTGTAACTGCTTTCTTTCCATGCTTTTACTTTTGCCTCCATGTATCACACAGCAGGAAGTGACTAGGAATCTGGGCAAAGAGCTGGAGGGATCTTTGATAATATAAATTAGGTCACATCATTTCCTGTTTAAAATCTTTTATCAGTAAGATGATGATGGTGAACACATCTTCCTCCTAGGGTTGATGTGAACAATAGAGGAGAGACCTCATATTGAATGGTCTGCACACATGTACTCAGGAAAGGTAGCTATTCTTGGGGGGGGCATGATGGTCCCTTCCATCTTGGGCTGGATGCCTTTGATAAGAGACAGGGGCTTGTCCTTATTTTCTTTAGTTACCTGACTTCATTAGCCCTGTAGTCTTAAATAAGCCACTTAACATTCTCTGAGCCTCAGTTTTGTCATCTGTGAAATGGGAGTGCATGCATGCTCAGTCATTCACTCATGTCTGACTCTTTGCAACCCCCTGGACCATAGCCCACCATGCTTCTCTGTCCATAGGATTTTCTAGGCAAGAATACTGGAGTGGGTTGAAATGGGAGTTCCTACCTCATAAGGTTGTTTTGAATATTTATTAAGATAGTGCATAAAGTGCTTGGCCTGATGCCTATTGCATAGTAAGTGCTGAAGTAATGATATTAATAGTTTTGAATTCCTGTTATAATTATTACACCTTACACCTGTCTGGGAGGTGGTTGGTTTTCACCAACCAGCATCTATGGTGCCCCCACCCGGGCAAGATTGCTACAGTTTGCCCATCTCTGGGGTAAGGGCTAGACGCCAATACTCAATATCTGGTAAAAACTATAAGGATGGACACACTGGGAGCATTTCCTTTTGTGTCTGCCTAGGCTCCTTGCTGTTCTTTACTTTTTTTTTTGGCTGTGCAGTGTGGCTTGTGTGGAGCCCAAACCACCGGACTGCCAGGGAATTCCCAGCTCCTTAGTATTTGGCAACTGTGGGCTGTGCACCTTTTGCAGGTAAGGCTTCTGCCGTGGCAGGACAAGGATATCATATTCAGGGTGACTGGCTCTGGGTTCTCCACCTGATTGTTGACTTTGGCATTCGGGACTTTGGGGAGGCTGCCATGGCTGCATTCTTCAGAGCAGCAAAGAGGAAACAGTGTAACTCTTGCCAATTTCCTTGAGTGCCAAGGGAAAGAAACAAGTAACATGAGTAACAGCATGAAAATGAGATTGGGGTGTGCTAGAATGAGATGAAAGCCTCAGGGGAATGCTTCAGGGACATCGCTGTTCCTATTTGGCTGCCCAGGGATTTTTATTCTGCTGGGTGTAATACACTAACAGAAGAGAGGTAGAATTTCAATGATGGGGTTGGGGTGGAGACGGAGACAAGAGTCTTGGTCACATGGCACCTGGGTAGAGGGAATAGATTTCAGGAAGAGAGGAACTAGTGATGTCTGTGGAAGACTAACAGATGTCCTGTGTAGTGTGTGATATAAATCTCTCCATCCTCCAATTCAACTTAACCTGCATTCATTTCCAACTGTATGGAGAACTGGGTTTGCTTTGGAGGATGTGGCAGAGTACTGAATGTAAACTCAAGGCTGGCATCAATCAAGAGCAGAAGCAGTCAGAGGGAACCCTGTATGTATTGATCACCATTGTATTAATTTAAAATGAAATAACTTGCTTACTTATGCAGATCTAACCCTCCACATGAAATTGAAAAAGTGACATATGGAGAGTATTCATACTGCTGTATTAATGTGAATTAATAAGAAAAGCTGGTTGGCATAAGGCTCTCCTCCTCCCATCCTTACTCCTTGGAAAGAGAAGCAACATTGTTTTGCTAAAGTCAAACTGAGGATTATACGGGATCTTTGGAAATGGGGAGGAGGAGACAGGAAGTATTCCTTCAAACTAGAGAGGCAGAAGATGCTGATATCTCAAGACTGTTTTATTTGTTTTTAATCTACTGCTGCTTAAAGAAACATCCCCTGGTGACTTAGAACAACAGTAACATTTATTTTGCTCATGAATTGGCAGTTTGGCCATGGTTGGGTGCAAACAGTGTCTTGTTCTCTCCACTCTGCTGGGGTGGCTGGAATCCTCTTCTGGTTTGTTCACTCGCATGCCTGGCTGCCAGCCGGGGCCTTGGCTGGGGCTTCCAGCCAGCACACCTACACCTCCTCCTGTGGCCTGGGCCTCTTCTTCACCACGTGGAGTTTCCACGGGCGAGCACTGTGGGAGGCAGAGCCAGGCAGAGCTGTGCCACCTTTCCTAACCTAGCCTGGGAAGTCCTGCTGTGCCTCTTAAACTGCATTCTCAATCACTCATTAGAAGTGAGTCACCAAGTGTGGTAATTCTCTAGGGCTGTCATAACAAAGGACCGCAGGGTGGGAGTCTTAAACAACAGAAATTTATTTCTCATAGTTCTGGAAGCTTGAAGTCCAAGATCAAGATGTCGCCAGGGGGGGTTTCTACTGAGGACTCTCTTCTTGGTTCGTAGATGGCTGTCTTCTGTGTGTGTGCCTTGATCTCCACTTATTAGAAGAGCACCAATCAGATTGGATAAGGTCCCAGCCTAATGGTCTTATTTTATTTATCTCTTCAAGGGTGCTATCTACCACCACAACTGGGTAAGTGTTAGGGGGTTTGCCAAGTCCCATAGTGCCAGGGTCCAGCCCTGGTGGATCCAGGGAATTCGAAGTGGGGACAGAGTTGGCATCTGGGAAAGGACTACTTAATTAGAAATATGAGATTAGGAAAGAATAGTATAGTAGGACAATTTAGTGGAGAAAAGAGGCTGAATAACTTGGTTTACGTGGAAAGCTAATAAAACCTTGAGACAAGAGGTTTGCACCACCTATGTAGGCCACCGGTGCCCACTTGAATAGTGGAGGGTGCCCCACCTTGGGCTCCCTCTCGCATGGGTCTTAGAAGCCAGGGCAAGTAAGCAGACATGGCGAGCCTCCATGGTCCAGATGGGAATTCAGCCAGAAAAGAAGAGAGAAAAGACCACACGGGGGAAACCAGTCTTTCCAGTGACTGGTCCATCCTTTATTGTTCTGGAAAGCCTTTTATACTTTTGGTTGTACATAGAGATCAATGGATAATACAAAATTATGTAGCATCAGCAGCAGCCCTGACTCATCAAGACCAGGCTTTCTCTCTCCATACCTAGCTTTATGCACAGGTCTTAGGTGATTTACATCATCTTCTGGCCAGGAAGCCTATTAGCATTTTATGGCCCTTTTCTGATAAGGGTCCATCAACCAGAAAACTTATTTGCCTTAATAGTGTTGTTCTTTCCAAAGTCTGGTGCCACTCTCAGAAAGCACTAATTAAGGTTACATTCTTACATAGCAAGGACACAACAATTTATAACAAGGAAAGAGGAGTACAGTGATTTATAACAAAGAGAAAGTTCACTAACTCAAAAGTCTAGTATTGCTAACATCAAAACTACTATATTCCTATTTCTGCATCCCATTTACATTGATTAATATCCTCCTAGCTACCTAAAAGATAAAGGATATGGAGGCCTGGCGGCAAACATTAACTCAATAATGAAACCCTTCACCAAACTAATTCTTAGCTCTAAAAGGCTCTATATCTTTAAGATGTTTTAAGCTTCGTGCCTCTCGTGGTTGGGGGGCTGTAAACAATCACAAATTGTAAAAGTCCGGGGGAACCTGTCAGGCAAGTTAGAGAGCCATCAGAGGGATCTGAGCTGAAACATTCCTTTCATATGCAGGAGACCAGTTGGAGCTCTAAGTTAACTTTTTCCAGAGAAAGGTGGTTGGGGATAGCCCCTTGTTATGTCAGCAGAGTGGAAAGCACAGTACAATAAAGCAGGCAGACTCTAGTTTTGGGGGTAGATGCTCAGGAAAATCCAGGGGTACCCCTGAGGCCTGACTCACCTTGCCCCATCAGGTCTCTCCACATGACCTTGTCATGGGTGGGATCTCCCGTGCTGGCTCCTGGCACCATAGTTGACAAGGCTGTTAGCTTTACCTCTGCCCAGTGCCCTGAAGAGGTTATGGAATCTCCAAGAACACTTGGATCTTGGCTTTCAAAAGAAAGCCCAGAGATTTGCGCAGCATGGAAGCACTGCTTGTCTTCAAAAAGGACACAGGTTTAAACAGTCACTTCAGTAAGAATTAGGATTTTATTTGGAGGTTGGGTATGAATCTAGGGAGTGGAAGGACTCTCACCATCACTCAGATTGAATTTCCCATCAACATGGTGCCCAAGGGCTTAAGGGTTGGATTTTATTTAACTTGAAGTAACGCAATGTTTCTTCTAATGGGGCTGTGAAGAAAAATTCATACCCATTGCTTGGTGTTAGGCACATATAGGTTACAGTGAAATATGAGTTATGTAAGCTTTTCATTGTAGGTGGCTCTGTGCTACTCCCCCTCCAATCAACCAGATATAGTATGGTAGAGAGAGTTCTCAATTCAACCATCTCCATGCTGACGTGTGATTCCAGACTGCTGCTGTGGCAACTGGTGTGATCAGCAGCTGCCATGCTGCTGCTAAGTCACTTCAGTCGTGTTCGACTCTGTGCGACCCCACGGACAGCAGCCCACCACGCTCTGCCGTCGCTGGGATTCAGCTGCCATAGGTGTGGTTAAAAAAGTAAAATCAAAATGGCATGTTTTGAGTCAGGTGAGATGGTTTGGTAAGTGGAGGATGATTGAGGGAGTTGGCTCTGGGGAAGGCCACTGTGTCATCGACCCAAGTGGGTCTCCAACAAGGATCCTCCTGCCCGGTGTCATGCTTGCACCAGTAGAACGAGAGCAAGTTTGGTTCAGAAGCAAAGGAAGGCTTGATTCTTTGATTTAAAGGTGGAGGACTGTGAGGTGCACTCTAGAGCACACATTCTCCTCCGCAGGCTGTGGGTGGGGCTGCCTTAAAGGGTTCTGTCAGTGGGGTGGGGAGGGGGCGGAGTTCTCTTGGGGTGGGATCTAGATGTGTATAAGAGACAGGGCGGAGTTCTCTTGGGGTGGGCATAGCTGTGCCACTTATGCTCCAGTTTGTAGTCCCGAGTGCAACATCACTGCACACAGCCCGGTGCTGCCGCCATCTTGGTTTAAGGGATTGAGTGCAACCATTTAGCACTAGGAACTCAGGTCTGAAATGCTGGGTCAAGGCCTCTGCATACAGACCCCCATGAGCAAGTGAAACCAGACTAAGACCAACGGAAAAAGGAAAAAACAAAAAGGTTAGACTATTTTTTACCCAGATTCTGTTGTTATTCTACAGGAATTGATAGTGGGCTTTGCTGGTGACAGATCCCTCTTCTGTCTTTCTCCTCTTTCTTGAGGGGCACTGAGGGGTAAAGGTCCACTTTCTGCTGCTTTGTGGATGAATATGAACTTATGTATAATAATAGCCCGGGGAGAGGAGCAGAGCTTCTCCCCAGCTGCCTTTAGATGAGTTTGATTGTCACCAGGCCTGAGCCCTGAGTGATGACTACTTGAAGTTTTATAGGTTCTGACCCTTGGAGACAAAGTATAACAGACAGTTTAGGATGCATGGCCCAAATATTAGCAAGAGAATAGTGGTCATTATGGGGGCCCAGGAAAGGTAAAAATCAAGGGAGGGCCTGTTTTACCACACTCCAGATTTTTTTTTGGTCAAATTATGCTGACTAGTTTGAAGGTGAAGCTGCTCTCATTTGCCACCATGGCAGTTACCTTTTTTTATGGTGATAGTGTTATATATGGCTCCCTGGCCAAGGTCCTTAGCACCCCTATGAGTACAGTGATTCCTGCAGTTAGTGGTCCTTTCCTATTTCAGTTTGAGCATGATATATATATATATCTCCAACTGTCAGTGAAGTTCTGTCCTTTCTGAAAATCCCTCGTCACACTTTTGTTGTTGTTTGGAAGAGAAGCTTCAGGTCAGAGAGAAGTTCACATGAGGAATCAAGGGAGTCCATTGCCCCATTTTGTCTTTCTGGAGTTTGGGGCTTGGAGGCCTCTTCACTTGAGTGTGATGTTCCCACAGAGTAACACCCGCCACCCCCCACCCCTCCCCCTGCAAGTTCAGAGCAGAATGAGTGGTCAGGATCACCAAGTGAGCTCTGTTCCATTTAAGAGTGAGTTGGTCTTATGGAATGCTGGTTTTCCAGGTTTTTAGCTTCACCCAATCTCCTGACCAGTAGGAGTGAACAGCCAATGGGCGTGGGCAGCACCCGGATACCATATTCCATAAGGGTTTCTCATGAAATATGAAATATGGAAACCATATTCCTGGTTTCTCCTACCTAGAAACCAGTGTTTCTTTTGTTCCATTTCTTTTGTTCGTGGTGCAGATGGTGTGTTGCTCCATTTCTACAGGGCTAAGATGTTCTTTCTCTCATCAGGCTTAGGAATGGGTCTACCATACATAAGTTCATATGCACCACTTACCTTTAACATATCTCTTGGAGGTAACCTCATGTGAAACAAGGCAATTGGGAGTAACTTAATCCAATTTTCTTGAGTCTCCTGGTGTATCTGGGCTAAAGTTCATTTTAAGGTCTAACTGAATCTCTCTACTTTCCCTGATTACTGGGGCCTAGGGGCCAAATGTAAGCTTCAGGGCACTCGTATCCTTTCTGTCATTTGAGACATGAATGCTGTGCCGTTATCTCTTTGTCCAAATCCTGGGAGCCCAAACCTGGACATTATCTCTTTTAGTAATACTTTAGCCACTTTGGCTGCCATTTCAGTTCTTGCAAGGTGATGCTTCTACCCACCCTGAAAACATGTCCACTAGCACCAAGAGATATCTGAAGCTGCCTGATGCTCTCAGTGTGACAGTGAAATTGATCTGCCTGTCTTCCCCAGGATAGGTCCACCTGGTCGGAATGGACCTTCAATTCAGTTCAGTTCAGTCGCTCAGTCGTGTCCGACTCTTTGTGACCCCATGAATCACAGTCCGCCAGGCCTCCCTGTCCATCACCATCTCCCGGAGTTTACTCAGACTCACGTCCATCGAGTCCGTGATGCCATCCAGCCATCTCATCCTCGGTCGTCCCCTTCTCCTCCTGCCCCCAATCCCTCCCAGCATCAGAGTCTTTTCCAATGAGTCAACTCTTCGCATGAGGTGGCCAAAGTACTGGAGTTTCAGCTTTAGCATCATTCCTTCCAAAGAAATCCCAGGGTTGATCTCCTTCAGAATGGACTGGTTGGATCTCCTTGCAGTCCAAGGGACTCTCAAGAGTCTTCTCCAACACCACAGTTCAAAAGCATCGATTCTTCGGCGCTCAGCTTTCTTCACAGTCCAACTTTCACATCCATACATGACCACAGGAAAAACCATAGCCTTGACTAGGCGGACCTTAGTCGGCAAAGTAATGTCTCTGCTTTTGAATATACTATCCAGGTTGGTCATAACTTTTCTTCCAAGGAGTAAGCGTCTTTTAATTTCATGGCTGCAGTCACCATCTGCAGTGATTTTGGAGCCCAAAAAAATAAAGTCTGACACTGTTTCCACTGTTTCCCCATCTATTTCCCATGAAGTGATGGGACCGGATGCCATGATCTTCGTTTTCTGAATGTTGAGCTTTAAGCCAACTTTTTCGCTCTCCTCCTTCACTTTCATCAAGAGGCTTTTTAGCTCCTCCTCACTTTCTGCCATAAGGGTGGTGTCATCAGCATATCTGAGGTTATTGATATTTCTCCCGGCAATCTTGATTCCAGCTTGTGTTTCTTCCAGTCCAGCGTTTCTCATGATGTACTCTGCATATAAGTTAAATAAGCAGGGAGACAATATACAGCCTTGACGTACTCCTTTTCCTATTTGGAACCAGTCTGTTGTTCCATGTCCAGTTCTAACTGTTGCTTCCTGACCTGCATACAGATTTCTCAAGAGGCAGGTTAGGTGGTCTGGTATTCCCATCTCTTTCAGAATTTTCCACAGTTTATTGTGATCCACACAGTCAAAGGCTTTGGCATAGTCAATAAAGCAGAAATAGATGTTTTTCTGGAACTCTCTTGCTTTTTCCATGATCCAGCGGATGTTGGCAATTTGATCTCTGGTTCCTCTGCCTGTTCTAAAACCAGCTTGAACATCAGGGAGTTCACGGTTCACATATTGCTGAAGCCTGGCTTGGAGAATTTTGAGCATTACTTTACTAGCGTGTGAGATGAGTGCAATTGTGCGGTAGTTTGAGCATTCTTTGGCATTGCCTTTCTTTGGAATTGGAATGAAAACTGACCTTTTCCAGTCCTGTGGCCACTGCTGAGTTTTCCAAATTTGCTGGCATATTGAGTGCAGCACTTTCACAGCATCATCTTCCAGGATTTGAAACAGCTCAACGGGAATTCCATCACCTCCACTAGCTTTGTTCTTAGTGATGCTTTCTAAGGCCCACTTGACTTCACATTCCAAGATGTCTGGCTCTAGATTAGTGATCACATCCTCATGATTATCTGGGTCGTGAAGATCTTTTCTGTACAGTTCTTCTGTGTATTCTTGCCACCTCTTCTTAATATCTTCTGCTTCTGTTAGGTCCATACCATTTCTATCCTTTATCGAGCCCATCTTTGCATGAAATGTTCCCTTGGTATCTCCAATTCTCTTGAAGAGATCTCTAGTCTTTCCCATTCTGTTGTTTTCCTCTATCTCTTTGCATTGATTGCTGAAGAAGGCTTTCTTATCTCTTCTTGCTATTCTTTGGAACTCTGCATTCAGATGCTTATATCTTTTCTTTTCTCCTTTGCTTTTCGCCTCTCTTCTTTTCAGTGCTATTTGTAAGGCTTCTCCAGACAGCCATTTTGCTTTTTTGCATTTCTTTTCCATGGGGATGGTCTTGATCCCTGTCTCCTGTACAATGTCACGAACCTCATTCCATAGTTCATCAGGAACTCTGTCTATCAGATCTAGGCCCTTAAATCTATTTCTCACTTCCACTGTATAATCATAAGGGATTTGATTTAGGTCATACCTGAATGGTCTAGCGGTTTTCCCTACTTTCTTCAATTTAAGTCTGAATTTGGAAATAAGGAGTTCATGATCTGAGCCACAGTCAGCTCCTGGTCTTGTTTTTGTTGACTGTATAGAGCTTCTCCATCTTTGGCTGCAAAGAATATAATCAATCTGATTTCGGTGTTGACCATCTGGTGATGTCCATGTGTAGAGTCTTCTCTTGTGTTGCTGGAAGAGGGTGTTTGCTATGACCAGTGCATTTTCTTGGCAAAACTCTATTAGTCTTTGCCCTGCTTCATTCCGCATTCCAAGGCCAAATTTGCCTGTTACTCCAGGTGTTTCTTGACTTCCTACTTTAGCATTCCAGTCCCCTATAATGAAAAGGACATCTTTTTTGGGTGTTAGTTCTACAAGGTCTTGTAGGTCTTCATAAAACCGTTCAACTTCAGCTTCTTCAGCATTACTGGTTGGGGCATAGACTTGGATAACTGTGATATTGAATGGTTTGCCTTGGAAACGAACAGAGATCATTCTGTCGTTTTTGAGATTGCATCCAAGTACTGCATTTCGGACTCTTTTGTTGACCATGATGGCTACTCCATTTCTTCTGAGGGATTCCTGCCCGCAGTAGTAGATATAATGGTCATCTGAGTTAAATTCACCCATTCCAGTCCATTTTAGTTCGCTGATTCCTAGAATGTCGACGTTCACCCTTGCCATCTCTTGTTTGACCACTTCCAATTTGCCTTGATTCATGGACCTGACATTCCAGGTTCCTATGCAATATTGTTCTTTACAGCATCGGATCTTGCTTCTATCACCAGTCACATGCACAACTGGGTATTGTTTTTGCTTTGGCTCCATCCCTTCATTCTTTCTGGAGTTATTTCTCCACTGATCTCCAGTAGCATATTGGGCACCTAACGACCTGGGGAGATTCTCTTTTGATATCCTATCATTTTGCCTTTTCATACTGTTCATGGGGTTCTCAAGGCAAGAATACTGAAGTGGCTTGCCATTCCCTTCTCCAGTGGACCACGTTCTGTCAGACCTCTCCACCATGACCCGCCCGCCTTGGGTTGCCCTGCAGGCATGGCTTGGTTTCATTGAGTTAGACAAGGCCCTGGTCCTAGTGTGATTAGATTGACTAGTTTTCTGTGAGTATGGTTTCAGTGTGTCTGCCCTCTGATGCTCTCTTGCAACACCTACCATCTTACTTGGGTTTCTCTTACCTTGGGCGTGGGTTGTCTCTTCACGGCTGCTCCTTACCTTGGACAAGGGGTATCTCATTACCGCCGCAGTTCCTGACCGTCAACGTGGGACAGCTCCTCTAGTCCCTCCTGCACCTGGGCAGCCCCTGCTCCTCGGGTTGCTCCTCCTGGTCGCCACCGGCCGTGGCCTCGGGCGTGGGTGGCTTCTCCCAGTTGCCGCCCCTGGCCTCGGGCTCAGGGTGGCTCCTCCGGGTCACCACCCCTGGCCTCGGGCGCAAGGTGGCTTCTCCTGGCCGCCCCTGGCCTCGGACGTGGGGTGTCTCTTCCTGGCCGCCCCTGACCTCGGACACGGGGTAGCTCCTCCCAGCCGCCGCCCTGACCTCAGATGCGGGGTGTCTCCTCCAGGCCGCCACTGACCTCGGATGAGGAGCAGCTCCTCCTGGCCGCCACTGACCTCAGACACAGGGTAGCTCCTCTGGGCCGTTCCTGTGCCGTCGCAGCCTGGCACTCTAGGCTGCTGCCCCTGACCTCGGACGTGGGGTAGCTCCTCTCTCCTGCGCTGAGTGCGCCGGCCCGGCTGTCGGGGTTTCTGTCGAGGGGGTCTAGTGCTGAGGTTGTTCATGGTGAAGGTCATCTATCTAATTATACTTTCATGTCAGGAGTTACCATGACCTCAAATAAACAATTATATAGGACTTTCCACTTACAGTAAGTTCCTTGATGAACCTCCTTAATGGCTTGATAACTGGCGGTTTGGGGAAAGAAATGTTACCTTTGTTTATTAACTAGCCACACATGGCCTCCTAGATCTCTACTGAAGCCCATTTCTGGACTTGGTTTAATTCTATTTTTTATTTATTTATTTATTTTATTTGTACTTTATTTTACTTTACAATACCATATTGGTTTTGCCATACATTGACATGAATCTGCCACGGGTGTATACGAGCTCCCAATCCTGAATCCCCCTTCCCCCTCCCTTCCCCATATCCTCTCTCTGGATCATCCCCGTGCACCAGCCCCAAGCATCCTGTATCCTGTATCGAACATAGACTGGCGCTTCGTTTCTTACATGATAGTGTACATGTTTCAATGCCATTGTCCCACATCATCCGACCCTCTCCCTCTCCCTTAGAGTCTAAAAGTCCGCTCTACACATCTGTATCTCTTTTGCTGTCTCACATACAGGGTCCTCATTACCATCTTTCTAAATTCCATATATATGTGTCAGTATACTGTATTGGTGTTTTTCTTTCTGGCTTACTTCACTCTGTATAATAGGCTCCAGTTTCATCCACCTCATTAGAACTGATTCAAATGTATTCTTTTTAATGGCTGGGTAATACTCCATTGTGTATATGTACCACAGCTTTCTTATCCACTCGTCGGTTGATGGACATCTAGGTTGTTTCCATGTCCTGGCTATTATAAACAGTGCTGCAATGAACATTGGGGTACAGGTGTCTCTTTCAATTCTGGTTTCCTCGGTGTGTATGCCCAGCAGTGGGATTGCTGGGTCATAAGGCAGTTCTATTTGCAGTTTTTTAAGGCATCTCCACACTGTTCTCCATAGTGGCTGTGCTAGTTTGCATTCCCACCAACAGTGTAAGAGGATTCCCTTTTCTCCACACCCTCTCCAGCATTTATTGCTTGTAGACTTTTGGATCGCAGCCATTCTGACTGGTGTGAAATGGTACCTCATTGTGGTCTTGATTTGCATTTCTCTGATAATGAGTGATGTTGAGCATCTTTTCATGTGTTTGTTAGCCATCCATTTTTGTATAGACTGGAGAGTAATTGGATGGGTCTGGCCTCTTGGGTATGAGGGATAATTGCCAAGTTCCTGGTTCTATGGTGGCCCTTTTGGCAGTTTTGTCCACTTTGGTGTTGCCCTTTTATTAGTTCTGCATTCCCTTTATGATGACCCCTATAGTGAATCACTGCTATTTTTCTCGGACACTGCACTGCTTCTAGGAGTCTCAATACCCTCCCATAGCAGAGTTGTAGTACCTGCTACTGCCCATAGGGAAGGAGGCCATCCTTGGTGGGTTGCTCTAATTGTTTAGAGAAATAAACAATAAGCTAAGCAAAGGGTCCCAGTTTTTGAGGGACCAAAGATGATTCCTCTTCTCTCATGAATGTAAAGGTCAAAGGGTTTAACTTAAATCTAAGATGGCAGATTTAGGGCAAGGGCTTCCTTCTAAAAGTAATTGCTTTTTGAGTTCTTGAGAGATTCTGAATTCCATTCAAAAGGATTATCATCCTTTCCTTTTAACATTCCATATAGATGCCTAGCTATTAGACCATAGTTAGGAACTTAGATGAGGCAAAACCCATCCACCCCCAGGAAAACCCCTCTAAGCTGTCTTCTAGTCTTAGGAAGGGAAAGGCTGCAAATGACTGCTTTCCTTTCCTTGAGTAGGCATCTCTGACCTTCTTTGAGAATGAAGCCTAGGTAGGTCACCCTAGTTTGTGCTATTTGAGCCTTTTTTCTTGGACAGCATGTATCCTTTATCAAGGGGCAGGTATGGGGGAGTCCCCATTGCCATCTTGTACTGAAGTGTCATGAGCTGTGTTGCTGTGGGTTTCAGGAGCAGCCATTGACACCAGGAACTCTGGTCTGAAGTGCTAAGTGCAAGGCTTGTGCATGCAGTACCCTATGAGCATCTGCACCTAGATTAAGCACGCACACACACACACACACATATACATGTACACAAACACATATACATGTACACACACACATATTAGACTATTACATGGATTTTGTTTTTATTCATTTGGGAATTGTTAATGGGCTTTGCCAGTGACACCTGGACAAAGGTACCCATGCCTCCCTCTACCTTGCCTACAAGTGTCTTTTCCAACAGAACGTGTTATGTTTTCACTTCCCTTTTTATGTTTCTTCAAATGCCACCAATAAAAGATTAAATTATGTTGACATATTCCTCTGGAAGGCTTGAGGGGTGATCAGTTGGTTCATTAGTTTTGTAACAGGACATTTTGGTTGAATCTGGGACTCATTACCCACTCCTCTATTAGTATGAAGAGGCCTTGATTTGTTCTGGAGTGAGATGGCTGAACTATTTGCCCTTATAGTTGGGAGCACGGTGGTTCCCTGAGAGGAAAGAGGTAGGAACTCCAACTTAATCTCTTGGAGGCTCAGAGTTTAAAATTTGCCCAATGGCCTTTAGTGAGCTCAGCATGGTCAGATTGCAGAGGATCATGAGGCACCAGAAAAAAAAATTCTCTGTGAGTGTAAAGGAGAATCAAACAGATGGGCTATCTTTTTCACCAAAGGTGAGACATGAAAGGGGTATCATTCTGGGTCTGTTGGAAAGACTGACTCAGCATCATTCCTGGCACTTATAACAGGTGGACACACAATCCATAATCTTCCATCCACTCTTCTTTCAGCCTCAAATCAATTTCAAGACTCTGGCACCAGAAAGGACAAACTGGCCAAGCAAATGCCTATTCATTGCCTATTCTTTCCTCATCACAACTGTCTTCATAGAGCAAAAAATTAATAAATTCAACTACATAAAAATTCAGATGCCTTTATGGAAGCAAATTCTACAAAGTCAGAGATAACAATAAAATGGTACATACTATTTGCAACACATACAACAGACTAAAAAGTAATTTCCGTATTTTATAAAAAGCTCATACAAATCAATAAGAATAAATATGAACAAACCAACCAAGAAATGAGCAAAGGATATGAAAGACAGTTCACATAAAAAACAAATGCAAATAGCCATAAATGTATGAAGAGGTTTTCAACTTTCTCCTAATTAAAGACATGCAAATCTAAACAACGAGATGCCATTTTTCATGTATCAGATGGGCAAAAATCTAAAAAGTTTGGTAATACCCAGTGTTGTTGAGTGAATAAAGGAACAGATTCATTCATAGTCAGTGAGCATGTTACTGAATGTTATGCTTTAGTTGGGCATTGGGCAATATCAATGGTAATTGTAAACGCGTACACCCTTTGATCCATGGGTAAGGGTTCAATTCTCATATACATTCACAAAAGTATACCAGATTATAGCTACAAAAGTATTCCTTGCAACATTGTATGTAAAAGGGGAAATTGGAAAGGGAGATAAATAGGATTGGTTATTCCAATTATTGGAGAAGGCAATGGCACCCCAATCCAGTACTCTTGCCTGGAAAATCTCATGGACGGAGGAGCCTGGTAGGCTACAGTCCATGGGGTCTCTAAGAGTAGGACACGACTGAGCAACTTCACTTTCTCTTTTCACCTTCATGCATTGGAGAAGGAGATGGCAACCCAGTCCAGTGTTCTTGCCTAGAGAATCCCAGGGATGGGGGAGCCTAGTGGGCTGCCGTCTGCGGGGTTGCACAGAGTCAGACACGACTGAAGCGACTTAGCAGCTTAGCATTCCAGTTATGTCATGTTCATATGACAGAATATTATGCAGCCATTAAAAAGGATGTGCTAAATCATTTCCAATCTATTAGAAAAGCAAAGTATATAACAATATGCACAAAATGGTCCTATTTGTGTGAATAAAAAAGAATATATATGCTAATTAATGCATGAAACATTTCGAAAAAGATTCACACAAAAAATTTTGAGAGTGGGATAGTCAGGAGTGAGAGAAAGCAATTTTACTTTTTTTCCCATATACTTCTATTATATTCATGTTTTTTAAGTCATGGTTTGCATGTCTTGGTTTTAGTTTTTTGAAAAGGTTTGCAGAAATCTCCCTAGAGTGTAATATTCTATTTACAAGTCTGTGTTCCTTATGAGTGTAAATTTACTGGATAACGTGGGCCCAGCAGAGGATGTTTCTGTGTGGGACAGATGCCATGTGGTAATGCCAGACTGGTTTCTGACATCACATGAGATGCTGGTGGTAGGCTCTGGGAAGCTGAGGTCTTCTGTGAACAAAGTAGAACAGAGACAGTGAAATATCTGAGTTAGTGTTGAAATTCCTCTGTACTTACAGACCGGTGGGAGATAGGAAAATTTGGATCACAGGGATATATATTTATACTTTCTCTCCAGCCCCCTAACTTCTGGCTAGTTCTAGTTAAAGTTTTAGGTCAGATTTGCATTTGTAGAAGTTAAATGTGCCGTCCATTATTGAATGAAAAGAGGGTTTTGTAGATGTCAGCTCTTGAGCACAATACCCCAAGCATGGAAGAGCATTCCTTTGACTTTGAATACATCCTGTGACTTGTTTCCCAAGTGGGAGTACTGGGCCATGCAGGGACAAAATAGAAGTCTGGTGATTGTAAGTGATCCCACATAAGAATGGAAGGAAGATACGTGGCATCAGACCACTCTTTCCTGCCGTACGTATCAGGAGGAAAAGTGTAACCCATCATGTCAGGGATCCACATCCTTGAGTCTTACAGCCAAAGAGTGTGGCCAAAGAATGAATGTAAAAATGTCAAATAAAATAAATGTTTTTACTTCCAATTCTCATTCACTATGGCAGTAATACACAGTTTGTGACAGTTCTTGAACTTAAACATGCATCAGAATCACCTGGAGGACATTTTATAAAGATTGCTGGACTCTCTCTCCAGAGTATCTGATTCAGTAGGTCTGAGAATTTGCATTTCTAGAAAGTTCCTAAGTGATGTTATTAGTCCTAGGACCACAGTTTGAGAACCACTGGTTTAAAGGACACTTCATCAGTTTTTTCTCTCCCATCAACAACCCTTACGTTCCTTAGCTGTTCTCAGGATTTCTCTCTAAAACTTACCTAAATAGGATGTGGGAGGGAGGCTCAAGAGGGAGGGGATATATTTATGCCTATGTGGTCATGTATGGATGTGAAAGTTGGACTGTGAAGAAAGCTGAGTGCCGAAGAATTGATGCTTTTGATTGTGCAGGGGCCATGCTAATCTTCTCTGTATCATTCCAATTTTAGTATATGTGCTGCCAAAGCGAGCATGGAAAGGTTTTTAATATCTGACATCTAGTTCCTCAATTTTTTTTTGTTTGTAGTCCACCTAAAAAGATAAATTATTTTGAAACCTGTGTAACTGTTCACATGTCACTGTTTTTACATATATAAAGCATGACTTTAAATGGTTTTAAAGGATGTAGTTTTCACTTTTCAGTATATTAATTATATTCTTTATGTGTATTTTCATCATAACCTTGGAAATGTTCATTTAGGTCATTCAGTTTATGGAAAATGTCCACCATATAACCTCAGTAGTGAAACCAGTCCTCATTGTCAAACCAATCAGCCAAGATTGCCTTTCTGGTTAACTCTGATTTGATTATATTCTCCTGTGACAAGTAGTACTATTGAAATTCTAACATAAAGATGGGTCAATAAGGGCGTGGAGTCTGCCATGATTTGTCACCAGATGAAATAAAGGCCCTGCCTTATCAATATTTCTTACTCTAACACTCTTGGGTTTGCTCTGCAAGGACTCTTCCTCAGGAATTCCATGTTCTTGAATCTTATTTTGTTGGTTTGTACTCTCGAGGATTTTATTCCCTGAGATAAAGCTCCATAGTAAAATTCAGGGTGGTCAGAGTACTGTCTCTCTCTTTTAAAAAAATGTTTTTCTTTTCCTTGCCTTGTGGCCTGTGGGATCTTAGTTTCTTGACCACTGCCTTTTAGTTCCTCTCTTGAATAACTTTCTGAATTGTCTCCTTTGGCAATCCTTGTGGCCTGGAGAAGACTTCTTTTTGCTAGAGGATTCCAGAATAAGGAAAGAGCCAAGTAGGGAATGAGGCAAGACCCAAGTGAAAGGCTACCCAAGGGAAGTCATATGACGGACTTCTGTCCACAGAAAAGATGACCCCTCTCCCGGGTCACTCTGGTCCAGTTTAACTCATCAAGGGTAGAACTTCCTTAGAGACATTTATCTCCAAAGCCCTGGACAACACACCACATGATGTCATCTGCTTCTCTTTTGAGTGACTGTCTTTCTGGGGACCTCACAGGGTCATAGAAAGTGGAGAAAGGAGGCAAGGATTCTGCTCCTTGTCACCCTCAGTCATAACGGTCCCTAACATAATCATAGTTGCCTTTCCAACTAAAGTATAACCACCAACAAGAAGGAAATGTGTCCTGGGCATCCTTCATAACACCTTCTGTTCCCCACTAATTGTATAAATACTCACTGAATAAAATTAGGAGGACTTTACATCTTGATAACTTCTCTTGGAGTCAGTTTTTATTTCTCACCTACTGAGAAGAACGCTCTTGGACTTACGTACTTCAGAAACTGGAAAATGCAATGCATTCCACCTTCTCTCCATCCCATGGCCTTTAAGAACCATGTCACAAAATCTGTGACATCCCAAGTTTTGCATATAGCTTGTGGTACACGTGCACTGAGATTCCAACGTAAGAAGAAAAACTAAAACTGGATTTCTTTTCTGGTTACGGAAACAAGACATCCAAACCCTATACAAATAAAGAGTGGGAAAACAGCCTTTCTGACTGATCTCTATCAGAGCCACAGCCAAAGTATTTGCATAAAGTCCAGTACTACTTTACTATTTTTTAATTATGATTATTTAATTAATATACATTCTATGAATGTGGAGTAACTCATTGATTACTGGACATCAAAATGCAGGAAACGCTTTTTTTCTCACATGAGTCCTTGACGGATAGCCTCTGTTGAGTATTTAACAATGCACAGAATGTTTTAAAAGAAAAAGAGACTCAGGAACAAAGAACATCCGTTCCTGAAGGTCGGTTTCACTTGTAGCTCTCCGTACTGATGGAAAACCTGCTCCGAGTCATAGAAACCTACTTCTCTAAGCACTTGCACTGCACTAATTGATCTTTTAATTGGTTCAGTCAACACCCGAGTCTTTGCCCACAACACATTCTAATTGCTACAAGCAGCTGTAGCAGTGCTCAGATCGTTGAGGAGAAGACGGTGGCGCTCAATCAACCTCTGCTTGGACCAGTCGCCGGCAGGAGGCACGCGGGTCTACAGCAGTGTGTTGAGAAGCTGGCACAAGTGGAAATAACAGCGCTTCATTCTCCCTTAGTGGCAACAATGTATACAGAAATGGACCACAGGAGTTATTCCACAGTGTACGTGTATATCCAGTCACCACATTGTATGCCTTAAGCGTATACCATTTTCATTTACAGATAAACAAGGGAAACCTCAGTGTCAAGGGAGGGAGAAATGGTGCAAATCGGTCTGGGGGAAATGTACATCATCAGAACTAATGTACAGCTATTATTTCTGACATTAAATAAAGTGTGTATGTTCTTCCTCCCATTGTCCTTCACTGCTTGTACCCATAAGACTTTAGTCCATTTACTTGTGGTCAGGTTACAAGCAATTGCAGGCTGGCAACTTTCTCTTTGTTGTACTGTAACTCATGGCTTGGAACACATTACTCATCTGTACTGTGGGTGAGTTTAGTTCTGTAAGTCACCCCTATCTGATGAAAGTCTTTCAAATTAAACAATAGGACGCAACCAGCATGATATTAGAACAGAGCAAGATTTCTCCGCCTGGCACCGTATTACGCCAGGTAAGTCTTTGCTGCGGGGAAGGCAATGGCACCCCACCCCAGTAGTCCTGCCTGGAAAATCCAATGGACGGAGTAGCCTGGTGGGCTGCAGTCCATGGGGTCGCTAACAGTCGGACAGGCTGAGCGACTTCACTCACTTTTCTATTTCATGCATTGGAGAAGGAAATGGCAACCCACTCCAGTATTCTTGCCTGGAGAATCCCAGGGATGGGGGAGCCTGGTGGGCTGCCGTCTATGGGGTCACACAGAGTCGGACATGACTGAAGTGACTTAGCAGCAGCAGCAGCAAGTCTTTGCTGTGGGGGCTCTCCCTGTGCATCGCAGAATGATTGGCAGCATCGCTTTCCTATACCACTGGAAATACCACTAGTACAGAAGTACCTGCTGGCCCCCAGTCAAAAAAATAAAAGGCGTCTTTAGACTTTGCTAAATATCTGGAGGAAAACTGCTTCCACTGGGAACTACTGGAAGCAAGATGCTGTGTGTAAACAGGTCAGTTACTTCCCTACAAATCCNTGACTGAAGTGACTTAGCAGCAGCAGCAGCAAGTCTTTGCTGTGGGGGCTCTCCCTGTGCATCGCAGAATGATTGGCAGCATCGCTTTCCTATACCACTGGAAATACCACTAGTACAGAAGTACCTGCTGGCCCCCAGTCAAAAAAATAAAAGGCGTCTTTAGACTTTGCTAAATATCTGGAGGAAAACTGCTTCCACTGGGAACTACTGGAAGCAAGATGCTGTGTGTAAACAGGTCAGTTACTTCCCTACAAATCCACACAACTGAAGCTTATTGAAACTGAAAAGGATCTATTGAGCAAACCTACGCTTTCTGGATGCTTCATAAGAAACCAAACAGAAAAGAAAACAAACAAGTTGATCTAAAGTGGTCAAGAGGGCAGTGCTGACAAAATACTTACTCTCAACTCACATGACTCCAAAGGGATCCTCAGAGACTGTTTCACCAAGCTTTGTATATGTCATTCACCATCCCTCATTGAAGGCTGCTTCAGTTCAGTTCAGTTCAGTCGCTCACTCATGTCTCTTTGTGACCCCATAAACTGCAGTACGCCAGGCCTCCCTGTCCATCACCAACTCCCAGAGTCCACCCAAACCCATGTCCATCAAGTCGGTGATGCCATTCAACCACTGCATCCTCTGTCATCCCCTTCTCCTCCTGCCCTCAATCTTTCCCAGCAGCAGGGTCTTTTCAAACAAGTCAGCTCTTCGCATCAGGTGGCCAAAGTATTGGAGTTTCAGCTTCAACATCTGTCCTACCAATGAACACCCAGGACTGATCTCCTTTAGGATGGACTGACTGGATCTCCTTGAAGGCTACTTACTTCGCTAAAAAACTTGAACTTGTAGTTTGAGGAATGTAACCTATGAGGTTTTGTAGGAGTCAGTCTCTCACCCACAACAGATTATGTAAGTGTGAAACATCTCTCCAATTTACAGACAGACGTCACTGCGAGAAGTTTCCAAATTTCCTTCCTTCCTTCTTTCCTTCTAGATTCTTTCATTCCTTGGAACAAACATCGGTTTTCTATCTACATGCTGAACTTAATAACTGTTTGAAAACATGCATTGAGCAATTGATCATGGATTTTTATTTCATTTGATATAGTCAAACCAGTAATCTTAAAAGTCTATAGTTAAATCTCTTTAACCAATAAAATCTCTTTGTTTATAAGAATGCAGCATTTAATAAAAAAGACTTTCACTGCTGGCTGTTTAAATAGCTAGAGAAATTCACACACATACACACACTCACACACACATGAAAAAAAGAATTCCATGCTATCCCAGTACCTATGACTATTTTAAAATATTTTAAACTCATGCACCAAACACCCCAAAATAAAAATCATTGTTTTGAACTTCACACATAATGTGGAGTACCTCTTCATTAAGTTGGAAACCATCCCTTTAGAGTTCCCCATGAATCGACCCCGGTGTGCCCCCACCGGTGTAAGCTGCCTGACAGGTGTTCAACTGCACCCCTTCCGAGGCCATCCCAAAGTATCACCTAAATCCATTCAGTGGACCTTGCTTCGTTAGAACCCAGTTTTGCCTGTGCAACCCTCCTGGGCCCCATTCCCTTGCCTGTAACATGTGAATTCACTCCAAGAAGCTCAGCCCAAAGGGTACCAGGCAGAATTAAGGTGATGACGCCCATAAATGCTCAGCATGGGGCTGGGCACCCAGCTGTGCTCAGAAAATGTTAGCTGCTGTTGAGCACTAGTTTAATGCTGCAGCCTGCTGTTCATTGATGGTTATCAGAACCATCAGTACCGCTGCCTTCCTGGGACTCCCACAGCCACCATCTTTGTGACACTAACCTCCACCACCTTACCTCATCTTTTGTATTTCTAGAACTTCATCATAAACAGCTGCAGGATGGGATGGGAGTCACACCTGGTGGATGCCAAGTGAACCTTACAGTCAGTGCATGGTGCAGAAAGACTGCCCCAAATATGATTGTTTGGGTCTCTGCAGAGAAACTGCTTACCCCGACTTTTCCAATGAACAGGAGCTCACCCTGTACACTGTATGTGCAGGAGATGTCACGCCTGATCTCGTGTGTAATCCTGGAAGACAATCTTTCCTCCCCATTTTACAAACAGGGTGGGTCTGACTGAGGAAAAGGGCCCATGAATCAGAGTAAGTGATGGAAGTGGGGATTGAAGCTGCTTAGTCTGGTTCACACCTTATCTTATGTCAGGAACTGTTCTAGATAATCTATATTTCACTTCACAACTACTTTGTGAAGGACTGCTTTTGTCCATTTTGCAGATGAGGAAACTGAGCCTTAACCAGGAGGTTAAGGCTCTCCACCCTGCTCCCCGTGTGCTGCCTTTGTCCTTCCCAGGACCTGTTGTTTTTTTTTTTTTCCCAGTTGGTACCAAACATCCTCCCCTTGAATGTAGTGCATAGCATGGAGTCTGCAGGGCCTCACCTGTGCTTTGTAATGACAAAAACATCAAAAATGGAACTAGAGCTTTTGATCCCCAGCCTCGTAAAGGGTAAAACAAGCAGACTATCATTTATCTTTCTGTCATAGTTGGGCTTTTTGTTTCCAGTATCTGTGAGTTCTCCTGTTGGAAATGGTAAGAAAGGATGATGGGAACAGAAAAAGAAGTAACATGCATATAAGAACCAGAGGGGAGGCTTAAGCATGAAGCATGCTCCTGGGGGAAAAAAAAAAGGAAGCTGAGGGAAGAGGCATCCCAGGTGAGATTTTAATCCTGCCTCATCCAGTAACCTGTAGAACCCCATAGACGGCAGCCCACTGGGCTCCACCGTCCCTGGGATTCTCCAGGCAAGAACACTGGAGTAGGTTGCCATTTCCTTCTCCAATGCATGGAAGTGAAAAGCAAAAGTGAAGTCGCTCAGTCGGGGCCGACTCTTAGTGACCCCATGGACTGCAGCCTTCCAGGCTCCTCCAGGCAAGAATACCGGAGTGGGGTGCCATTGCCTTCTCCGCAGTGGACATGAGTTTGAGCAAACTCCACAAGAGAGTGAAAGACAAGGAAGCCTGGCGTGCTGGAGTTCAAGGAGTCGGACACTAGACATGCCTTAGCAACTAAACAATAGCAACAGAATATATGCATGGTCTTCAAGTGTCATCTGTTTATTAGTTGCAAGGGAGAAAAAAATAGTAATTAAATAGTGCAGATATCAACCAAGTGACTAATATTAACATCACCAATGAGGCTAGACGAACATTGCATGTCTGCAGATATGGTACCCTGAGAAGGACTACATCCCCTATGTAGTCCATCAGCATGGAATGCATTGTCAACTGAATCCAGTCACAATGAAACATCACTGAAGCCCCGAATGAGAAGCTTTCACAAAAAGAAGTAGGGCTGCGGGGTGACTGTTTTCTTCAAAATGTTCCTAAAACACAAAGAAAGCCTGTGGAAATACCCAGACTCAATAGCAAGAATAAAGAGACAGGACAATGAAATGCAACTCCTGACCCTACAGGGATCCCATCCTGGAAGGGAAATGCTCTAAAAAAACATGGCTGAGGTCAGCTGACAAAGCTGAAACAAATGGCAGGACAGGCAAAATGTTTTATCAAAGTCAAAATCACCAAAATTGATAACTGTATGATGCTGATATAAGAGAATGTCCTGATTCTGCAGAAATACACATTGAAGAGTTTAGGAAGAAGTAAAAAACTTCTTGGAAGGAAAGTTATGACCAACCTAGACAGCATATTCAAAAGCAGAGACATTACTTTGCCAACTAAGGTCCATCTAGTCAAGGCTATGGGTTTTCCTGTGGTCATGTATGG
>SJYX01019322.1:145216-186482 GCA_006410675.1 Oreotragus oreotragus | reverse complement strand
ATGGGACCGGATGCCATGATCTTCATTTTCTGAATATTGAGCTTTAAGCCAACTTTTTCACTCTCCTCTGACCACAACCTGGGAGGCCTAAAATAATAGAAACATACCCTCTCATAGTTCTGGAGCCTCGACATCCAAAATCAAGATGCCAAAGGGCCATGCCCCCTCTGAAGTCTCTGGAGGAGATTGCTTCCAATCTCTGGAGGAGATTGGTTTTTCCAGCTTCTGACAGTGGCCATTAATCCTTGGCATTCCTTGGCTTGTAGTTGCTTAAGGTCTCTGTCTTTACAAGGCCATCTTTCCCCCTCTGTGTCTGCTTCTCTGTATTCAAATGTCTTCTTTTTTTTTTCAAAATTTTTTTGATATGGGCCATTTTAAAAGAATTTATTAAATTGGTTATAATATGGATCAAAGACACATAAAGGCATATATATGAAATCTAGAAAAATGGTACAGATGAACTTACTTGAGGCACAAGAAAAGAGATGAAGACATAGAGGACAGATGTGTAGACATGGTGAGGAAGAAGGGTGGGATGAATTGAGAGAATAGGGCTGACATATGTACACAACCATGTGTGAAATAGACAGCTAGTGGGAGGCTGCTGTATAGCACAGGGAGCTCAGCTTGGTACCTTTTGTTGACTTAGGGGGTGGAATGGGGTGATTAAGAGGGAGGTCCAAGGGAGAGGGGATATATGCATACATATGGCTGATATACTTCATTGTAAGGCAAAAACAAACACAACTGTGTGAAGCAACTCTACCCCAATAAAAAATAAAAATAAGAAAAAGAAACTTTCCTTGCAGTAGGATATATCTGAAATTAATCACAAAGAAGAGAGGATCACATAGTTCATATTCCCTGTGATAGGTTAAATTCTGTCCTTCATCCCCAGCTCCAAATATATGTTCAAATCTTAACCCCTGGTACCATATATGTGGCCATATTTGGAAATCTACATTTGTAGATGTAATCAAGCTAAGACAAAGTCCTACTCAGTCAGGGGGGACCCTCATCCAATAACTACTGTCTTTAAAAGAAGAAAACAGGGACTTCCCTGGCAGGCCGGTGGTTAAGATTTCACAACTAGAGAGAGATGTTGCTGGGGTATAAAGGATGGAAGACAGAGATGCAATTAAATCTCCACAATGCATAGGACAATTCTCCACATTAATGCCACATCTGAGAAAAACTTGTACCTCTCTGCAAAATCCATTCCCTTAGATTTCTGTGCTGTGTTCTGCACCCACTTTTGCTTGAATGTCATCTTCTCAGCCAGAACTTCCTTGACCATCTTTCCTAAAGTTGCAGCCCTCCACCTTCACCCCAACACTTCCTGACACCCTCTCCAATATATTTTTCTACATATCATGTATCACTTTTTAACAGACAGTATACAGTCCCCTATATACAAACCTTCAAGTCAGGAGCTTTCAAAGATGCAAACGTGTTCCATCAATGACAAACGTGAATGAAATTGCAGCTTGCCCTCCGTCTCCTATTGCTGATGATCCTTCAGCTCTACCATCTCCCACCACCTGTCTCTCCTCCAGTCAGTAACTCTTCTTATCTGTTCACTCGATGCCAGTCCCTGGATGCCAACTCTTTTACTGTATTACTATACTCTTCACGGTACTGTCCTGTAAGATTTAAAATGTTTTCTTTTGTGTGTGTGTTTGTTTTTTATGTATTATTTTGTGCAAAGTATTACAAACCTATTACAGTACAGTACCATACAGCTGATTTTGTTAGCTAGGTACCTAGGCTAACTTTGTTGGACTTAATGAACAAATGTGAATTACAAACACAGTCTTGGAATGGAATTTACTCATATGTAGGGAACTTACTCATACTATGACATCTCTTCATTAATATTATGTCCATTCCATTAGGGATTAAGCTTTATGGGGTGTTGGTTTTGTCTGTTTTGTGCTCTGCCTTTTCCCAAGTGTATGTAGAAGTGCCCGGGTGCACAGTCAGCACTCCATAAAGGTTTCTTTGGATGGATGAAATGAAATTTTAAACAGAGTAGTTGGCACTTCCAACTTCACTTCTTATTTTTAGAATAAAATCTGTTTCACTTTGATCAGTCTCAAACGTCTCATTAAGTGTTGCTCTCAACCCAAGTAAAGAAATTGCATTCCACCGTTGAGATCTGTCTGCATCCATGGAGCAAATAGGATCACCAATGGGTATTCTTTTCAGACAGTATTTTCTTTTGGGGTTTTGGTTGCACTTCTTTAGAAAACAGAATAAAATGGTGAACACTGCGTACCTGTTCATTACAGGAGGGTGCTGTCTTTTGTTTTGGCTGCTCTATATGGCCTATGGATCTTAGCCCCCCTGACCAGGGATCAAACCCATGCCCCCTGGCTTCAGAATGTGGAGGCTTCACCACTGGACTAGCAGGGAAGTCCCCTGAAAGCCTGTTTATAGAAGCTACTAACTACCTTCTCAGTGTTCTTAAAACACTGTCTAGTTCTGCAAAATCTCAAAAAGCCCAGAAAAAAAAAAGGCCTTTTATATTCTCGGTGGTGGCACTCAGTTATTTTATAAACTAGAAGGGTTAATATTTTTCTTCACTCTTTTAAGTTTGAAGATTTCATCTCCTTGAGCATACTCAACTTCTGTTCTTCTGTTTAATCAGCACTGGCCATTCATTTTTAGAGCGTATAATAATATGTCAGCGATACTGTTTCATTTCACCATGGTAGTGCTCTCTTTTCTTCCAATTTCTAGAAAAATGCACACAAGATACATTCCAAAGATGCTGGAATTCCATTTATATCCAGCTCGTCCATTATTGGCATAATCTATATTTCAAAAAGTAATTTATTATTCTTCTGAAGGAAGTTCAATATTGGAAATCAGTTATCTCACAATGAATAAAATAAAAGCCTGAAGCCAATTTAACCTTTCCATTACCTGTTGTCCAGCCAAGGCAATTAAGAAGCTTCTTTCAGATTAAAGTTGAATTGGAGATAATTGAATGGATCTTATTCCAAGTGTCCCTTACTGTGATATTACCTTAATGTTCAGTTTCCTATTGTGTGGCTGTGGATCGCAGTCCATTTTCCTCTAAGTCAGTGCAGTGCAGTGCAGGCTCATTTCCAAGAGAAGCTCTGAACTTAAGCATCTCATTCAGACAAGGAAGTTATAGGAGGAGTTCAACTTCCTCCATATTTGGTAAAAAATCACAGTGGGGTAAAAGCTGGTTAGTGCTGGTCTTCTTATCAATTGTGTTGCCAATTCTGCTGCTCACCCTGACCACGGGGGAAGAGTCCCCGTGGCATTTGTGCTTGGTCAGAACTGGACTTGGACCCACCAGGAAGGGCAGTGCTGCTGTGTTCTTGAGAGTCAGACCAGCAATACTGACACTGGGTGATGACCATAAATGGGTTTATTTCACAGAGTTTAGAAAATGCAGTGGTCATTACTTTAGACACGTTGAATCTGAATGCAGCAAAGCCATATGAAGTCATTTTTTTTTTAACAATCCCTGAAGCATCCATGCTGTTCCTTGGCTTGATTCTGCCCATGGGACCCACCCTCTTGACATCATATTACCTGCTGATGCCAGCTCACATCATCCTCCTGGACACTGTTGGAAAACATCATCTCCTTTGTGCCATCTCTCAGATGAAATGACTGGTGGCTGCTCTTTGCGCCTGATTAAGGGGATTGAAGAGTGTCCTTCAACCGGGAACCCAGCTCTGAGTTGTTTGACCCCCTGTTGGCTGGGTCGTATCAGATCAGTTACATGCTTGCCTTCCTGTGACCAGTGACAAAGGTCCTTCTGACCCCTGAAGAAGCTACCTTTAGTAAAAGAAGTGGGTTTGTATGAGACTGAGCTTGAAATCATTAATATCCTGTCATAACCACCCAACTCAACTGTCCCAATATTGTTTAGAGAAGATTCATGAATCTTTTCACCTGCTCCAAAATCTCTGCCCAGGGCATGTGTAACACATGAGAGTGAATTCCATGCTTATTTTCAAGTTGCCCAGAGAATCAAAGAATGAGAGACATTTTATCTTTTTTGTTTATTTTTTATTGGAGTGTAGTTACTTTACCACATTATATGAGTTTCTGCTATACAGCAAAATGAATCAGCTATTTATCCCCTCTTTTTAAAAGATCTCCTTCCCATGCAGATCAGCAGAGAGCACTGAGCAGACTTCTCTGCTATACAGTAGCTTTTCATTAGTTGCCTATTTTATACATAGTAGTGTATATGTCAAGGCTTCCCCGGTGGCTCTATCAGTAAAGAATCAGCCAACAATGGAGGAGACTGTCTGCAATGCAGGAGACCCAGGTGAGATTCCCTGGGTTGGGAAGAGCCCCTAGAGAAGGGAATGGCACCCCACTTCAGTATTCTTGCCTAGGAAATCTTATGGACGGAGAAGTCTGATGGGCTACAGTCCAAAGCGTCACAAGAGCTGGACATGAAGTAACGACTAAATCACCACCAGGTATGTGAATTCCAGTCTCCCAATTCATCCCACTTCCTCTTCCACCTTGGCATCCATACATCTTTTCTCTACATCTGACTCCGTATTTCTGCTTTGCAAATAAGTTCATCTGTACATTTTTCTAGATTCCACATATAAGTGTTAATACACAATATTTGTTTTTCTGACTTACTTCATTGTACGGCAGTCTCTAAGTCCACCCATGTTTCTGCTAATGGCACAGACTTTCTCCTTTTTATGGCTGAGTGTTGTTCCATTGCATACATGTACCACATCTTCTTTATCCATTCATCTGCTGACGGGCGTTTAGGTTGCTTCCATGTCCTGGCTGTTGTAAACAGTGCTTCAGTGAACATTAGCGTGCATGTATCTTTTTGAATTATGATTTTCTCTGGGTATACACTCTGGAGTGGGATTGCTGAGTGTATACCCAACAATTTAAAAAGGAATTAGAAAGTTGTGAAACAGGGTGGGGATTCCCCTATCTTGTAACATGAGTGATTTCTGGGTGAAAACCCAAAGACCAAATTTGCAGTTCCATATATTGAATGTATCCCCAAGAAGCCAACCTACCCACAGAGTTAATTAATTAGAAGGTTTACAAAAGAGAACTATTTTCACTGAGTGATATAATCATGTCACATAGTCCCAAAGGTGTAGTGTCCTGCTTTGGGGTAGCNTCTCTCTGCAAAATCCATTCCCTTAGATTTCTGTGCTGTGTTCTGCACCCACTTTTGCTTGAATGTCATCTTCTCAGCCAGAACTTCCTTGACCATCTTTCCTAAAGTTGCAGCCCTCCACCTTCACCCCAACACTTCCTGACACCCTCTCCAATATATTTTTCTACATATCATGTATCACTTTTTAACAGACAGTATACAGTCCCCTATATACAAACCTTCAAGTCAGGAGCTTTCAAAGATGCAAACGTGTTCCATCAATGACAAACGTGAATGAAATTGCAGCTTGCCCTCCGTCTCCTATTGCTGATGATCCTTCAGCTCTACCATCTCCCACCACCTGTCTCTCCTCCAGTCAGTAACTCTTCTTATCTGTTCACTCGATGCCAGTCCCTGGATGCCAACTCTTTTACTGTATTACTATACTCTTCACGGTACTGTCCTGTAAGATTTAAAATGTTTTCTTTTGTGTGTGTGTTTGTTTTTTATGTATTATTTTGTGCAAAGTATTACAAACCTATTACAGTACAGTACCATACAGCTGATTTTGTTAGCTAGGTACCTAGGCTAACTTTGTTGGACTTAATGAACAAATGTGAATTACAAACACAGTCTTGGAATGGAATTTACTCATATGTAGGGAACTTACTCATACTATGACATCTCTTCATTAATATTATGTCCATTCCATTAGGGATTAAGCTTTATGGGGTGTTGGTTTTGTCTGTTTTGTGCTCTGCCTTTTCCCAAGTGTATGTAGAAGTGCCCGGGTGCACAGTCAGCACTCCATAAAGGTTTCTTTGGATGGATGAAATGAAATTTTAAACAGAGTAGTTGGCACTTCCAACTTCACTTCTTATTTTTAGAATAAAATCTGTTTCACTTTGATCAGTCTCAAACGTCTCATTAAGTGTTGCTCTCAACCCAAGTAAAGAAATTGCATTCCACCGTTGAGATCTGTCTGCATCCATGGAGCAAATAGGATCACCAATGGGTATTCTTTTCAGACAGTATTTTCTTTTGGGGTTTTGGTTGCACTTCTTTAGAAAACAGAATAAAATGGTGAACACTGCGTACCTGTTCATTACAGGAGGGTGCTGTCTTTTGTTTTGGCTGCTCTATATGGCCTATGGATCTTAGCCCCCCTGACCAGGGATCAAACCCATGCCCCCTGGCTTCAGAATGTGGAGGCTTCACCACTGGACTAGCAGGGAAGTCCCCTGAAAGCCTGTTTATAGAAGCTACTAACTACCTTCTCAGTGTTCTTAAAACACTGTCTAGTTCTGCAAAATCTCAAAAAGCCCAGAAAAAAAAAAGGCCTTTTATATTCTCGGTGGTGGCACTCAGTTATTTTATAAACTAGAAGGGTTAATATTTTTCTTCACTCTTTTAAGTTTGAAGATTTCATCTCCTTGAGCATACTCAACTTCTGTTCTTCTGTTTAATCAGCACTGGCCATTCATTTTTAGAGCGTATAATAATATGTCAGCGATACTGTTTCATTTCACCATGGTAGTGCTCTCTTTTCTTCCAATTTCTAGAAAAATGCACACAAGATACATTCCAAAGATGCTGGAATTCCATTTATATCCAGCTCGTCCATTATTGGCATAATCTATATTTCAAAAAGTAATTTATTATTCTTCTGAAGGAAGTTCAATATTGGAAATCAGTTATCTCACAATGAATAAAATAAAAGCCTGAAGCCAATTTAACCTTTCCATTACCTGTTGTCCAGCCAAGGCAATTAAGAAGCTTCTTTCAGATTAAAGTTGAATTGGAGATAATTGAATGGATCTTATTCCAAGTGTCCCTTACTGTGATATTACCTTAATGTTCAGTTTCCTATTGTGTGGCTGTGGATCGCAGTCCATTTTCCTCTAAGTCAGTGCAGTGCAGTGCAGGCTCATTTCCAAGAGAAGCTCTGAACTTAAGCATCTCATTCAGACAAGGAAGTTATAGGAGGAGTTCAACTTCCTCCATATTTGGTAAAAAATCACAGTGGGGTAAAAGCTGGTTAGTGCTGGTCTTCTTATCAATTGTGTTGCCAATTCTGCTGCTCACCCTGACCACGGGGGAAGAGTCCCCGTGGCATTTGTGCTTGGTCAGAACTGGACTTGGACCCACCAGGAAGGGCAGTGCTGCTGTGTTCTTGAGAGTCAGACCAGCAATACTGACACTGGGTGATGACCATAAATGGGTTTATTTCACAGAGTTTAGAAAATGCAGTGGTCATTACTTTAGACACGTTGAATCTGAATGCAGCAAAGCCATATGAAGTCATTTTTTTTTTAACAATCCCTGAAGCATCCATGCTGTTCCTTGGCTTGATTCTGCCCATGGGACCCACCCTCTTGACATCATATTACCTGCTGATGCCAGCTCACATCATCCTCCTGGACACTGTTGGAAAACATCATCTCCTTTGTGCCATCTCTCAGATGAAATGACTGGTGGCTGCTCTTTGCGCCTGATTAAGGGGATTGAAGAGTGTCCTTCAACCGGGAACCCAGCTCTGAGTTGTTTGACCCCCTGTTGGCTGGGTCGTATCAGATCAGTTACATGCTTGCCTTCCTGTGACCAGTGACAAAGGTCCTTCTGACCCCTGAAGAAGCTACCTTTAGTAAAAGAAGTGGGTTTGTATGAGACTGAGCTTGAAATCATTAATATCCTGTCATAACCACCCAACTCAACTGTCCCAATATTGTTTAGAGAAGATTCATGAATCTTTTCACCTGCTCCAAAATCTCTGCCCAGGGCATGTGTAACACATGAGAGTGAATTCCATGCTTATTTTCAAGTTGCCCAGATAATCAAAGAATGAGAGACATTTTATCTTTTTTGTTTATTTTTTATTGGAGTGTAGTTACTTTACCACATTATATGAGTTTCTGCTATACAGCAAAATGAATCAGCTATTTATCCCCTCTTTTTAAAAGATCTCCTTCCCATGCAGATCAGCAGAGAGCACTGAGCAGACTTCTCTGCTATACAGTAGCTTTTCATTAGTTGCCTATTTTATACATAGTAGTGTATATGTCAAGGCTTCCCCGGTGGCTCTATCAGTAAAGAATCAACCAACAATGGAGGAGACTGTCTGCAATGCAGGAGACCCAGGTGAGATTCCCTGGGTTGGGAAGAGCCCCTAGAGAAGGGAATGGCACCCCACTTCAGTATTCTTGCCTAGGAAATCTTATGGACGGAGAAGTCTGATGGGCTACAGTCCAAAGCGTCACAAGAGCTGGACATGAAGTAACGACTAAATCACCACCAGGTATGTGAATTCCAGTCTCCCAATTCATCCCACTTCCTCTTCCACCTTGGCATCCATACATCTTTTCTCTACATCTGACTCCGTATTTCTGCTTTGCAAATAAGTTCATCTGTACATTTTTCTAGATTCCACATATAAGTGTTAATACACAATATTTGTTTTTCTGACTTACTTCATTGTACGGCAGTCTCTAAGTCCACCCATGTTTCTGCTAATGGCACAGACTTTCTCCTTTTTATGGCTGAGTGTTGTTCCATTGCATACATGTACCACATCTTCTTTATCCATTCATCTGCTGACGGGCGTTTAGGTTGCTTCCATGTCCTGGCTGTTGTAAACAGTGCTTCAGTGAACATTAGCGTGCATGTATCTTTTTGAATTATGATTTTCTCTGGGTATACACTCTGGAGTGGGATTGCTGAGTGTATACCCAACAATTTAAAAAGGAATTAGAAAGTTGTGAAACAGGGTGGGGATTCCCCTATCTTGTAACATGAGTGATTTCTGGGTGAAAACCCAAAGACCAAATTTGCAGTTCCATATATTGAATGTATCCCCAAGAAGCCAACCTACCCACAGAGTTAATTAATTAGAAGGTTTACAAAAGAGAACTATTTTCACTGAGTGATATAATCATGTCACATAGTCCCAAAGGTGTAGTGTCCTGCTTTGGGGTAGCGATGTCCTGATATTCCTCACAAGGTTCAGAGAGAAGGAAACTCTCTGGACTTCCCTGGCGGTCCAGTGGTTAGGACTCCATGCTTCCACTGCAGGCGGTGTGAGTTTGACCCCGTGGTCAGGGAATTAACAATATCGCGCATGCTGTGAAGTGCAGCCAAAAATAAAAGGAAGCTCTTTGGAAGCCATCTTCCCAAAGTGAAGCCCTTTTTCATGACCATCAGTGGTCATGAAGTTAAAGGGTCTCTTGCTGTTTTAGCAAAGCTGGGCTGGTTAGCTTGAGATTCTTTCAACTAAGTTATTGAGTCACTGAATCAGTAACTCAGACTCAGATGGGAGATCTGGTCACCTAGGGTACCTAAGACTATGTCAGTTTTTCTACTGACCCCTGCTCCCCCTCCCTGCCCTGCCCAGCCTTCTTTCTTTCCTGCTCTCTGTGCCCTGCTGGCTCTCTCTCCCTTCTGGGCTTTCCGTGGACATTAATTTCATTTTATGTCCTCACCGCCTCTTCCTCTGGCACCAGGCTGATATTGCGAGGCTCCTGGGGCCAGCCCAAGCCCTTGGGCCTTCCTGTCAACACCTCCATGGGCACTTCAGAAAACAGCTCAGATGTCTCCATGTGAGGCTCTCCCTAAGGCTCCCTAGTACCATTCTAGGGCAGGATTGCTCAGCTATCACAGGAGATGAGGAGGGGCAGGTCTGTTTGTGGAGTTTAGGCGCATCTGGGAGGGCTGTGATGAAAACGTGTGCTAGTATTGCTGTTGCTGTTCCATCCCTAAGGCATGTCTGACGCTTTGCCATCCCATGGACTACAGCCCAGTAGGCTCCTCTGTCCTCCTCCATCTCCTGGAGTTTGCTCAGATTCATGTCCATTGAGTCAATGATGCTACATAACCATCTCATCCTCTGCCACCCCATTCTCCTTTTGCCTTCCATCTTTCCCAGCATCGGGGTCTTTTCCAGTGAGTCAACTTTTCACATCAGGTGGCCAAAGTACTGGAGCTTTAGCTTCAGCATCAGTCCTTCCAATGAACATTCAGGGTTGATTCCCTTTAGAACTGACTGTGAGAGAAACCATATTTGACCAGACTTTCTTAGGAAGAAAAAGATAAAAGCTCTCTCCTCTGAAGTCAATGGGAATTTCTTTGATTAGTGCTTGGTGCTGGTCTGTTTTACACTAAATTAAATAAGAACTGAGCTTTCTTCCTAGCATTTTTTAATGTATTTTGGAAAATGTTTATGTATTTGGTTGCATTAGGTCTTAGCCTCAGAGTGTAGGATCTTTGTTCTGTCATGCAGGATCTTCCGTGGTGGCATGTGAATTCTCTAGTTGTGGTGTGGACTCTAGAGTACAGAGTTGCAGACGTGGGTTTAGTTGTCCCACAGTCTGTGGCATCTTAGTTCTGTGACCAGGGATCGAACTCATGTCCCCTGCATTGCAAGGTGGATTCTTAACCACTGGACCACCAGGGAGGTTCCCTGGTGTTTGTTAAGACTGTTGTCTTATTCCTTTACTTTGCACCAGAGTCTCAGATATCCAGAAAGAACCAATGTTTGTGAGCTATTTTCTTGCAACTTTTATCTCTATCCCTCTCTTTTTCTCTTCTCAGCTTCCTTTTCCTCCTCCAGTGCCCTTTTTAGCATTTCTCCTTGGGGCACGATCTGCAGGGGGCCCCCTTCCCACACCTGATATTCACATCTCGTGTACTCTCCTCCCCAAGTGTGGGGAGTGGGGATTGCAACTTGTTTCTAACCAGATCACAGAGGGTCAGTGAAGGGAAGTACATATGTATATTATGCACTATTGTAACATCCATCTTTTTAAAAAAGTTTGTTATTACGTATTTATTTTTGGCCGGACTGATTGTGTGTTGTCACGCATGGTTTTTCTCCAGTGGTGTTGGCGGGGCTTCTCATTGCAGTGGCTTTTCTTGTTGCTGAGCACTGGGTTCCAGGGCACGTGGGCTTCAGTAGTTGTGGAGCACAGGCTTAGTTGTCCCACAGCACGTGGGCTTTTCCTGGACCAGGGATCAGACCCATGTTCTTTGCATTGGCAGGCAGATTCTTAACCACTATACTACTGGGGGAGTCTCTATAACACCTATCTTGCTAAGATCCTATTGTGGGCTTGATGAAGCAGGTGGCCATACTGGGGGCCTACAAGGCAAAGAGCCAAGCACAGCCAGGAGGAACCTCTGCCAACACCCAAGGTGACCCTTCCCCATCAGTACTCAGATGAGACCTCATCCCCATTGGCAACCTTAATTATGTTTTCAGAGGACTCAGCCCAGCCACATCCACACTCCTCCCTTGCAGAAACTGTGAAATAATAAAAGTGAGTTCCTTTTAGGTCTTAAATTCCTAATAATTGGTTACAAAGCAATAGCTATACCCCCTTGCCTCTTGTAAAGAAGAAAATCGGTAGCCCCTGAAATGCTTTTTTTAATATATTGTGCATGACATTTCTCTACTGCCATTGATCTGTCATCTCCTTTGGCACTCTCCCTTCCCCATCAAACTGTTGTATTCACATCTTGAAGTGTTGAAATAATTATCAGATACCGATATGGTCTGATAATAAAAGTGAGTTCATTTTAGGTCTTAAATTCCTAATAATTGGTTACAAAGCAATGGCTATACCCCCTTGCCTCTTGTGAAGAAGAAAATCGGTAGCCCCTGAAATGCTTTTTTTAATATATTGTGCATGACATTTCTCTACTGCCGTTGATCTGTCATCTCCTTTGACACTCCCCCTTCCCCATCAAACTGTTGTATTCACATCTTGAAGTGTTGAAATAATTATCAGATACCGATATGGTCTCCTCCTGTCAGGGGATTAATATGCAGCCTCTTTTCTGCTGACACTGCATTCTTCATGAATAATTTGTTTCAATTGAAACCACTGGATAATTTGTAGGCCACCTTCACTTTAAAGAGTGTTTCAAGCAGCTGCTGTCATCTGTGAAATAAGTTTGGTTTTTATAAATGAACTGCATTATAAATCAATGAGCCCGACTCTTAGGTATACTGGGATAATTTATGGATGGGACGTGAGGTGGCAAAATCTTCTCTCCAGCTTGTGATTAAATATGATTCAATCTGTGAATAGAAAGCCCATCCCTCAGATGACATTGTGCATTCAGTGGCTGCCCCTCTTCCACCATTGAGGGCAGCAGTAATTGTCACCATATTGGTACTTTTCTGATACATGTATTCCTAATCAGTCAACTTTTCACTAGTGGGAGTCAGGGGTGTGCAGAGAATGAATTTCTCAGTCTGTTCCCCTGAATGTATAAGTTATATCAAGTGTGACAAAAACTCTTTGTAGCCAAAACCCTAGTGTTCATCACTGCAGGTCTGACAGAAGCATGTTGGACTAGGCATTTCCCATCTGTCCTTCCAGATTCTTCTGTGCTGCTCTATTCCTCGGGAGACTAAACTTCATAAATGGCATCAGTGGTTTAGTTGTCTTACGGTTGAAACTGGCTTAAGGAGACACCCTGGCAGAAGGGAGAGCAGAAAGAGACAGAGCATGGGGTGACTGATCCCCTGGCTCTTTTCCAACAGGGTCACCCCTGGCTGGCTGCACCTGTGCACCGATCATCTCAGCTCCCGTAGGGAAGGTCTCCTGTGCCAGCAGGACCTGAGTTGGCCTCAGGCTTCTTTGTCCCTGGCCTCCTGCTTTGTCTGGCTCCTGTAATCCTGCCCCCACCTTTATCAGTAGCCTCTGTCCAGCCTCTCCCCAGCCTCCCCTTTGGAGCACCATCTATCACCAGTGGCTTTCTCCCCCTGCTGGAAGCCAGCTCTGTATTCATCGTCTCAGGACGCAATGGAGAAGAAAGCAGAAATGGCCTGGGAAATCCTTTGGATTTGATCTCAAATTATTACTCTTGGAGACAGAACTTGGGGATCAATGATACTGACCAGGATTCTGGGNTCTCCCCCAGCTGGAAGCCAGCTCTGTATCCATCGTCTCAGGACGCAGTGGAGAAGAAAGCAGAAATGGCCTGGGAAATCCTTTGGATTTGATCTCAAATTATTACTCTTGGAGACAGAACTTGGGGATCAATGATACTGACCAGGATTCTGGGCCTTCCCCAATCAATAGAAACTGACTAGAAGCCAGACAAGAAATTTAAGCAAGGCTTTATCGTTAGGACTCCCACACAGGCTACAGGAGGGAGCGAAAACAAGTAACGGGTTTCCTCGTTCACTGGCTCCTCAAGGGGGCCTAGCTCACTCCTTGTATAGGATGATGGTAGCGGTGTGTCCAGGGGTCAGGCCAGAGAGATGGCTTAGTGTTTTGCCCACTCACCAGAAATGGCAGTTGGGTGGTTTGGTCTCTTTGTAGCTTCTGTCCGGAATTCACCCCAACTGCGCCTGCACAGTTATTTTTAGTCCCCTATAGTTTCTTTGTATTTCATTTCTTGAGAAGGGGTGTGTCCAGGTGCAAGCTTTGCAGCACTGCAGCAAAGGATTCCAGGTCCCAGGTCTGTCTCTGTGGACTTCAGAAGCAGGAAGGACCACGGAGGGGCTTTTCCACAGGCCAACAGCTCTATGGATCTTCTAGGATTGGTGTGAAGGTGTCGAGACCTCAGAGAAAGAAGGCACAAGGTACGATTAGGAAGATGGAGCCCTGGNGGACCACGGAGGGGCTTTTCCACAGGCCAACGGCTCTATGGATCTTCTAGCATTGGTGTGAAGGTGTCGAGACCTCAGAGAAAGAAGGCACAAGGTACGATTAGGAAGATGGAGCCCTGGCAGACCATGGATGGACAGCCTGGAGATACAGCTGTATGTCAAGGGTGGGCCTGGAGGGAAATGCTCACCTACCCAGCAGTCATCTCAGAGGCCACCTCTGCAAACACAGGGAAGAGGGCATCCTACCTGGCCTTGTATCCCATTATGTATCTCCCCAGGGAACCCTGACACCATGTTGGACATAGGAAGAAGTTTATTTGCTTATATTACATGCTTATCATATACCAGACATCCGGGGCCTTAACTGGGTAAGTAACCAAGCCTTCCTAAATCCATGAAGACTTTTGTTGTTGTTTAGTCGTGAAGCCATGTCTGCAAACACAGGGAAGAGGGCATCCTACCTGGCCTTGTATCCCATTATGTATCTCCCCAGGGAACCCTGACACCATGTTGGACATAGGAAGAAGTTTATTTGCTTATATTACATGCTTATCATATACCAGACATCCGGGGCCTTAACTGGGTAAGTAACCAAGCCTTCCTAAATCCATGAAGACTTTTGTTGTTGTTTAGTCGTGAAGCCATGTCTGAGTCTTTTGTGATCCCATGGACTGTAGCCCCCCAGGCTCCTCTGTCCATGGGATTTCCCAGGCAAGAATACTGGAGCGGGTTGCCATTTCCTTCTCCAGGGGATCTTTCTGACCCAGAGATCGAACCCTGCATTGGCAGGAGGACTCTTTACAACTGAGCCACCAGAGAAGCCCCTTAGAGGACTTTACCAATGAGGAAACTGAGACCCAGAAAGATTAATGCTTTCTCTAGTATTCTTGCTTGGAGAATTCCGTGAACTGAGGAGTCTGGTGGGCTACAGACCATGGGGTCGCAAAGGGTCTGTCACAACTGAGGGACTAACACTTTCATTTCACTTTCACCAAATGGAATAAACCCATGAAACATAAAGAGAGCTGTTTCTTTTGCGCTGAGCTGCCATATCACTCAGGTCGTGGACTCTGGGTCCACAGAGAGAAAAGCTAAGGTTTATGATTTGTTAATTTTTTTAAATATATGTTTCTATTTATTTAGATCTTTACCATCTGAGCTACCAGGGAATTACAAATATAGTTTCTTTACAATATAGTTTCATATATATACTTTACAGGGGAGGAAAGTAGGAGATATTTTCTTATAAATATTATATCCTGTATAACCTATAGGATATAGTTCCATATACAGGCAGTATATACCCTATATATATACTTTCACATGCATATATAGTTTCACATGTATAGTTTCCTCCATAGAGGTAAAAAATAGGATATCTGTGCAAATATATAATTTGCATATAATTTATTTACATATTCATATGCATATCACATGTAGGTATATATGTATATTATATCTATAGCCTATAGAAAGTTTCACCTTTTAAAAATTAATTTATTAATTTTATTGTTGGCTGTGTCTGTTCTTAGTTGCAGTACCTGGAAACTTTGGTTGGCAGCCTGGGTTCTATCACTGGTCAGGGAGCTAACATCCCCCAAGTTGTGTGATATGGCCCCCAAAAAAACAAAAAGAAGGGCTTCTAGGTGCCAGGGATGACTGCGTCTCATTTCACCCTCACCGTGTGTGTTAGTCGCTCCGTCGTGTCCGACTCTTTGCAACCCCGTAGACTGTGATCCAGCAGACTCCTCTGTCCATGGAATTCTCCAGGCAAGAATACTGGTCTTTGTTCTGTCATGCAGGATCTTCCGTGGTGGCATGTGAATTCTCTAGTTGTGGTGTGGACTCTAGAGCACAGAGGCTCAGTAGTTGCAGACGTAGGTTTAGTTGTCCCACAGCCTGTGGCATCTTAGTTCTGTGACCAGGGATCGAACTCATGTCCCCGGCATTGCAAGGTGGATTCTTAACCACTGGACCACCAGGGAAGTTCCCTGGTGTTTGTTAAGACTGTTGTCTTATTCCTTTACTTTGCACCAGAGTCTCAGATATCCAGAAAGAACCAATGTTTTTGAGCTATTTTCTTGCAACTTTTATCTCTATCCCTCTCTTTTTCTCTTCTCAGCTTCCTTTTCCTCCTCCAGCGCCCTTTTTTGCCTTTCTCCTTGGGGCACGATCTGCAGGCGGACCCCTTCCCACACCTGATATTCACATCTCGTGCACTCTCCTCCCCAAGTGTGGGGAGTGGGGATTGCAACTTGTTTCTAACCAGATCACAGACGATCAGTGAAGGGAAGTACATATGTATATTATGCACTATTGTAACATCCATCTTTTTAAAAAAGTTTGTTATTACGTATTTATTTTTGGCCGGACTGATTGTGTGTTGTCATGCATGGTTTTTCTCCAGCGGTATTGACGGGGCTTCTCATTGCAGTGGCTTTTCTCGTTGCTGAGCACTAGGTTCCAGGGCAAGTGGGCTTCAGTAGTTGTGGAGCACAGGCTTAGTTGTCCCACAGCACGTGGGCTCTTCCTGGACCAGGGATCAGACCCATGTTCTCTGCATTGGCAGGCAGATTCTTAACCACTATACTACTGGGGGAATCTCTGTAACACCTATCTTGCTAAGATCCTATTGTGGGCTTGATGAAGCAGGTGGCCATATTGGGGGCCTACAAGGCAAAGAGCCAAGCACAGCCAGGAGGAACCTCTGCCAACACCCAAGGTGAGCTTGGAAACAGACCCTTCCCCATCAGTACTCAGATGAGACCTCATCCCCACTGGCAACCTTAATTATGTTTTCAGAGGACTCAGCCCAGCCACATCCACACTCCTCCCTTGCAGAAACTGTGAGATAATAAAAGTGAGTTCATTTTAGGTCTTAAATTCCTAATAATTGGTTACAAAGCAATGGCTATACCCCCTTGCCTCTTGTGAAGAAGAAAATCGGTAGCCCCTGAAATGCTTTTTTTAATATATTGTGCATGACATTTCTCTACTGCCGTTGATCTGTCATCTCCTTTGACACTCCCCCTTCCCCATCAAACTGTTGTATTCACATCTTGAAGTGTTGAAATAATTATCAGATACCGATATGGTCTCCTCCTGTCAGGGGATTAATATGCAGCCTCTTTTCTGCTGACACTGCATTCTTCATGAATAATTTGTTTCAATTGAAACCACTGGATAATTTGTAGGCCACCTTCACTTTAAAGAGTGTTTCAAGCAGCTGCTGTCATCTGTGAAATAAGTTTGGTTTTTATAAATGAACTGTATTATAAATCAATGAGCCCGACTCTTAGGTATACTGGGATAATTTATGGATGGGACGTGAGGTGGCAAAATCTTCTCTCCAGCTTGTGATTAAATATGATTCGATCTGTGAATAGAAAGCCCATCCCTCAGATGACATTGTGCATTCAGTGGCTGCCCCTCTTCCACCATTGAGGGCAGCAGTAATTGTCACCATATTGGTACTTTTCTGATACATGTATTCCTAATCAGTCAACTTTTCACTAGTGGGAGTCAGGGGTGTGCAGAGAATGAATTTCTCAGTCTGTTCCCCTGAATGTATAAGTTATATCAAGTGTGACAAAAACTCTTTGTAGCCAAAACCCTAGTGTTCATCACTGCAGGTCTGACAGAAGCATGTTGGACTAGGCATTTCCCATCTGTCCTTCCAGATTCTTCTGTGCTGCTCTATTCCTCGGGAGACTAAACTTCATAAATGGCATCAGTGGTTTAGTTGTCTTACGGTTGAAACTGGCTTAAGGAGACACCCTGGCAGAAGGGAGAGCAGAAAGAGACAGAGCATGGGGNACTGCGCCTGCACAGTTATTTTTAGTCCCCTATAGTTTCTTTGTATTTGGTTTCTTGAGAAGGGGTGTGTCCAGGTGCAAGCTTTGCAGCACTGCAGCAAAGGATTCCAGGTCCCAGGCCTGTCTCTGTGGACTTCAGAAGCAGGAAGGGCCACGGAGGGGCTTTTCCACAGGCCAACGGCTCTATGGATCTTCTAGCATTGGTGTGAAGGTGTCGAGACCTCAGAGAAAGAAGGCACAAGGTACGATTAGGAAGATGGAGCCCTGGCAGACCGTGGACAGACAGCCTGGGATACAGCTGTATGTCAAGCGTGGGCCTGGAGGAAAGTGCTCACCTACCCAGCAGTCATCTCAGAGGCCACCTCTGCGAACACAGAGAAGAGGGCATCCTACCTGGCCTTGTATCCCATTATGTATCTCCCCAGGGAACCCTGACACCACGTTGGACATAGGAAGAAGTTTATTTGCTTATATTACATGCTTATCATATACCAGACATCCGGGGCCTTAACTGGGTAAGTAACCAAGCCTTCCTAAATCCATGAAGACTTTCGTTGTTGTTTAGTCGTGAAGCCATGTCTGACTCTTTTGTGATCCCATGGACTGTAGCCCCCCAGGCTCCTCTGTCCATGGGATTTCCCAGGCAAGAATACTGGAGCGAGTTGCCATTTCCTTCTCCAGGGGATCTTTCTGACGCAGAGATCGAACCCTGCATTGGCAGGAGGACTCTTTACAACTGAGCCACCAGAGAAGCCCCTGAGGGGACTTTACCAATGAGGAAACTGAGGCCCAGAAAGATTAATGCTTTCCCCAGTGTTCTTGCTTGGAGAATTCCGTGAACTGAGGAGTCTGGTGGGCTACAGACCATGGGGTCGCAAAGAGTCTGTCACAACTGAGGGACTAACACTTTCATTTCACTTTCACCAAACGGAATAAACCCATGAAACATAAAGAGAGCTGTTTCTTTTCTGCTGAGCTGCCATATCATTCAGGTCATGGACTCTGGGTCCACAGAGAGAAAAGCTAAGGTTTATGATTTGTTAATTTTTTAAAATATATGTTTCTATTTATTTAGATCTTTCATTGTGTCTCAATTTTTTTTTATTTTTTTATTGAAACGTAGTTGATTTACAATATTATGTTAATTTCTTCTGCATGCAAAGGTATTCAATTATGCTAGATTTGCTAATTATTTTAGAAAGCTGAAAAATCCAAAGCTGGAAGGGCTGCTTTGTGTCCTGTATTTATTTATTTATTTATTTTTTAAACCATGGTCTTATTTATTTATTTGGCTGTGTTGGGTCTTGGTACACTGGATCTTCTTTGCATCACGTGGGATCATTTGTTGCAGTGCACGCACTCTCTAGTTGCAACTCGAGGGCTCAGTAGTTGCAGTGTAAATTGCCCTTTGGCATGTGCAATCTCAGTTCCCCAACCAGGGATCAAACCCTCATCCTCTGCATTGCAAGGCAGATTCTTAAGCACTGGACCACCAGGGAAGTCCCAAGTCCCCTGCCTTTAGATAAACTTGATGGTCCTCCCTGTCCTGGAAGACAGACTGGTAGGCTCTAGACCTTCCCTCAGGACCTCATCCTAGAATTTAGTTCTTTTAAATCTTTCTAAATGAGTCTCTTCTCAGCAGCTGAGCTTGAGCGCTCTCCCCTGGTCCTGCATCCTAAACTCTCTCTCCCCCTCTGTCGTGACAACCTGCCTGTTTCCACCCAGCCCTCACCGCAGGTGCCATGACCATCTTGTTCCCTCCTTCTTTCCCAAGATCCAGAGCAGGGCTGGCAGATGGCAGGAAAAGAAATCAAAATTCGCTGAATGAATGAGTCATCCTCATGATTGAGAATCATCCAGTGAATCACAGACACACAGACTCTCAAAGTTGAGAAGGATGTCAAACTTTTCCCAGCCCAATTTTCTACCCAACACATGAATCCAAAGTGCCATCTATTACAGAATCACATCCGTGAATGTTTTTCTGACTTTAATTTAAGGCTCTTAAAAAATACTGTTCTTTTGTGGGCAAAGAAACAGCTGCTGTTCCATCACGCATGTAAAATGAAGCCTTTTAATGACACCTTGTTTGGAATCTAAGTGTGTGCCCCTTACAAAGACTGTCAATTTTACAAATAACTGTTAAGATGAGTGAATGGCTAAAATCCTGCAACTATTAGGCCATTTGATTTTAAAAAGTCATCTTTTGTTAGTGAAATGCTATGCTTTCCTCAAATCATCTCTGTGTCTTGGAAGTGCCCATCAGTTGCCTGTAATAGACAAACCCAATATCACATTTCCGGTTTTAAAACTGCCACTCAAGAAAATGATAATAAAATAAAAATTTATTAGTATTATTAGTATAATAAAAATTATTAGTATCATGTGTTGGTAAGTATGTTGGAAACAGGTATGCCACTGATAACAGCATAAATTGATATATTTAAAGCATATACCAATTTCATATCTCAAAACTTTCTGCTAGGGTAATTCTCCCCTCCACACACAAGGAAATTTATTTCATCCTAGGTTAACAGGGGGGAAACTGGAAACAAGCTAAAATACCCATTAGAAAGAAAAATGTAGTTTGAAAGAATGCAGCAAGCCTACACATAATGATGTATAAATATTTCCATGATATATTGTTGAATAAAAAAATGATGTAACAACCTAAATTTATTGACTTTTAATGATAAACCTAGGTTGATACAACAAACACACACCTCTCAAGTCTTCTGCTCTGATACATGCATAGAAATTCATAGAAAAAATTCCAAGAAGATACAAAACAAACAGCAATGAATGATTCTAGGGAAGAAAGAAAAGAATCTGGACTTGAGGGAGGAGTAGATGAGCACTTCAGTGCTATCCTTGAATTTCAGCCTCTCACAAGCAGTATAAATACACGCATTTCCAGCAATTAAAATTTAATTTAAAATCACTGTTTGGGACTTCCCTGGTGGTCCAGTGGCTAAGACGCCTCACTTTCAGTGCAGGGGTTCTATCCCTGGTCAGGGAACTAGGTCTCACAGGTCACAACTAAGAGTTTGCACGCTGCAGCTAAAGATTCCACATGCCGTGATGAAGCGCGAAGATCCCACGTGCTGCACCTAAGACTCAGTGCAGCCAAATAAGTAAATAAAAGAAATATTTATGGGCTTCCCAGATGGCTGAGAAGTAAGGAATCGGCCTGCCAGCGCAGGAGATACAGGTTCAATCCCTGGTCTTGGAGGATCCCATATGCCTTGGAGCAACTAAGCCCGTGCCCCATAACTATCGATCCTGTGCTCTAGAGCCTAGGAATTGCAACTACTGAGTCCACGAGCTACAACTACTGAAGCCTGAGCACCCTAAAGCCCGTTCTCCACAACAAGAGAAGCCACCACGATGAGAAGCCCATGTACTGCAGCTACAGGGTAGCCCCCACTTGACGCAGCTAGAGAAAAGCCCGCGCAGCGGTGAAGACTCAGCACAGCCAAAAGTAAGTCAGCAAATAAAATTTTTTAAAAATAGTATTTAAAATGTGTCTCTTTATGCTTGGGGCTGGTGCATGGGGATGATCCGGAGGGATGATCTGGGGTGGGAGGTCGGGGGGGGTCATGTTTGGGAGTTCAAATAAAGAGTTAATTAAAAAAAAAAAACATATAAATAAAAAATAAAAATACAAAGGTTATTAACCAGGATTCCCAAGTGGTGCTAGTGGTAAAGAACCCATGCTGCAAAGCAGGAGACGTAAGAGATGTGGGTTTGATCCCTGGGCCGGAAAGATCCCCTGGAGGAGGGCATGGCAACCAACTCCAGTGTTCTTGCCTGGAGAATCCCATGGACAGAGGAGCCTCGCGAGCTACAATCCATAGGATCACAAAGAGTCAGATACGGCTAAAGAGACTTAGCACACACATGCATGGTTATATGCAGAAAACCAAACATAACTGTGTGTGTGGTAGGGGTGGGGAAAGAAATGGCAACACCAGCTAACGATGACATACTCGGATTCTGACTTTTTCTGTGAGATTAAGACTTTCTTATTTCTAACACAAGAGATGGCCAAAGGCTTTCTGGAAATAGCTCACTCAACACAGGCTGCCAACTCGTGCACTCTGTACTCTGGATTGAATTCATGAAGCATTTCTTCTGCGACTAGCCTGGAGACAAATAGGAGCTGAAGAGTTTTGAGACAGCAGAGATGGAGGAGGAAAAGGCTCTCACCTGACCTGACCCATGCATGCCTCAGGGGATGTAGAGACCCTTTTTTTGCTGTCAGCATCTCCCCTTATTCTAGAAACAAGTTCCTTCTGGGTCTTGCTAAACCATAAGATCCTAGAGAAGAGGCCACGTTTGCATGTTGGATGACTCCATGGCGGCCAACCAACCCCACTGAAACCTATGAGGAGGATGTAACCTCCTGAACTGGAACCGGGAAAGAATTGCTGATGGTAATGGTGAGGCAGGAGATAGATGAGCTCCAGGCTGGGCATTTACACCTAGCCTCCTATTTACATTTCCTGGGGAAGGAGGCAGGTGGGCTCTAGGCTAGACATTTACAACCAGCCTCCTGTCTGCACACGGAGATGAAAATAACAACAGGAACAGGGTAAATAGCAGGACTTTGTCTCCTGTGGGCACCTTGAGATAATAGCCATGGCAGTGGTAGAGAGGGGCTAAACCTTGAGGAAAATTCCAGGAGGGTGCAGAGTTCTCATCTTTGGGACAAGGGAGACACTGCACGTGGGCAGAAAGGCTTCTTGGGAGGTCAAAAAGAGGTGGCACCAGCCCATAACGTGTGATGTCAAGTCCCTCTTGCCCTGGAATTTCATCTTGGAAAAAACTGAGCACGCCTGTTGGAAGGGGTCCTACGGCAGTTCAGGTATGGAAAAAGAAACCAGATAATTGGCCAAAGGCAAGCAAAGACCCAGAAGAAGTGCCCTGCGTAAGTGACGTAACCACCTCTTTAACGTGCTGCTCCTCGTCAGAGGTGCCGCCCACATCCTCTCTCTCCAGGTGTGCATCTCTGCCTTGTTTCCCTTCCTTTTTTTTGTTTTTAATAATTTTATCTATTTATGGCAGTGCTGGCTCTTCATTGCTGCAGGAGGGCTTTCTCTAGCTGCGGCGAACGGAGGCTGCTCTTGGCTGTGGTGTGCTGGCTTCTCCTGTCGAGCACAGGCTCTAGGCGCTCGGGCTGCAGTAGCTGTGACAGACAAACTCAGTAGTTGCAGCCTGTGGGCTCTAGGGCACAGGCTCAGTTAGTTGAGGTGCATGCGCGTCATTGCTCTGAGGCATGCGGGATCCTCCAGGACCAGGGATTGAACTCATGTCTCCTGCATTGGCAGGTGTATTCTTTACCACTGAGCCAGCGGAGAAGCCCCTACCTGGCTTCTATCTGAAGTAAACAAGCTGTTTCTTTGTGTGCTCTCCTCCTCAAGCTGGGTCTCTAATAATAAACTTTGTACCTGTTTGTGCAATTTTTGCCTCCTTGAGAAATGCATTTTTTTTTTTCAAAGAGGCCTAGAGCCAGTGGAACTCTGCCTCTAGCCTCTAGTCCTTGATGGACTAGTGACTAGGATTCCTGCTTTTCACCCAGGCCACCCAGGTTCAATTCCTGGACAGGGAACTAAGATCTCTGTTCAAGTCACTGCCCACTGCTGTCTCTCTGAGGTCAGTGGAACCATTATCCATAAAACCTGGGAGTTGTTGGCAGCCGCATTTCCCACTGGACAGAGAATTCAGCTCCCTGGAGAGAGAGAATAAACTGATTTGCATAGAGAAGGATGAGACGTGGAAGAAAGGATCCAACTGTCTTTCAAATCCCATTTCTGATTTTCCTGATGTTCATGCCCTTCCTGCTGTTACTCACCTACTCTTTTTTTCAAAGAGGCCTAGAGCCAGTGGAACTCTGCCTCTAGCCTCTAGTCCTTGATGGACTAGTGACTAGGATTCCTGCTTTTCACCCAGGCCACCCAGGTTCAATTCCTGGACAGGGAACTAAGATCTCTGTTCAAGTCACTGCCCACTGCTGTCTCTCTGAGGTCAGTGGAACCATTATCCATAAAACCTGGGAGTTGTTGGCAGCCGCATTTCCCGCTGGACAGAGAATTCAGCTCCCTGGAGAGAGAGAATAAACTGATTTGCATAGAGAAGGATGAGATGTGGAAGAAAGGATCCAACTGTCTTTCAAATCCCATTTCTGATTTTCCTGACGTTCATGCCCTTCCTGTTGTTACTCACCTACTTCTTCATCAGAGTCATGAGCCTGCATATTTCCCATCTTCCAGAAAAGGGTCCTGACTAATTTAAGGACACCAGTGAGCCCTGTCATAGGAGTGTAGATACAGGAATTACAAGGAGGTCTTCTCTTATCACTATGTAACCACACACAACAGCTTCTACCCTTGTCTCTGAAATCTGGGCTGAAGCAAAGCAATCCCTGGTGCCTTTAAGAATTTCAGCTTTTTTGGCAAGAAAAGATGTAAGAGAAGCCAGCTAACTGCTTTACCATTTTCAAGGTTACTGTGCCTCTCCTAAACCCACCACATCACTCCATCGTTATGAAATACATATTGGATTATGTATTCCACTGAAGGAGAGCGTAAAAGACTGGCTCTGTGTCTACAGCCTGAGTTTCTCCTGACAGAATGTTCTAGAAGGGCGCTGCTCTAGTAACTGTCTCTTGCCCTCATTTCAGCCATGCTCAGCAGCACTGAGGACTCATGGCTTTGCTTTTGAGTGCAGAGGGGTCTTTCACCAAGTTTTGCTTTCAGCTTTGATAAAAATCAGCTATCCGGGGGGTACCTGGCTGTGGACACGTGCATGAGCCCTGACACCCAGCCTCCGAAGACAGCAGAAAGCTCCTCTGTGACATTCTAGAACTTTCTGGAGGCCCACACAATGCCACTTTCCAGGCTAATTCATTAGCGGAAAGGTCTGGTATACATGGATTCAGAGACAAGTGGGAAGATAGATTATCCTGAAGGATACTTCATCGAAGCTATGAAAAAATACCTGATGAATTTCTCCTGCTTCATTATAGAAAGTGTTTTAGTGATCAGTTTTTTTCAGGTCAGTTAACATAATTCGCTCCTAAATAAAACTGAACAAATACTCATATTCTTGACTGCCTGTTCTGCTCTTTCTATGCTGTAGGATTGCAACTAATTATACAGACTGTGAATTCAGACAGACCAGGATCTGATGCTGGCTTAGTGGCTCACTAGCTTGGAACACGACTGAGTGACTTCACTTTCATGCATTGGAGAAGGAAATGGCAACCCACTCCAGTGTTCTTGCCTGGAAAAATCCCAGGGACAGCGGAGCCTGGTGGGCTGCCATCTATGGGGTCGCACAGAGTCAGACATGACTGAAGCAACTTAGCAGCAGCAGCAGCAGCTTGGGAAAGTCACACAATCTCCCTGTGCCTCAAATTCCTCATCTACAATATGGAGATAAGATATATTAACTAGAAACACGTGAATTGTTAGTAATTTTCACAAGTAGGGAGTTCTTTTTCTCACAAAAAGAAGTCCTGACATATGAGTTCAGTGGCTTACTCATGTCCAAAGAGTATGTCTACGATTCCCCTAATCTTTACCTCATTATTGTAGCATGGCTGCTGGAGCTCCTGCCATCATATCAGGGGTCAAGGCAAGAATTATTTGGGGATGGTGGTAGTTGTGGGGTTCCTTTCCTTTCCCTTTCTTCCAGATATGTTGCTTTTTAATTAAAAAAAAAAAAACACAAGGTTTACCAGACTTACCTCTAACTTACCCTATCCTATCCTCTAAACTTCTCTTTATATGTTACTGACCAGTACAGTATTATAAGGCCTCCCTTGGGATATTTGGCTTTCCATTCTTGTTGAAAGCAGCAGAAGAAAGGGAATTTGTAAATGGATTTGGGGTTAACTAAGTGGCACTGTAAAGATTAAATAAATAATAAATACAGAATACCCAGGTGTGCAATGATTATTGAGGATCCTCTTTTTATATTGGTCTAGCAAAGCCATCAATTCATATTGGATGTTACAGAAATGGCTCATATATTTTAATAGATATCAATAATATTTTATGGATATATATATTTAATAAAATCATAGCATCTTTGATCTCATCCATATCTCAACATCACATTAGTTTAATGTTTTCTTGCTGAAATCTTGATGGATTTCCTAATGTCTCAGGTAACTTGTGTCCCAATATTATTACTTCTGGTGGGAGGAAGAGGGTCTCTTTTTGTCCCATTTTAAAGTTTTAATAAAGGTTATTATTTAGTTTTCCATTACAGAGTAATATGACAGCAGGAATGTTGTAATTGCTGAATGAATGTTTTTGTAAATTCTTCATAACCAAACTTATTAGACTTTTCCCATATTTGAGAACATTTCCTTTATAAAGATTCAGAAAACACAGAAAAACTCAAGAAAATACATACAAGTCATTGGTAATCTGTAAAGAGGAAAAATAAAAGAACAAAACCTATGAACCTTTTTGGAATATGGAATGATTTATGGAATGGTTCACTTCCCATGATGTCCTTATATTAATTAAGATAAATAATATGGCTGGTCAAACAGATAAACTACATTGTAGAATCTTGGTGTCTTAACACTAAGTCTATCTTTCCTTCATGTCACAATCCAGTGGGAGTTGGTATACAGTCTTTTCCCTGGAAGACGATGACCCAGGTCCTTTGCATCCTCTGGCTCTGTCCTCCTCCAGATCTTCTTTATAAGCCAGTGCGTGGAGGCAGAGAAAGATGATCAGGCGTAGCAGCGTTTCTGGGGCATGCCTGGGATTGGGTGTGCCACTTCCCCATATTTCCTTAGCTGGTATTCAGACACATGGCCATAGCTAGAGGCAGGGGAGGTCAGGAAACGCATGTGTGCCCATCATTTCAGAAAAGAGAGGTAAGCCAAGAGCTGGCTGGTGCCATTGCCAGAAGGAATGCCAGAGGGTGAGGTTAGCACTCTCAAAGACACGCTGTGCTGCTCCAGGAAGAGAGATTTAAAATGGGCAGATTTCCGTTTCTCTGTGGATCAGAGATGACCCACCAGCCACACAGGCAGAACAGCATCTTCACAGCACTTGGGACACATGTGTCTTCTCCCACCTCATCCTCAACACCACCTTGGGCAGCATTGCTCTCTGTATGGTTTTTACACACAGCTGCTGCTAAGTCGCTTCAGTCATGTCCGACTCTTTGAGACCCCATGGACTCTAACCCGCCAGGCTTCTCTGTCCATGGGATTCTCCAGGCAAGATTACTGGAATGGGTTGCCATGCCCTCCTCCAGGGGATCTTTCCAACCCAAGGATCGAACCCGTGTCTCTTGTGTCTCTTGCATTGGCAGGTGGGTTCTTTACCTCTAGCACCACCTGGGAAGCACATAGAGCTCCTATGAATTACCCAGGATTTTCTCAGCCTCTTTTCTGCTTCAGTTAGCCAGACTTCCTGTTGACTGCAACTCCAAAGCCTAATAAATCCCCCTGAGAGATCTCAAGCGTTCTCAGCACAATAGAAGGGTAATTGTGGAATTACTGATGCATGCATCCATGCTGTTACTCAGTCATGTCTGATTCTTTGTGACCCCATGGACTGTGGCATGCCAGCTTCCACTGTCCATGGGATTTTCCAGGCAAAAATTCTGGAATGGGTTGTCATTTCTATCAATTAACACATTATTGATCAGGGGATTTTTGCAGAAATTAACACCTGTGGCTGGCAATTTGTTATGTAACTGAATATTGAAACGTCTCCAGTCAATAATATTCAGGTAAGTTTGCTCTGTCCTCCTCCAGATCTTCTTTATAAGCCAGTGCATGGAGGCAGAGAAAGATGATCAGGCGTAGCAGCGTTTCTGGGGCATGCCTGGGATTGGGTGTGCCACTTCCCCATATTTCCTTAGCTGGTATTCAGACACATGGCCATAGCTAGAGGCAGGGGAGGTCAGGAAACGCATGTGTGCCCATCATTTCAGAAAAGAGAGGTAAGCCAAGAGCTGGCTGGTGCCATTGCCAGAAGGAATGCCAGAGGGTGAGGTTAGCACTCTCAAAGACACGCTGTGCTGCTCCAGGAAGAGAGATTTAAAATGGGCAGATTTCCGTTTCTCTGTGGATCAGAGATGACCCACCAGCCACACAGGCAGAACAGCATCTTCACAGCACTTGGGACACATGTGTCTTCTCCCACCTCATCCTCAACACCACCTTGGGCAGCATTGCTCTCTGTATGGTTTTTACACACAGCTGCTGCTAAGTCGCTTCAGTCATGTCCGACTCTTTGAGACCCCATGGACTCTAACCCGCCAGGCTTCTCTGTCCATGGGATTCTCCAGGCAAGATTACTGGAATGGGTTGCCATGCCCTCCTCCAGGGGATCTTTCCAACCCAAGGATCGAACCCGTGTCTCTTGTGTCTCTTGCATTGGCAGGTGGGTTCTTTACCTCTAGCACCACCTGGGAAGCACATAGAGCTCCTATGAATTACCCAGGATTTTCTCAGCCTCTTTTCTGCTTCAGTTAGCCAGACTTCCTGTTGACTGCAACTCCAAAGCCTAATAAATCCCCCTGAGAGATCTCAAGCGTTCTCAGCACAATAAAAGGGTAATTGTGGAATTACTGATGCATGCATCCATGCTGTTACTCAGTCATGTCTGATTCTTTGTGACCCCATGGACTGTGGCATGCCAGCTTCCACTGTCCATGGGATTTTCCAGGCAAAAATTCTGGAATGGGTTGTCATTTCTATCAATTAACACATTATTGATCAGGGGATTTTTGCAGAAATTAACACCTGTGGCTGGCAATTTGTTATGTAACTGAATATTGAAACGTCTCCAGTCAATAATATTCAGGTAAGTTAAGGCAATGGCACCCCACTCCAGTACTCTTGCCTGGAAAATCCCATGGGCGGAGGAGCCTGGTGGGCTGCAGTCCATGGGGTCACTGAGAGTTGGACAGCACTGAGCGACTTCACTTTCACTTTTCACTTTCAGGCATTGGAGAAGGAAATGGCAACCCACTCCAGTGTTCTTGCCTGGAGAATCCCAGGGACGGGGGAGCCTGGTGGGCTGCCGTCTCTGGGGTCGCAGAGTCGGACACGACTGAAGTGATGCAGCAGCAGCAGTAGGTCTCTGGTCCATAAGTTAAGTGGCTTGATTATGGTAATCATGTCACGATGTAGACCAGAGCATCGTATTGTATATCCTAAATGTATACAATTTTCATTTGTCACTCATATCTCAATAAAGCTAAAAACATACAGTTGTCCACTACAGACACTTAATCCAGCCACCTTGCTCACAGCTGACAATTAATGTCGGTTGCACTGAATAAGTGATGAAATTAATAAACATCTCCTGAGTACTAGGGATTCAGTTAAGCATCATGGAACTGACATGGAGCTCTAATGACTCAAGTCTGAACAAGGACAGTGAGGTCCAAAGGACGGCATAATGTCCTTTGTTTATGAAGCAGGAGCTGGCCGCTGGATTCCTTTTATACAGAGCTCAGGGTAGGATATGAAAGCTGTGTTTTCCAGTGGTGTCTGCTGGGTGCTGTTTGCATCCTCATCTCTTCTTATTTTTACTGGTTGCTCTCTTCATTCCTTATAAACAAGGGGACTGCCCGAGTCTGGGTAGAGCCTTTGTTTTCCCAGGTTGATAAACAGCCAAAGTGAGGTGTGAGGTGTCTGTCAAATGTGCGGTTGACACGTACCTGCATAGACATGTGCATTCGGTTTGGTTGAACGGGCTCCCAGTTGGTCTAAATATAGAGACATCGATTTTCCTCCAGATGGTGCCAGGGTTTCAGCTGATTGCTCTCTTTTATACTAATAAACACAGAAGTCATGCCGCCTGACGACTGAACTCCGGATGTGTACATCTCGGGAGGGTGCGGTGTCCTGTTAGTGGACTTGCAAGGTCCCGCAAGACAGGTTCAGTGACTCTTTTGGGGAGAGACAAGGATGTTTTTCATACTCCCCTCTTAAACTCTGTTTCTCTGGCTAGAAGAAAACTATATGACATAAACTTTCTTACTGAGATGTTAAGGAAATAGCATGTTAAATAATTTGTTAGCTCTGAGTACATTTATTGTAGCAAAGGGTTAAAGAAAGAGGCAGCTTTTTATATAAAGGAAGGCTTGGCGATGATGGACTTGGAAACACTGGGAGGGAACGGGTGTGTGACTCAAAGTCTGCCGGGATGGCAAGAGTGGCAACTGTCTGGTAGACCTACAATCATTTTAAAATTTTTACTGGAGTATAGTTAACTTACGGTGTTGTGCTAGTTTCAGGCGTACAGCACTGGTGTACACCCCTGTCACGGAGGGGTGCTGGGCTTAGGTTCCGGGGATATTTTACAGAGAGTGTCATTTGACAAAAAAAAGTTGGAGAAGGTGAGAAAGAGTTTGGGGAAAAAGAGGTTCAAAGAGGGGGACAGAATGCAGGGAGGCCAGTTTGGATGCTTCACAGAGAGAGTGCAGAGTGGGGGAGGTGAAGACATCAAGAAGATGCAGTGGGATTATGCGGGGCCATGTAGACCACTGCAAGCAATGTGGATTTTATGCTGCATGAGATGAAAGCCACTGAGATCTTTTGGGCAGGGGAGGTATATAGTTAGGGTTCTCCAAAGAGTATATATATATATACACACACACGTATATACTCTCTCTGTACATATATATGCTCTATATATGATATGTATTGTACATATGACATGTATTCTATATATGATATGCAATGCATGGTGCATATTGCTGTCATGTCTGACTCTTTGTGACCCCTTGGACTATAGTCCGCCAGGCTCCTCTATCCATGAATTTTCCAGGCAAGAATACTGGAGTGGGTTGCCATTTCTTACTCCAGGGGATCTTCCTGACCCAGGGTATATATTCTATATACATATGTATTTTAAAGGTGATACATATATTCTTATTTTGTTGTTAACTTTTTATTTGGAGATAATACAGTAAATGTACAGGAAAGTTGCAAGGGAAGTACAGGGATTTTTTTTCATATACCCTTTACCCAGCTTCTACTAATGTTAATATTTTAGATAAATATAATAAAATTATCAAAACTAAGAAATTAACATTGGTTCAGCCCTTAACTATACTTTCAGTTTCATTTGAATTTCACTATTTTCCCACTATTGTCTTATTTTAGTTCCCAGATCCCATTCAGGATATCACATTGCATTAATTTTAAGAAAAAAAATTTTTTATTGGAGTATCATTGCTTTACAATGCTGTGTTAGTTTCTGCGATACAATGAAGTGAGTCAGCTATATGTATACATCCATCCCCTTCCTTCTGAACCTTCCTCCCATCCCTCCACCCCTCACCCAGGTCATCACTGAGTACCGAGCTGAGCTCTCTGTGCTGTACAGCAGCTTCCCCCAGCTATCTGTCTTACACATGCCAGTGTATATGTCAGACCTAATTTTCCAATTACATATATATCCTATATCTTATGCATATGATATATTCTATATGATATATATTCTCTATATGTGACAATTTTCTACATGATATTTGAATATATTAAATGTATGTGTACATATAAAGCTTGTCCAGGGTGCAGGAGGATCAGATACGTTATTAAACATTATTTCTAGGTGTGTCAGTGGTTGAGATGGATAGAACATCTTAATGGATGTCGCTAGGGGAAAAATCCCCCTGGGGAGACTCTGAACAGCTCACTTGGCTGATCAGTATGGTAGGTCTTACTTAAATTAAATCAAAGCAGCATCTAGTTGACTCTGTGAATGGACATCTCAGGGCAAATTCAGTTCCCTTCCCCAGGGGATACAAGTGTCAACAAACGCTGCACAGAGTGCGGCTGTGTTTTCTGCCTTGGTGGTCTCTCTCTCTCTTTTTAAAAAATATTCCTTTGCTTGTTTGACTGCACCAGTCTTAGATGCAGCTTGTGGAGTCTTCTATCTTTGCTGCAGCATGCAGGATTTTTAGTTGCAGCATGTGGGATCTAGTTTCCTGATGAGAGATCTAACCTGAGCCCAATGTATTGGGAGTGCAGAGTCTTAGCCACTAGACCACCCGGGAAGTCTTGATTTCTCATCTTTGAGCTCATTTTGTTATTACATTCTCCAAATATTCTTATAAAAATCTATAAATCTATTATTTTATAGAAGTTTTAGCTACTTTATTCCATCATTAGAAAGATCACTATAAACCAGTTAATCTACTTATCCTAGTAGATGCTTAATACATGCTGGTTGAAGCCATACAGAGAAATAAACATCTTCTTTCTTTATTAAGCAGTATTTTTTCTGGTGCTAGGACTTGGTAAAACTAAAACCATCAACTGTTTTTGATTTATTATTTAATTATTAAAGGCCAAAACTGCAAAGAATTTTAAAGATAACTTTGAACAACTGCCAGTAATATTTGAAGAAGTTCTTTTCCTTGCCACCCAGAAGTTTTATAGTAAACCAGTCTTTTTCTCTTTTCTTCATAAGAATAAAAAAGATACTTCAGACATTAGCCATAATTAATCAAGACCAGACTGTCCTGGATGAAAAGTGAAATATTTGCTTACTTAAGGACCTGTCACCCATCTAGATCTTTACTTGAAAGCCCTCACACTTGTCTTTGTGTTGACTTGAGGTTCATGTACATTTCATCAACTTTGCCAACTAAAATTGACAGGTAGGGGCTTCCAGGGAGAGGGATTCTGAAGTCTAATCTGGGTTCACAGGCAAAGAGTGGTCTGATCCACTGTTTTTAAAATATTTTATTTATTTATATATTTATTTGACTGCATCGGGTCTTAATTGCCGCACACAGAATCTTCAGTGCCTTATGCAGATCTTTTGTTGCAATGCATAAACTCTAGTTGTGGCACAGGGGCTCTGGAGTGTGGGCTTACTTGCTCTGTGGCATGTGGGATCAAGCCTGCATAAGGTGGATTCTTAACCACTGGACCACTAGGGAAGTTCCAGCGTGATCTACTATTGATGTCTGCTGTGGGTAGAGAAGTAAGGAATAGCATCACACTTCTTACAAATTTGACCCCACTGGAATAATGGCTTTAAGCAGTTTCAGATGGTTGGATTGATAGGTTTGTTTTCACATATAGATATTTAAAGTATAGTTGATGACATTTCTCACTTATCAGCTCAAAATGCACCTACCTTTAAAGATAAAAGCTCAAATTAGTTCCCAGATCCACAGGCGAGTTCTTATGCTTGTACCACAGTTCTGGTTAAGAAGCTCTTTGTTTATTATTTGATAACCTTTATTAGCCACCATCTCATTTCTCTAAGTGTAAAGCTTAGTTTTCCTGTAAGACTTTGTATAGTCATTCAATTACTCACAGAGAACTGACTTCTCTCTGTTAAAGGCAGAGAAGAAGGAAGATGAGTAGACAGCAGAAATGAACTGCAACACTTGGAACAGGGTGTATGAGTTTGTCCTTAACATATAAATCCTAAGGTTTGCACCTCCCCCCATTTTTTAGAATCGCAATCAATGTTGTTTTAGTTCATTTGTTGGTGTTGAAATTAATGTAGAGAGATGCGGTCATCATTTAAAAAGAAATGAGAGGCCATCCCATACCAGGGTTTACTGTAAATTGACAAAGCACAGGATGGGATAGAAAATAAGGAGATGCTTCACGTAAATAAAGGTGAACTTCTCTGATGGCTCAGCAGTATAGAATCTGCCTGCAACATAGGAGAGGCAGGTTCAGTCCCTGGGTTGGGAAGATCCTCTGAAGAAGAAAATGGCAACCCACTCCAGTATCCTTGCCTGGGAAATCCCATGCTCAGGGGCACCTGGGTGGATTAGAGTCCATGGGGTCGCAAAGAGTCGGATACAACTGAGCACCACCAGCACAGTAGGAAAAGTATCATTTTTTGAAATTGTGTTTCAGTTATGATGTTTGTATTTCAGTTGTGATTCACCAGGACTCACAAATTTGTATATTTCAGGTAATGTCAAATCTATTTCTTATTCTGGGTTGCAGTCAAAATCTGTAAAAGAAAACCGCTGTGAAAGGCATATATTATATGGAAAGGATTCTTCACCCTTGCCCCCACACCAGCCCTCCCCAGCTGTGCTCAGAGAACATCCTGTCAGCAACATCCCATCTGAGTGGGAAGGACAGTGGCGGGGACAGTGTGGTCACCCGCCTTGTGCTGTAATCATGTGGGCATTAGACAAATACTATTTTGGTTTTGATTGCCCCGGAGATCCTCTCTTAGAGACTGAAATTAAAGGAAGGCTCTGTCCACCCACCCTCAGAGGCAGGTGGAAGCAGAGAGGAACACAGCATCTTTTAGAGAGTCACATGGGAAACTTCCCAAGAGCAGTCAGACCCACAAAGTCTCACGCTGCATTTCTCTATTTTGCTGAGCCAGATGGAAGATAGTTTCCCATACCATTCGTTCTTAAGACATGGAGCCTAGAAACCACTTCACTGTACTTCAGTTTTTGTGTGTGCTGCAGGTTTGAAAGTTATCCACCTTTTGCACACCTTAAGAATATCTTTTCTCTTCTTCCCTTCCCTTCTCTTCCCTTTCCTTGAGGATGTCCATCTTTTCAAGACACATCTCCTGCTTTTGATTTGCACCTAACCTACAGTGCAAGCATTGTGTTATCACCTACAACTTGGCACTTGCCATGGGTACTTGCCATCTACCTCTACGAGGATTAAATCATGTGCTGCTGCAGCTGCTGAGTTCAGCATAGAGAGCAGAAATGAGGCACTTGGTGCTCAGAGAAAAACTGGCAGGACAGGTCTTCAGATAGTTAGATATTCTCAGCCAATTTTGTGAGTCCAATTCTTGTATCTCCTCATTAAGCACCAAAATCCTTCATAGTGATGATTGTTCCTTGTGACTAGCAAAGTTCACCAGACTAGTAGAAGCCTTTTGGAAAAATATGTGCTAGACTGCATGCATTCCCCCTTCACCAAAATTATATATGTACTAAGCTTTACCCCCTGCCTCTTTGGAGCAGCTTCTCTGAGCTCCTGAGGTGCTGTCTCCCAGGCTGCAGTTCTCACTTTGCTCCAAATAGAACTTAACTTGCAACTCTCATGTTGTGCTTTTTTTTTTTTTAAGTCAATATGCATCAAATGCTTTTTACAGATAATTTTGCATGTGTGTGGCTGAAAGTCTCCATTTTGAGTGGAGGTGTTCTCACCTATAGATAAGTCTTTACTTTGCTTACTTAAGTGTAATTTAAAACCAACTCTTGAGCATAATGAGATGTTACAGCCAATATTTATTTTTTTCCTTTCATTAGATAAATAGTATTAAATTGGGATCCTTGAGAAAATTGTACCAGTGGTATCATATTTGAATGTATTCTGAGCTTGAGACTCACTCAGGCAAATTTTTATCATATGCAAATCACCATCATTATGCAAATAAGAGCATCCTCGTTGCCATGCAAGTGTAAAATGGATGTTTGTTTTTATAACGATGAATTATCTTTCCCAGTTGCAGTCTGCTGTGTGCAGTTCAGAAATCTGCGTGGGGGGCTCCTGTTTGTTTTCCAGAGATTTTTGTTGGTGTCAGCGTGAATCTGTTGCCAACTTGGGCAACGTGGATTCTCTCTTTATTCCCAGGTCTAGGATCCTAGCTTCTTTGTTGAAGCATTACTGGGTTTTGTGTGTTTTTGTAATTTATAGTTTATATATAGTAGCAAGTCTATAGCTAACTTGAAAAGCTGTAAGCCTTTTGTGGTTCAACTGGGATGTTCCCTACTTACCTTCAAAGTCCTTCAGGTCCTTTCTGAGTCATCTTAGAATCCCTCCAGGGAAGAAAATGACCCTTAAGAGTGGATTATTTTATTGCACTGCTGTATGATATAGGCTAGCTGGATAATATTAATAACTATAAATCATTAACAATTAATGCTCCCTAGTGAACACTATGCGCTAAGTATTTAATTTATAGTTTCTCATTTAATCCTCATGCAGCCCTTTAAGGAAGGTTCTGTTATCATCTCCACTTCGTACAAGAGGAAAATGAGCTCAGAGAAGTCAAATAACTTGTTCTGGGTCACACAGCCAGTAAGTGGTAGAGTCAGGACTCAGACCCAGGTTCCTGCTCCCACCAAGCTTAAGGTCTTAGGCATGCACCATGACTCTCTAAAGGATAACTTGAACTCCAGAAGTTGGAGCCACGGGTGCTGCATAAAGCAGGAAGCTTGTCCAGGAGGCTGCAGTTAAAAGGGGAAACTTTGGTTCCCCTGAGGTCAAAGGGAGAATCTCCAATGATGGGAGTAGGCCGAGGTGATGAGTGAGGCTGGGGATGGAGGAGGACCAGCCAGTGAACCAGTGTCTCTGAAGGGGGGCAGCATGAAGGCTTGAAACCAAGCAGGACCCTGTGGGGCTCCTGGACACAAAGCCTTTCTGTGTCCCTCATTTCTTGATTACAGAAAACAGTCTTCTTTTCGCCTCCATGACCTTCCCTGAATTCCAAAGGGCAGGTTCACACAGTTGCTAATCAGGGAAAAGAGGGGGTGTGGAGACGAAGGAGGAGCAGTCAGGAGAAACAGCAGCGAAGCCCTGGGGCAGGGTCCTGGTTCCCGCTCAAGGGATACACAGAACAATATCTTTGAACTGTTTTGCAGATACTGAAACCCACCCCAGGTGGAAGAAGCTGTCTTCTGTTCACAAGCAGGTAGACCCCAGACTTGTTAGAGCCAGAAGGTTGATGAGGCTGATTTCAGAGTATATCACCACCAACCAATCAGAAGAATATTCATGACTGACCACACCCTCTTTGAACCGTTACTATAAAATTCCTCATTACCCCTCCAGGTGGGGGCGTGCAGTCTTGAGGGCATTAGCCTCCTGTGGCCTCCTTGGTCTGGCAAAGCAACAAAGCTATTCATCTCCACTTCATCCAAAATTCTGTGTCCAAGTTTTAATTCAGATTGGGGNCCACACCCTCTTTGAACTGTTACTATAAAATTCCTCATTACCCCTCCAGGTGGGGGCGTGCAGTCTTGAGGGCATTAGCCTCCTGTGGCCTCCTTGGTCTGGCAAAGCAACAAAGCTATTCATCTCCACTTCATCCAAAATTCTGTGTCCAAGTTTTAATTCAGATTGGGGTTGAATTTGGCTTCAGGCTGAGGCAAGAGGACACTTCATCTTATGGTTCCCAGGAAGACCTGAGATAATTATGAGCGGTATTAGGACTGCCACTCAGGCTCCCACAGCTTGGCATGATTTAGTCCTAATATGCTCTTTCCCCACTTCCTGTCTATCTTAGTGTCTCCGTGGTCTAGATCCCCATCAGTTTATTCCAGCCATAAGAGGGAAAAGGCTGTGGATGAGAACCTCATTGTAGAACATTCCTTCTCAGGCCCTGGGATTTTTCCTTTGCACGTGTCTCACTGCACTGTACCTTTAATTTGTGGCAGTTCAGCATCTATTCACTTTGGGAAGTAACACCCTGATTTCCCCGTTGGGAAATAATTAATGTCACATGGGATGCTGTCCAGCGGGTTGCTAACCCAGACGACCTGCTCTTTCCAAGTGCACTGGGGGATGTCTCGAGTTCCTTCCCTGGAATTCAGATCATGAATACTGAGAGGGACTGGAGCCAATGAATGCCTCCAGAAAGACCTTGGGAAGATAACCAAATACCTTTTTTTTTTTTTAACGGAATGCTTCATGAATTTGCCTGTCGTCCTTGTGCAAGAGCCATCCTAATCTCTCTGTATCATTCCAGCTTAGTATACGTGCTGTCAAAGTGAGCCTGATAACCAAATACTTCTATTTGTTTGTTTATCCTATTGTCCCAGGTCTTAGTTGCAGCACACAAGATTGTTGATCTCCATCTGTGGGGTGTGGGATCGAGTTGCAGCATGTGAACTCTTAGTTTGTGGCATGTGAGATCTAGTTCCCTGACCAGGGATCAGACGCAGGCCCCCTGCATTGAGAATGCAGAGTCTTAGCCCCTGGACCACCAGGGAAGTCCCATCCAAATACTTTCTGCCACCAGGAACTCCACTGGTGACCTCTGCAAGGTGTGCCCTCCACGTTTCCTGCTGATTCTGAGCATCACGTAACTCCCAGTATCTGTCCTCAGAGCCTTGTTCACCACCAATCGGGGGAGCTGGGCTAACTGAGCAGGAATCAGAAGAAGACCACCCTAGGAGGGGGTCTTGTCAAGCTTCCAGGTGTTGAGGGGGTCACTGAGAACCATGACAACAAGGATAATGACAGCAAGGATAATGATGATGTAATGACCGAAATTAGTCATTACATCCTAATGTCCAGCTCTTTGCAACCCCATGGAATAGTCCATGGAGTTCTCCAAGTCAGAATAGTGGAGTGGGTAGCTGTTCCCTTCTCCAGGGGATCTTCCCAACCCAGGGATCGAACCCAGGTCTCCCGCACTGCAGGCAGATTCTTTACCAGCTGAGCCACCAGGGAAGCCCTGCAACAGTGCAGGCAAGAGGAAAAGATAAACACTGAAATGTTCCAGCTCTCAGTGTTTTTTATTTCCCTACAAAACTGCAGGGCTTCTCCAGTGGCTCAGCGTTAAGGAATCTGCCTGCAATGCAGGAGACCTGGGTTCGATCCCTGGGTNTTACCAGCTGAGCCACCAGGGAAGCCCTGCAACAGTGCAGGCAAGAGGAAAAGATAAACACTGAAATGTTCCAGCTCTCAGTGTTTTTTATTTCCCTACAAAACTGCAGGGCTTCTCCAGTGGCTCAGCGTTAAGGAATCTGCCTGCAATGCAGGAGACCTGGGTTCGATCCCTGGGTCGGGAAGATCCCCTGGAGGAGGAAATGGCAACCCACTCTGCTATTCTTGCCTGGAGAATCCCATGGATAGAGAAGCTTGGGAGCCTGCAATCCATAGGATCGCACAGAGTCAGGCACAGCTGAAGCACCTGAGCATACACACATAGAATTGCAATGGGGTGAGGGTCAGTTAGATGAGCTCAGTGCTAAGAAGACCCCCACAAAAGGCTCTTGATTGGAGTCAGGGGACGAGGAGGGGCAGGAGAGGAAGGGATGGGAGTGGGAAAGTAGAGGGTCAGAGCAGACAAAAGTGCCCCAGCCAAGGGCCTCCTAAAAGGCCTCCACATGCAGATGCCTGGGCTAGGAAAATGGATGTCACCTGGGCATAGCTGGCCCAGGGGACCTGAGTCCTTGATGGAAATCCTTTCAGAAAACTCAGAAAGGCTGTTCTTGGCTGTTCACCAAGTCTGGTGTAGGGAGGGCAGGATCCCCTGTGGGCCTGTCTGTCAAAGCCTTACAATGACTTGTGATGGACCTGAAAGATCACATGTAGGGTTTTGGCTGGAGCTGGCCTTGCAGGTCTCAGGCTCTGAAGGTCCAGGCGTGTCCTTCAGAGCTGCTCTTCAGGAATAAACAGCAGAGGTACGTTCCCACAAAAAGATACTTCACTTTCACTTTTCACTTTCATTCACTGGAGAAGGAAAAGGCAACCCACTCCAGTGTTCTTGCCTGGAGAATCCCAGGGACGGGGGAGCTTGGTGGGCTGCTGTCTATGGGGTCGCACAGAATTGGACACGACTGAAGCAACTTAGCAGCAGCAGGGGATTTTCACATCTGCAAAACAATTCAGGAAATGTGCATCAGAAACTATTATTTGCTTAATTCTGAGAGGAGATAAAATGGAGGATATGGTGGAAGTCTTGCCCCCCACAACCCTGGCCTCAAAGACCCCATGGGGTCCTATGCTCGGTTGCATTTTCTTCCTGCCCTTTGAGTCTTCTAGTGTAAAGTACACAGAGGTGGTTTGGGTGGGTGGGTGTGCTGCCAGCATTGGGATCCACACAGGTATAAATAATGTCCTGCAAGCAGCTCCAAATCAGGGGACAGAGGGCCGTAAGGAAGATCTCAGACACCTGAGCATGGAGCCTCCCCCACCATCTCCTGTCTTTGTCACAGAGCTCAAGATTTGGGTTCAGGAAAGAGAAGATCTGATGCATTTAGCCTGGGTCACAGGCCTACAGAGGCCACATGCAACCAGGGCCTGGGGGTGGGGTTTGGTTCTCCCAAGAAGAACAGGTGTGGCTCCCAGAACAGGTGGAACAATGCCAGATGGGCACACAGCAGCTGGCCTCTCAGGTCCTCCTCATGCTGGTCCCACATGGTCTGAACCGAAGGTTCCAGATTTTTGAATCTGAATCTCTTCATGTCACTTGCAATCTCTTTTGGGGAGAAGATGGTTAAAATATGTTCACATTTTGATGTTGAAGGCAATAATATACTACTATAAGATTTTTATGTATCATGAGTGTTATTCTCATTTATCCAGAAAGAGCACTGTCCTTATCAGCAACAGTGCAAAGCTGCTGGAATGGGCTGAACTGTGCACCCCTCCCCAGATTCATCTGTTGTGGTCCTAACTCTCAGTACCTGAGAATGTGACTGTATTTGGAGATAGAGGGTCTTTATAAAGGTAATTAAGGGAAAATGAGGCCTTCCCAGTTGGCGCTAGTGGTAAAGGACCTGCCTGATCATTTAGGTATAGGAGACATAAGAGACACGGATTCGGTCCCTGGGTCGGCAAGATCCCCTGGAGTAGGGCACGGCAACCCACTCCACTGTTCTTGCCTGGAGACTCCCATGGACAGAGGAGCCGGGGGGGCTACAGTCCACAGAGTCACAAAAAGTCGGACACAACTGAAGCATCTTAGCACGCACACATGCCAGGTAAAATGAGGTCATATGAGTGGTCCAATCCAATATAGCTGGTGTCCCAGAAGAGGAAGAAATTTGTTGTTGTTGCTGTTGGAGTATAGCTGCTTTACGACGTTGGGTTAGTTTCTGCTGTAGAGTAAGGGGAATCAGCCACGTGTATACTTACATCCCCTGTTCCTTGGATTTCCTTCCCATTTAGGTCACCACAGGGCACTGGTAGAGAAGAGGAGAGAAAAGTAGAGAAGAGGAGAAAATGTGGATGCAGACACACAGATGGAACACCATCAGAACACATGGCGAAGACGGCCAGCTGAGGAGAGTGGTCTCAAATCAATTCTGTTGACACCTGGATCTCGGACTTAGAGCCTCTGGCAATGTGAGAAAATTAATTTCTTGTGTTACTTTGTGGCACCCCGGCAAACTAATACAGCCTCTGTAATTCCTGTCTGAGAAGAGACAGTGTGTCCTATTATAGAAGTTCGCAGAACTTTCACCTGTATTAAAGGTTATTTTTGTTTGTTTTTCAGAAGTTCTCTCTTCTTTAACTCCAGCAAACAGGCAGACCACTTGCTTTTTGACGTGTCTGTAAGATTAATTTTCCAGAAAATTCTGTGAAGTAATTGCTTACATCATTAAAAGGTCAGTAGGAAACAGGTGATGCTTTTTTAAAAAGGTGGTTTCTGTATAGGTTTCATTGGCTGCCCTGGTGTTTCCCTGAGCTCGGAGGTGCAGAAGCGCAAACCGAAGTTCAAGACACTGACAAGCTACCACATAAGAGCCAGAATTAGTGACACCTATTATAAATTAGTTTATATGTATGAGTAGTATATATAATCATATCAATCCTATTATTATCTAGTATAGCATATTACAATTATTTATAATATAAATAGTTTGTTCCCCCATAATTACATAGTATATTACATTAATATATACAATCGGTTCAGGTCAGTTCAGTTTAGTCACTCAGTCGTGTCCGACTCTTTGCGACCCCATGAACTGCAGCACGCCAGGCCTCCCTGTCCGTCATGAACTCCCAGAGTTCACCCA
>SJYX01019322.1:58349-141881 GCA_006410675.1 Oreotragus oreotragus | reverse complement strand
GCCTTTCTTTGGAATTGGAATGAAAACTGACCTTTTCCAGTCCTGTGGCCACTGCTGAGTTTTCCAAATTTTCTGGCATATTGAGTGCAGCACTTTCACAGCATCATCTTTCAGGATTTGAAACAGCTCAACTGGAATTTCATCACCTCCACTAGCTTTGTTCTTAGTGATGCTTTCTAAGGCCCACTTGACTTCACATTCCAGGATGTCTGGCTCTGGGTGAGTGATCACACCATCATGATCATCTTGGTCGTGAAGCTCTTTTTTGTACAGTTCTTCTGTGTATTCTTGCCACCTCTTCTTAATATCGTCTGCTTCTGTTCGGTCCCTACCATTTCTGTTCTTTATCGAGCCCATCTTTGCATGAAATGTTCACTTGGTATCTCTAATTTTCTTGAAGAAATCTCTAGTCTTTCCCATTCTGTTGTTTTCTTCTATTTTTCATTGATCACTGAGGAAGGCTTTCTTATCTCTCCTTGGTATTCTTTGAAACTCTGCATTCAGATGCTTATATCTTTCCTTTTCTCCTTTGCTTTTCGCCTCTTTTCTTTTCACAGCTCTTTGTAAGGCCTCCCCAGACAGCCATTTTGCTTTTTTGCACTTCTTTTCCATGGGGATGGTCTTGATCCCTATCTCCTGTACAATGTCATGAACCTCATTCCATAGTTCATCAGGCACTCTATCTATCAGATCTAGTCCCTTAAATCTATTTCTCACTTCCACTGTATATTATAATATAATTAATACATATAATTAATTTTTGACTTCTTATTTTTTAGAGATTAAGAACTTTGCAGAAGCAATGGTAAAATTTTCCAGTTTCATACTCTTTTGAGGTACAGGAAGTCATTTTGATTTGGCTTTCTGGACCCCTAAAAATGTCAGTCAACCGCAATCCCCAATTTTCCTTCTATAAGTTTTAGCATGAGTGGTCCAGGCAGCCAAGCACAGCTTCCTCCAAATGAGTTGATTGGCTCAAGCACAAGCAGGTGACCTAAGCAAGTCCAATCAAAATGAAGCTCAGGGCTTTGTAAAATCCACCAGAAAAGAAGACTGCTGATCACCCTAACCTGAATTTGGGAGGATGTGGGCTGATACTCCTGCAACCACTGTGCTCTGAGGAGGAGAGAGCATGACAGAGAGTGGTGTTTGCATCAAAGTACAGCTGAAAGGGAGAGAGAGAAATAAGATTTCTGTGTCATCCTTTGAACTCAGATTAAGCCATGTGTAAAGCCAGATCTGAGCCTTTCTAGGTACATGGTCTAATAAGTTTTTTTCCTTCTAACAACTTGGGTTGGGTTGTAAAAGTTTGATTTCTGAGACATCAAATGGGCAAAGATTGATGGATGGCTTGAACTGTTTGATACAAAGGAGAACAGGTGGTCCATTTATTGGTTAAATGGCCTTTGTGTTAACTATTAAGAGAGAACTTTTACCACCTGCAGTCTTGCCCTTTGAGTTCACCCAGAGATCTAAGTGTTGGTGTCCCTGTGTTGAGGGCAGACATTGATTTGTGCAGAGCGCGCAAAGACAGAGTCCCAAGGCAACAATATGCGGTTTGCTTTCACCTTAACTAGTAAATGACAATAAGGCTTGTTTGCTGGAATTTTAAAAATCATAGTTTCAATTTCAGTAGTTGCGATTGGTCTGTTTGTGTCTTCTATTTCTTTTTGGTTGGGTCTTGGGAGACTGTACCTTTCTAAGAATTTGCTCATCTCTACTAGGTTGTTCGTTTTATTGGCTTACAGTTGGCTTGTAGTAGTCTCTTATGATCTTTTGTATTTTTGTGGTGTCCGTTGTAACTCCTCCTTTTTCATTTCTAGTTTTATTGATGTGAGCTCTCTCCCTTTTTGTACAGATGAGCTGGCTAAAGGTTTATTTTATCTTTTCAAAGAACGAGGTTTTAATTTTATTGATCTTTTCTATTGTTTTCTTCATCTCTCTTTCATTTATTTCTGCTCTGAGTTTTATGATTTATTTCTCTCTACTAACTTTGGGTTTTGTTTGTTTTTCTTTCTCTAGTTGCTGTAGGTATATGGTTAGGTTGTTTATTTGACATTTTTCTTGTTTCCTGAGGTTAGGTTGTATTGCTATAAACTTTCTTCATAGAACTGCTTAACTGCATCCCATAGGTTTTGGATCGTCGTGTTCTCATTTTCACCTGTCTCCAGGTATTTTTTGTCGTTTAGTAACAAACTGCTTACCCTTTATGTGTTTGTGTTTTTTATAGCTTATTTTTCCTTGTAGTTGATTTCTTTTTTAAAATATTTATTTACTTATTTACTTGCAGTAGGTCTTATTTGTGGCATGTGGGATCTAGTTCCTTGACTTAGGGATTGAACTCAGGCCCCCTGCATTGGCAACATAGAGACTTAGCCACTAGACCACCAGGGTAGTCCCTTGTAGTTGATTTCTAATCCCAAGGCATCGTGGTTGGAAGGTCCAAGGGAGAAGATGGTGGCTTCAGGAAAAACACATATATATTTATATGGTGCTGTTCTTAGTCACTCAGTCATATCCAATTTTTTGTGGCCCTATGGACTGTAGCCCTCCAGGCTCCTCTGTCCACGGGGATTCTCCAGGCAAGAATACTGGAATGGGTTGCCATGCCCTCCTCCAGGGGATCTCCCCGACCCAGGGATTGAACACAGGTCTCCCACATTGCAGGTGGGTTCTTTAGCATCTGAGCCACCAGGGAAGCCCATATATATAAATATATAAAATTTTCCCCCCTTCTGATATGCTCTTATATTTTTCTCTTGTATTATCACAATACTAATTAAATTATTAGTAGCATCAGAAGGAAAATTAATTGTACTGNAAGCAAGTCCAATCAAAATGAAGCTCAGGGCTTTGTAAAATCCACCAGAAAAGAAGACTGCTGATCACCCTAACCTGAATTTGGGAGGATGTGGGCTGATACTCCTGCAACCACTGTGCTCTGAGGAGGAGAGAGCATGACAGAGAGTGGTGTTTGCATCAAAGTACAGCTGAAAGGGAGAGAGAGAAATAAGATTTCTGTGTCATCCTTTGAACTCAGATTAAGCCATGTGTAAAGCCAGATCTGAGCCTTTCTAGGTACATGGTCTAATAAGTTTTTTTCCTTCTAACAACTTGGGTTGGGTTGTAAAAGTTTGATTTCTGAGACATCAAATGGGCAAAGATTGATGGATGGCTTGAACTGTTTGATACAAAGGAGAACAGGTGGTCCATTTATTGGTTAAATGGCCTTTGTGTTAACTATTAAGAGAGAACTTTTACCACCTGCAGTCTTGCCCTTTGAGTTCACCCAGAGATCTAAGTGTTGGTGTCCCTGTGTTGAGGGCAGACATTGATTTGTGCAGAGCGCGCAAAGACAGAGTCCCAAGGCAACAATATGCGGTTTGCTTTCACCTTAACTAGTAAATGACAATAAGGCTTGTTTGCTGGAATTTTAAAAATCATAGTTTCAATTTCAGTAGTTGCGATTGGTCTGTTTGTGTCTTCTATTTCTTTTTGGTTGGGTCTTGGGAGACTGTACCTTTCTAAGAATTTGCTCATCTCTACTAGGTTGTTCGTTTTATTGGCTTACAGTTGGCTTGTAGTAGTCTCTTATGATCTTTTGTATTTTTGTGGTGTCCGTTGTAACTCCTCCTTTTTCATTTCTAGTTTTATTGATGTGAGCTCTCTCCCTTTTTGTACAGATGAGCTGGCTAAAGGTTTATTTTATCTTTTCAAAGAACGAGGTTTTAATTTTATTGATCTTTTCTATTGTTTTCTTCATCTCTCTTTCATTTATTTCTGCTCTGAGTTTTATGATTTATTTCTCTCTACTAACTTTGGGTTTTGTTTGTTTTTCTTTCTCTAGTTGCTGTAGGTATATGGTTAGGTTGTTTATTTGACATTTTTCTTGTTTCCTGAGGTTAGGTTGTATTGCTATAAACTTTCTTCATAGAACTGCTTAACTGCATCCCATAGGTTTTGGATCGTCGTGTTCTCATTTTCACCTGTCTCCAGGTATTTTTTGTCGTTTAGTAACAAACTGCTTACCCTTTATGTGTTTGTGTTTTTTATAGCTTATTTTTCCTTGTAGTTGATTTCTTTTTTAAAATATTTATTTACTTATTTACTTGCAGTAGGTCTTATTTGTGGCATGTGGGATCTAGTTCCTTGACTTAGGGATTGAACTCAGGCCCCCTGCATTGGCAACATAGAGACTTAGCCACTAGACCACCAGGGTAGTCCCTTGTAGTTGATTTCTAATCCCAAGGCATCGTGGTTGGAAGGTCCAAGGGAGAAGATGGTGGCTTCAGGAAAAACACATATATATTTATATGGTGCTGTTCTTAGTCACTCAGTCATATCCAATTTTTTGTGGCCCTATGGACTGTAGCCCTCCAGGCTCCTCTGTCCACGGGGATTCTCCAGGCAAGAATACTGGAATGGGTTGCCATGCCCTCCTCCAGGGGATCTCCCCGACCCAGGGATTGAACACAGGTCTCCCACATTGCAGGTGGGTTCTTTAGCATCTGAGCCACCAGGGAAGCCCATATATATAAATATATAAAATTTTCCCCCCTTCTGATATGCTCTTATATTTTTCTCTTGTATTATCACAATACTAATTAAATTATTAGTAGCATCAGAAGGAAAATTAATTGTACTGCTTCTCTCTTCTGCTAGAATAATAAAACTGCATTAAGACATAGTTTTTGATGTAATCTTGTTTACTACTACTTCCCTGTATGCTGTAGGACTTCAGGAACAATTTAGTGTAAGAATAAGAAAACCAGGCTCAGAGATATGAGGTAACTTACTCAAGATTGCACTACCAATAGAGCTGGGATGCATTTCCTCTTCATAACCTCTAGAATGTGAGTATGTAAAGGAAAAGAGAGGGCAGAGCATCACACGAGGCTTCCAGATGGAAGTGGCCCCAAAGCAACACTAGAAAAGTGCCTGGGACCAGTTCTCATGCTGCTGCTGCTGCTAAGTCGCTGCAGTCGTGCCCGACTCTGTGCGACCCCAGAGACAACAGCCCACCAGGCTCCCCCATCCCTGGGATTCTCCAGGCAAGGACACTGGAGTGGGTTGCCATTTCCTTCTCCAATGCATGAAAGTGAAAAGTGAAAGTGAAGTCACTCAGTCGTGTTCGACTCCTAGCGACCCCATGGACTGCAGCCTACCAGGGTCCTCCGTCCATGGGATTTGCCAGGCAAGAGTACTGGAGTGAGGTTCCATTGCCTTCTCTGACCAGCTCTCATAATCCACCATAAAACCGGTGTGTTGTCTTAAAGATCAAGATTGAAGAGACGCCAGGATGAGTGGAGAATGTGCAGGTGTCAGCTTCAGCAGATGTTTTCTGTCTGAACACCATGAACCGCAAGATGGAGACACACTTTGAGGATCACTGAATAGACGTCCAGTCTAGAGGGCTGCTCTGAAGATGGTGCTACTGGGGGAGAGGAAGTTCTCAAGGGAGGAAGAAATAGCATCTTCTGATCATGAGGCATCAGGAGATATAAGGGGATAAGTGTGAGTGGAAGAGGCATGAGAGACGGTGCCTTAGTCAGATTCTGGCCAAGAATAGAGCCCACACCAGCTACTTGCCAGGACAGCATGATCTGGGGCACTGGCCCAAATCATGGGCAGGGAGGAAGAGCCCAACAGAGGATGGTGAGGACACCAGAAATCCCAGCGCTTGGAGGACACAGAAGGAAGTGACAGTCCTGAGGCCCCCTGGAGAAAACTGGTGCCTTGGGGACATCTTTCTTGCCACCTGAGTCCCTGTAAGCCAACATCATGAGAAGCCAGGTGACCAGGGGTCCTGGGAAAGGCACACCTCAAGGATCAAGCCTCACAGGTGCAGAAGAGGGCAGGGCCGGATCTAGGACTGGGTCTGAAAGCAAACTCAGTGATGCAGGATTGAGGATGGTGAGCGGGAGGTGGGGAGAAACCACATACCATGCCTGGAAAAGCGTGAGCTCAATTCTCTGCCTGAGAATAAGAGGCATGGGTGGAAGGGAAGCAATTAAAGAAAAATTACTTTTGAAAATCCCATTAGAGCCCAAATGTTTTGTTATTAGATAATAATTAAATAGAAAAGGAAAAAGCAGTGTTTATGGTCATACATTATTAAAATATTAACCAGGCCCCCGTGGAATCTGAATTTCCTTCTTTTCTGACTTCGTTGAGGGCCCTTGAGCCTTTTGGATGCAAATGCTGTTTATTCAACACATTAGGCAATGCACTTCAAATTATTTATTAATGGTGCTTATTTAATTTGATATCTAGGGTGTTTTCTGTCTGTGTCTGATGTCATTTGGGAAACAGACCATTGTTTTCCATTTTTTATTCCTATTAAACAGATTTGAGAGTGAATTATTCATGGAATTGTTTAATTTTGAGGGACTTTGATTATATCGAGTCTGTGTGTCATTTTTTCCTCCTTTATTGAGGCTGCCAGAAGTCAATTAGCCATCCCTAAATGAAACAACAGCAGATATCTCATTAGCAGTTGGCTTAATATTTATTTTTTTTTTAGATTTCTTTTCATTTGTGGTCATAGTTTCTGTTTAGATAAATGATTGTACAGATGCTTTGAAATCCACATGTGGCATTTTTTTTTTCAGTCAAGCAAATTGACTGCAACTATATCACACAAAAAAGTTTCTAAGATTGTATGCTGATTGGGAGCAGGGGCCACATTTTGAACTTTTTACGAATGCTGGCTAAGCTTTAAGGGTGTAAACTATGTATAAGGTACTATGCTGTATGGATTACAAATACGATCTGATTAAATTCTCACCATAACATTGTGATCCAGGGCTAAGAAAGCACTCCAAGCTCATAGCTGGCTCTGGCCATTCAAGATCTTGTTATTTTAACCATCAGTCATCTCCTCTGAATGTATTATGTGCTTGTGCTATGTCACTCAGTCGTGTCCAATTCTTTGCAATCCCACAGACTGTAGCCCGCCAGGCTCCGCTGTCGTGGGATTCTCCAGGCAAGAGGACTGGAGTGGGTTGCCATTTCCTACTCCAGGGGATCTTCCTAACCCAGGGATCAAAACTGCATCTCCTGCATTGGCAGATGGATTCTTTAACACTTAGCCACCTGGGAAGCCCAACAAATCATAAATAGCAGGTAATATTTTATTTTGTGAACCAATGAAGAAACGCAGCAGTGGAGAGGTATCTTGCTACTTCTGCAAAAGTAGTAGAATCACCTAGTGATCCTGCAATTCATTTTGTTTTTAACGCTGTGGACATTTACTAGAAATGTTAGGACTCAGGGTACCAAGTGACAGGAGTGCAATTCAAACTGACAAAAGCAAAAATCAAAAGGGAATTTGGTTGAAAAAACCATGAAGTTTATCAGTCATCTCCTCTGAATGTATTATGTGCTTGTGCTATGTCACTCAGTCGTGTCCAATTCTTTGCAACCCCACAGACTGTAGCCCGCCAGGCTCCGCTGTCGTGGGATTCTCCAGGCAAGAGGACTGGAGTGGGTTGCCATTTCCTACTCCAGGGGATCTTCCTAACCCAGGGATCAAAACTGCATCTCCTGCATTGGCAGATGGATTCTTTAACACTTAGCCACCTGGGAAGCCCAACAAATCATAAATAGCAGGTAATATTTTATTTTGTGAACCAATGAAGAAATGCAGCAGTGGAGAGGTATCTTGCTACTTCTGCAAAAGTAGTAGAATCACCTAGTGATCCTGCAATTCATTTTGTTTTTAACGCTGTGGACATTTACTAGAAATGTTAGGACTCAGGGTACCAAGTGACAGGAGTGCAATTCAAACTGACAAAAGCAAAAATCAAAAGGGAATTTGGTTGAAAAAACCATGAAGTTGATAGGAAACGTTAGCTTCAGGTATGGCTGGACTCAGACGCTCAAACAATGGACTGATCTCTTTTCACTACTAAGATTTCCAGTCTTCTGGGTTGTTTTTGTTCCCAGGGAGCATATTCCCTTCTGGTGTTGAGATGGCAAACGGAACAGCTCAGATCCACCTCCCAATTTTTTTAGTGCCCTTCTGGTGGCTCCAGCAAAAGACTTAGGAAGAGGTATGATGGGCTTAGATGAGATAATGTGCTCATCCTTTAGCCAATCACTGCAGTGGAGAAGTATGATGCTTTGATGATCCATCCCCGGTCCACACACCTATGCCAGGACTAGGGTTGAGCACCCTAGTGAACTAGCACCATCCAGACTGCTTGGCTTGACTGGGGAAGGTGGGTTGTCTTAAAAGAACAAATCCAGATGCGGTAAAACACCTAACTGTGTTGGTCACTTGTGGAATTTTGAGAAACTTGTTGAGGACGCTTGTCACTTCTGATTATATCTTCGGCTCTCAGTGTTTGACTCCCTTTCCAGAGGCTTCTAGCAACCTCCACTGTCTTTGTGTCAAGATCCATGTAGAATGCCTGGGGTGTGGGAGGAGAATTGTCTTATTTCTTTTGGGTTTAGTGTGCTCTGGGTGTGATTCACTGCTGCTGCTATTCTTAAGGGGATTGAATCAAACTAGCATAAAATCCTAGACTTAAGCTATCTTTTTTTTTTTTTTTCTCTTCTCATTTCTTCAACTATGACTTAAAGACTTGAGGAGCACCTCTGGGGAGAGAAGAAGCTGTTGGTGCCAAGCACACTGACAATTCTTTAATGGAGTTTCCTTCATCTTGGAANATCACAGTTCTCAGGCCACTGAAAGGTTTTAATTTTACTGGTATGGAAAATCAGATATAATATGTACCTCCCCTTGCCTGGCACATTGGAATTCCTTGTTCTTTTTTCTCCACAAAGTATCTTAGTTAAATCTTTTTGGTGTAAGGATACATCATAGAGAGCGACTTCACTTTCACTTTTCACTTACCTGCATTGGAGAAGGAAATGGCAACCCACTCCAGTGTTCTTGCCTGGAGAATCACAGGGATGGAGGAGCCTGGTGGGCTGCCATCTATGGGGTCGCACAGAGTCGAACACTACTGAAGCGACTTAGCAGCAGCAGCAGCAGCAGCAGCAGCAGCAGCAGGCTTCCAGGTTTAATGACAGGACCTTTTGCCTTTCTTTGTATTCTTCTCCTCAATCTCAGAAACTATAAAAAAGTTGCTCATTTTCATTGACTACCAAATCTTTTTTCTTCAAATAGACCATTCTTTAATAACTGAATGAATATGAGAAAGAAAAGTAGACGAAATCAACTTACACGAAATTAAAAGAAGTTGATGTCATGCTCTAGGCTTGCAATAAATGACACTTCACAAAAGAACAACCTTGATAAATGTTTGTAGCATGAGAGAAAAGTGATTTATCAGTCTTGTGGCTAAGTAAACAGACTTCTGGAACTGCATCTCTGACATAGAGCAGACCCCGCTGTCTCCTTGCCTACCCTCCCTTTTGGACCTCTCCATGAAGCCATTCTTTAGCCCTCGCTGCTCCTTCTTTCTGGATTGAATGTCCCCCATTTTATCTGACAAAGCCTTTACATTTTGTTTTTTAAATAATTATGATCTACCTTCAGTGCCTCCTTCTCTGTGAAGCCTCTTCTGATTCCCCAGGGAAGAGTTCATTAGACCCTCTATCTGTTCTCAGAATATTTCTTACATATCTTTATTTAAACACTTGTCTTTCCTGTCTCTCATGAGGCTACGAGCTCCTTGTGACAAATTTATGTCTCATTCTCGTGTATTTCCCCATCATTAGTCCAGTGTTTGACAAATATATATGGAAAGAAGGAAAGAAAAAAGGACAGAAAATTATATTTTTGTTGCGTGATTTTCCAATGTTTTTGAAATAGATAGAATATATAAAAGTTTTAATAAAAGATAAAATGTAAAGAAAGCCATAAACATAAGTGGATATTTTTATGATAATGAAACGTTAGAGACAGAACATTCTTAGTAAGAATCACATTTTTGTAAGAAGTAATATTTATTCTGGAAGGTCTTATTCTTAGTTCACTCTGCTTGATCTTATGCTAAATTCCCTAAGATGGAAGTGAATAGCATATCTGCATGTTTTTAAATGATGAACAGGAATATTTTACTTCTCTTTATTCAAATAAAACATTGATTTGAAGAATCTGATTTGCCTATTGAGAAACTGAGTCCTGCTTATCTAATCTTCTGATATACTGGCAAAGGTAAGAGAAACAATATCCACTGAAGTACAGCTTTCTTTTCTCAAGTTGCTTTGTCTGTTCTGAGCTTTATCTCAACTAAACAGAACCAAAGATCTGAAGAGAGTCAGGACAGTGCTAATAATAGCACAAGTCAAGTCACATGTATATTGACTTCTTTCTGGAATATTAGTAGATCAGATAGTACTAACCTGCTATTTTTTGAAAAGAGGAAGCAGATTCATAAAGATTACTCTGTCTAAATTATATAGAATAATTCTGTTCTAGAATAATACAGTTAGGCATTTATAGAGCATTACTATGCACCTAAATTTTTCATTAACTTTTCATTGCTAGTTTTATAGTAAATAAATTCCTCATTTTAAACATACAGCTTTTAGCAACACATTTTCTCCATTTCTAGCTATTAGGCAGGGTTTAAATTGGCTCTGGTGATAGTCTTAAAGAAAAAAGACTGCATAAGAGTGAAAGAAAAAGTAGGTGTGCTAAGATAGCCCAATTTTTTGAAAATGGAAATGACTCAAAAAAAGATGGGAAGTTCTAAAAATGAGTACTAATAATGTGGACATTTAGTAATATCAGACACATGGCAGAGTTTTCTGGGAACGAATGACTAAGTCCTAAGAAGTTCCATATAACTAAATTTCAAAAGGCTCCTTATAGTGGCATTTGTCATGGAAAATTCAACATAATTTAAATAAGTTAAACTCTATGTAATATCTAGAAATCAGTAAGATGTCATTGCCAAGCTAATAGTTCTATTTTGTCCAGCCCCTTCTGGCTTGCTGACACACATAGCCAAGTGTGAATATCGGTCAACCATTTTCTACAGCCTCATCCTTTACAAACTGTAAAACGGAAAAATACAGTTTTTCCCTTCTGGATACTTATGATTCCTACTTACTGTAATTAATGGGCTATGAGATTTTTGTAGAGAACTAACTTGTTATTTGAACCAAGAATCATAGAAGCAGAAATTGGCAGAGAGTTGTCATTCAGTGAGCAGCAGGGATAGTAATGTCTCATTTTGGCTTGGTAGCAATCCCACTGCAGAGAAAAATGTTATCCTGAAGCTAAGAAAGAGCTCACTGATGATAAATCCTTAAGTGGTAAAATGAGCTGGAATGACTAAGCAGTTCCTATGTACTTGTAAAAGTGCTAAGCACTTTGGCAAGTATGATATTTCATGATTCCTGTGTTAATAAGGTTAATATTATTTTCTCCAAATTATAGAAATTCAAAATGAGGTTCAGAAAGACTAAATAACTTGGAGGTCACAGCCAAGAGGGCACCCTGGGTATAGTCAGATGTGTGGTGTATACTTGAGGAGAGATGATTTTATATGCATCAAAGGAAAAGTTGGTATGGTCTGATAACCCAAAATTTTTCCATGAAAAATGACTCAGGAGAGAGAGGAGAAGGAAATGAAAGGCAGCAATGTAGAAGTTTATATAAGGCGTATGAGAAGGTTCTCTGGAGAAGAATGACTGAACGCTATGAGGTTCCATGGTGAACTCAACATGATTCTGGAGATGAACCTTAGTTACGTAGATTCTGAATAGACTGGTCAGTGACCTGAGTGAGTTCGAAAAGGGGCTAACTTGCATTAATAGAATTAACATAAGGCCTGGAGAATTCCATTGATTGTATAGTCCATGGGACGCAAAGAGTCAAACATAACTGAGCAACTTTCACTTATCCTCACTTATCCTTATAAATTGAGTGCCTACCAACTTCTTGCATGGTTTATTAGAATAAGGTTTTTATTCTTGCCTGATTGGAACATTTCCTCTCAAAGAGAAGGAAAAATAAAAATGCCAGAAAACTCAAAAAGCAGGTAAGTTTTCTGTTACTCTTACCTCCACTTTTCTGTATTAGGCTTACATTTTATAGTCAGTTCTGTCTCATAGTTTATTCTTTCAACAGTTAATTACATAAAATATTATTAACGCTATTGTTGTATTCTCCTGTACACCCCAGCCAGAAGGGAACACAATCACTTGTTATTGAATTCTACAAAATTAAAGTAAAACAAAAAGATAAGCAAGCATAAAGGACAAAAAAAGTATACTTGAGAATTTTCTGAAGGAAAAAGCAGAGACATTATCTTGCCAACAAAAGTCCATTTAGTGAAAGCTATGGTTTTTCCAGTAGTCACTTATGGATGTGAGAGTTGGACTATAAAGAATGCTGAGCACCAAAGAATTGATACTATTGAGCTGTGGTGTTGGAGAAGACTCTTGAAAGTCCCCTGGACTACAAGGAGATCAAACCAGTCAATCGTAAAGGAAATCAGTCCTGAATATTCATCAGAAAGATTGATGCTGAAGCTGAAACTCCAATACTTTGGCCAATTCATGCGAAGAACTGACTCATTGGAAAAGACCCTGATGCTGGGAAAGATTGAAAGCAGGAGAAGAAGGGGATGACAGAGGATGAGATGGTTAGATGGCATCAGTGACTCAATGGACATGAGTTTGAGCAAGCTCTGGGAGTTGGTGATGGACAGGGAAGCTTGGTGTGCTGTAGTCTACGGGGTCAAAAAGAGTTGGGCATGACTGAGTGATTGAACTGAACTGAGGAGGCAGATGGGATTTTCAACTCAAGGTTAAAACTTGAAAGTCTATATTAGTCATCACTATATTTAAACCACTTTTGCCACTCCCTAAACATCCAAATCTCCTTTCTTCTCTACTCTACTTTCTTCTGATTATCCCAGTAATCAAACGTTGTTCTTTCTCTTTGTTGATGCTAATTTTTATTAATTTTTAAAATTACACAGATGTATATTAATATAGCCATCCTTAAAAACCACAACACAGAACATTAGTAAAAAATACCCACACCCCAAGTCACTGTTTCTTTTTTAAAAATTTGTATGCATTTTTCATCTTTGCCAGTAGCTTTTACAATTTCATATACCTTTATATTACTAATTAATATTTTGTCATTTCAGTCTGAAGAACTCCCTTTTGACTCTAACTTTTAACTTCCCTTTAACTTTTCTTGTAGGGCTAGACTAGTGGTGATAAAGACAAAAGTCTTCAGCTTTTATTTGTCTGAAGAACTCTTTATTTCTTCAATTCTAAAGTATAAGTTTGCCAGGATGAGCATTCTTGATTGGCTTTTTTTTTTTCTTTCTTTCAATACTTTGAATATATATTCCCACACTCTTCTGACTTACAAGGTTTCAGCTTTAAAATCTGCCAGTTTCCTTATGGCAGGGGGAGTGGGTCCCTTGTAAGTAGCAAGTTGCTTTTTTCTTACTGCTTTTAAGATTCTTCCTTTGTCTTTAAATTTTGACAGTTTAATTATAATATGTCTCTGTGTGGGTCTCTCTAAATTCATCTTACTTGGTACTTTTTGGATTCTTGGATCTGCATGTCTTTTCTTTCCCTAAATTAGGGAAGTTTTCAGCTGTTATTTCTCTGAATAAGCTTTCTATCCCTTTATCTCTCTTCTTTTCTTCTGATATCTCTATAAAGTATACATTGATCCATTTGATGGTGCCCCATAATTTCCTGAAGCTATATTCATTCTTTTTTTTATTCCCTTTTCTTTTTGCTTCTCTGACTTGATGAATCTCCCTGCCCTGTTGTGGAATTCACTGATCCAGTCTTCTAATTTTTCTAGTCTGCTGTTGAAGACCTTCTGCTGAAATTTCAGTTCAGTTTTTGTACTCTTCAGCTCTGTGATTTCTGTTTGGTACTTTAAAAATAGTCTTTATTTCTTTGTTTATGCACTGTTCTCCCGATCTCAGTGAGCAACTTTATGACTATTATTTCAAACTCTGTATTAGGTAAATCACCGATCTCTATGTTATTAACATCAGTTTCTGGAGATTTATCTTGCTCTTCTGTTTGGAACACATCCCTCTGTTCTTCATTTTCCTTGACTCTCTGTGTCGGTTTCTGAGCATTCGGTAAAAAGCCACCTCTCCCAGATTTGATAGACTGGTCTCATCTAGGAGGTGATCCTCGTCAATCAGACTGGCTCAAGCTCTGCTGCCTCTCAGAACTTAGAGATTGTCCAGGCCATCCATTGTCCTTCTTCTTAGTTGGCCCCCAGTGGTTGAAGGTATGTCAGGATGTGTCAGTATCACAAGAGAAGGATCATAGCTACGGCCTAGATGTAAGCCAGACCTTCAGACAGCATCTGGGAAAATATGCAGTTAAGACCCTTCTATGGGAAAATTAAGAGATGAATGTTTTTTACTTCTTCTGGTGAGATCAGGAACATAGCCACAGAGATGGCTCTTGCAGAGAAAAAAGGAGTTAAAAGATGAATCTAAGGTTTTGGTGTAGGTAAAAGTGTAAGTAGCAATGTCACTCATTAAAATGGGAACACTTAAGGAGGGGCACATTTGAGAACAAAATGTCTGACATATGATTTTGGCTTTATTAATTTTTAGACATAGTTTTTATATGTAAAAGCAGCATCTTTCATCAGCTGAAGAAAGTTGATGGTTGAATACTTTGGGGGACAACCAAGCCACATGGCAAAAGACAAAGTCTATATTGTACCTTATACCTGGGTAAAGTCCAAATGAATCAGAGTTTAATCAAAAAAAAGTGAAATCATAAAAGCATGATAAGAAATGATTAGGCAATTAGATCATAATTTTAAGTTAGAGAAAGTCTTTTTAAATGTGACAGATTTTATCTTTAAATTCCCAACACTGCCAAAAATCTCTGCTTTAGCAGATGCATTCAACTTGACTTCTAAACCTCCATTCCATACTTGACTTGTGCAGCTTAGGAATCCTTCACTGATTTGGGAAAAATTGAATTCAGAATTTTAGGCTCATTTGGCTGCAGTCCATGGCATCACAAAGAGTTGAGCATGACTGAGTGACTGAACTAAAACTTAGAACATTAAAGCCCAAAATTAGAGAATACATATTCTTTTCAAGCCATCTTGGAAAATTGCAAAAATGTACTATATGTTAGGATATAAAGTGAATACTAACAAATTTCACTAAATTATTTTTATGAACACTGCAACTGTGGAGTATAACATCTGTTCCCACGTGACCCAGGAGCCCAAACTGTGACCCCAGACAGCCTGGGAGCTCAGATCATGGCATTTCTGAGCCATGTAACTTAGTTTACATCCCTGTTCAGCAGCTGGATAGTCACAAGCAAGAAAATAAACCTGGACATCTTACACCACAAACAAAAAGTTGATTCAGAGTGTATTAAAAACTGAAATGTAAGATTTAAAATAATAAAAGTCCTAGAAGAAAACAGAGGAAAGTCACCTTGGCAATGTCTTGGCAATGATTTTTTGGATATGACACCAAATGCACAAGTAACAAAAGCAAGAATAAAAGAAATTGTACTACCTCAAACTAAAAAGTTTCTGCATAGTAAAGAGTCAGCAAAAGAAAAATGCAACTTTTTTCCCTGATAAAACATTAATATACCTTTTAAAAGATGCTCAAGCTCAATACTACTTCAGGAAACGTAAGTTAAAACCACAAATAGCAATTCATGCCCCAAAGATAGGAGGAGGGAATGGCAAACCACCCCAGTATACGTGCTGTGAGAATCTCATGAACTGTATAAAAAGACAAAACGATATGACACTGAAAGATCAGTCCCCTAGGTCAGAAGGTGTCCAGTTTGCTACTGGGGAAGAGTGGAGGACAACTACCAATAGCAGCAGAAAGAATGAAGCTGCTGGGCCAAAGCAGAAAACGATGTTCAGTTGCGGATGTGGCTGGTGATAAAAGTAAAATCCGATGCTGTAAAGAACAGTATTGCATAGGAACCTGGAATGTAGGTCCCTGAATTAAGGTAAATTGCACATGGACAAGCAGGAGATGGTAAGAATAAACATCAACATCTTAGGAATCAGTGAACTAAAATGGACAGGAATAGGCGAATTTAATTCAGATGCCCATTATATCTACTACTTTGGGCAAACATCCCTTAGAAGAAATGGAGTAGCCCTCACAATCAACAAGAGTCTTAAGTACAGTGCTTGGGTGCAACCTCAAAAATGACAGAAAGATCTCGGCTCGTTTCCAAGGCAAGCCATTCAGCATCACAGTAATTCAAGTCTATGGCCCTACCACTGATGTTGAAGAAGCTGATCAGTTCTACAAAGACCTAGAAGACCTCCTAGAACTAACACAAATAGGCTGTTCTATTCATCACTGGAGACTGCAATGCAAAAGTAGGAAGTCAAGAGATACCTGGAGCAACAGACAAGTTTTGCCTTGGAGAACAAAATGAAGCAGGGCAAAGGCTGACTGAATCATCATGAGAGAATGCACTGGTCATAGTAAACACCCCTTTACAGCAACGCAAGAGACAACTTTACACATAGACATCACCAAATTGTCAATACGAAAATTAAGTTGATTACATTGTAGACGAAACTGGAGAAGCAGTATATACAGTCACCAAAAACAAGACCTTGAGCTGACTGTGACATAGATCATCAGCTCCTCATAGCAAAATTCAATCTTAAACTAAAGAGACTGGGGAAAACCACTAGGCCAGCCACCGTTTGACTTAAATCAAATCCTCTATGAATATGCAGTGGAGGTGATGAATAGATTACAAGGATTAGATCTAGTAAACAGTGTGCCTGAAGAACTATGGATAAAGATCTGTAATACTGTACAGGAGGCAGCAAACAAAACCATCCCAAAGAAAAAGAAAAGTAAGAAGGAAAAGTGGTTAGCTGAGGAAGCTTTACAAATAGCTGAAGAGAGAAGAGAAGTGAAAAGCAAGGAAGAAAGGGAAAGGTACATCCAACTAAATGCAGAATTCCAAAAAATAGCAAGGAGAGACAAGGACTTCTTCAATGAATGATGCATAAAAATAGAGGAAAACAAAAGAAGGGGAAAGACTAGAGATATTTTCATGAAATTTGAATATATCAAGGGAACATCTTTCCCAAAGAGGAGAACAATAAAGGACAGAAATGGTAGAGATCTAGTAGATGCTGAGGAGATGAAGAAGAGAAGGAATGAATACACAGAAGAACTGTACAAAAAAAGATCTTAGTGAACTGGATAACTATGATGGTTTGGTCAGTCACCCAGAGCTAGACATTCAGGAGTGTGAAGTCAAGTGGGCCTTAGGAAACACTGCTGTTAGTAAAGCTAGTGATTGCAATGGAATTCCAGCAGAGCTATTCAAAACACTAAAGGACGATGCTATCAAAATATTCCATTCAATACATCAGCAAATCTGGAAGATCACCGGACTGGAAAAGGTCAATCCTCATCTCAATTCCCAAGAAGGGTAGTACTAAAGAATGTGCTAACCATTGGATAATTGCACTCATCTCTCATGCTAGTAAGGTCACGATTAAAATCTTACATTCTAGACGTCAGCATTATGTGAACCAAGAACTTCCAGACATCCAATCTGGGTTTAGAAAAGGCAGACACACCAGAGATCAAGTTGCTAACATTTGCTGGATCATAGAGAAAGCAAGGGAAACTCAGAAAAACATCTACCTCTGTTTCACTGACTACACTAAAGCCTTTGAGAGTGTTCTATTCAGTCAGTTAGTCATGTCTGACTCTTTGGGACCCCATGGACTGCAGCAGGCCAGGATTTCCTGTCCATCACCAACACCCATAACTTCCTCAAACTCATGTCCATTGATGACATCTAATCATCTCATCCTCTGTTGTTCCCTTCTTTTCCTGCTTTCAATCTTTCGCAGCATCAGGGTCTTTTCCAATGAGTCAGTTCTTCATATCAAGTGGCCAAAGTTTTGGAGTTTCAGCTTCAGCATCAGTCTTTCCAAAGGATATTCAAGATTGATTTCCTTTAGGATTAACTGGTTTGATCTCCTTTCAGTGCAAGAGACTCTCAAGAGTCTTCTTCAACACCACTGTTCAAAAACATCAGTTCTCTGCTGCTTAGGTTTCTATATAGTCCAACTCTAACATTCATATATGACTAATGGAAAAACAAGTTAAATAGGCAGGGTGACAATATACAGCCTTAACATACTCCTTGCCCAATTTGGAACCAGTCTGTTGTTCCATGTCTGGTCTAACTGTTACTTCTTGACCTACATACAGATTTCTCAGGAGGCAGGTAGGTGGTCTGGTATTCCGATCTCTTTAAGAATTTTCCACAGTTTGTTGTGATCAACACAGTCAAAAGCTTTGGCATAGTCAATAAAGTAGAAGTGGATGCTTCTCTGAAACTCTCTCGCTTTTTCGATGATCTAACGGATGTTGGAAATTTGATCTCTCGCTCCTCTGCCTTTTCTAAATCCAGCTTGAACATCTGGAAGCTCATGGTTCACGTACTGTTGAAGCCTGACTTGGAGAATTTTGTGCTTTATTTTGCTAGCATGTGAGATGAGTGTAATTGTGTGGTAGTCTGAACATTCTTTGGCATTGCCTTTCTTTGGGATTGGAATGAAAACTGACATTTTCCAGTCCAGTGACCACAAGACTGGCCAAAATTGCTGCCAAAATCAGTGCAGCACTTTCACAGCATCTTCTTTTAGGATTTGAAATAGCTCAAATGGAATTCCATCACCTCCACTAGCTTTGTTCATAGTGATGCTTCCCAAGGCCCTCTTAACTTTACATTCCAGGATGTCTGGCTCTAGGTGAGTGATCATACCATCATAATTATCTGGGTCATGAAGATCTTTTTAATATAGTTCTGTGTATTTTTGCCACCTTCTTAATAGCTTTTGCTTCTGTTAGGTCCATACCATTTCTGTCCTTTATTGAGCCCATCTTTGCACGTAATGTTCCCTTGGTATCTCTAATTTTCTTGAAGAGATCTCTAGTCTTTCCCATTCTTTTGCTTTCCTCTGTATTTTTGTGTTGATCACTGAGGAATGATTTCTTATCTCTCTTGGTTATTCTTTGGAACTCTGTGTTCAGATAGCTATATCTTTCCTTTTCTCCTTTGCCTTTCACTTCTCTTTTCTCAGCTATTTGTAAGGCTTTCTCAGACAACCATTTTGCCTTTTTGCATTTCTTTTCTTAGGGTTGATCTTGATCACTGCCTCTTGTACAATGCCATCTACCTCTTTTCATAGTTCTTTAGGCACTCTATCAGATCTAACCCCTTGAATCTGTTTGTCACTCTCACTGTACAATCATAAGGGACATGATTTAAGTCATATCTGAATGGTCTAATGGTTTTCCATACTTTCTTCAATTTAAGTCTGAATTTTGCAATAAGGAGTTTATGATCTGAGCCACAGTTAGTTCCTGGTCTTGTTTTTGCTGATTGTATAGAGCTTCTCCATTTTTGGCTGCAAAGAATATAATCAATCTGATTTCTTTTTATTTCTTCACAATGCCTTTCTTTTTTTAAAAAATTAATTTATCTATTTTAATTGGAGGCTAATTACTTTACAATATTGTGATGGTTTTTGCCATACATTCACATGAATCAGCCATGGGTGCCCATGTATTCCCCATCCTGAACCCACCTCCCTCCTCATCCCATCCCTCAGGGTCATCCCAGTGCACCAGCCCTGAGCACCCTGTCAATGCATCAAACCTGAAGTGGCAATCTATTTCACATAAGATAGTATACATGTTTCAATGCTATTCTCTCAAATCATCCTACCCTCACCTTCTTTCACAAAAGTCTGTGAAAGAAGACTTTTGTTTCACAAAAGAGTCCAAAAGTCTGTTCTTTACTTCTGCATCTCTTTTGCTGTCTTGCATATATCTGGTGATGTCCATGTGTAGAGTCTTCTCTTGTGTTGCTGGAAGAGGGTGTTTGCTATGACCAGTGCATTTTCTTGGCAAAACTCGAGGGACTGTGAATTGCGTGGTTTTTTCCTCCCAGCTCAGTGTCTGTCTGGGTCTGGGCGAAATTTGTTTTTTGTTCAGTGTCTCCTATTTCTTCTACTTCCAGCCCAAAAAACTTGCCTTTTTATTTAGATTCACTCCCTGATTACCAAGGAATCACACTCCTGCCTGAATCTGCTGTCTTGTCTTTCAATTTTGCCTAAATAACATTCTTGTCCTACTAAATAACATTCCTGTCCTACTCAGAGTGGCTGGGTATTTACGGCTTTCATGGAATCAGTCATTTAACAGTCAGCCAATCAACAGAGAGATAACAAGACTCACCCTCCAACATCAAGGAGTTCACAATCTTGCTATCAGGAACAGCAGACTCTTGTACAGACCATTCCAGGGGAGAACTGTAAACAGAAGGGTCCAGAGCAAGGTGAGCTCTCGGGAGGCTCAGTCTAATGGGCAAATAGCACTTATTCTTCCTTCCTGGATACTTTCTTTTTCTATTTTGGAATTGACATGGAATTTTTATAAAATAAAACTCACCACGTTAAAGTGTACAATTTGGTGCTTTTTAGCATACTTAAAGGATTGTACAATCATCACTACTATCTATTCTAGAATATTTTCATCACCGCAAAGCAACTCCATACCCATTAGCAGTCACCCCTCAATGCCCCTCCATTCCCAGCTCCTGCTAACCACTAATTTGCCTTCTGTGCCTATAGATTTATCTTCTCTGGCTATTTCATATAAATGGAATCATAGCATATGTAACCTTTTGCATCTGGCTTCTTTCACTTAGTATCATGTTTTCAAAGTCTGTCTATATTATTGCCTGCATCAGTCAGTGCTTCATTTCTTTTTATGGCTGAAGCATCATTTAAAAATTCTACCATGAATATACGAGGGTTCCTCAACTTGATCTGGTTCCCTTGTCTTTTTCCCTTACTCACAGATTATTTCTTGCAATTTAAAATTTTATGTTTACCTATTGGACTTTACATTTTATTTTTATCCATTATTTAGCTTCTTGTTTCTAAGTTTCTAGAATCCCATTTATTCAATTCAAATAAACATATACATAAACCCTCATCTAGACCACAATGGAATATTCTCTTCACACAGCAAGAAAATCTATACAAAATATAGATTTGGTGACAATCTTAATCATTCTAATAATCCTAATATCATCCCTAAAAATAAGCAAGCTAAATTCATCCTTTTATGGTGGGAAGATTTTTGTGGGGGAATTTTGTGTGTTTGGATGGAAGTAACAGAAAACCTCCATCAGAGGTTTCTGCATGATGGCTTCCCTGAAACAAGAAATCAGAAACCAGGATTCCCTGGTGGCTCATTGGTAAGGAATCTGCCTGCAATGCAGGAGACACAAGAGGCACATGTTTGATCCCTGGGTCAGGAAGATCCCCTGGATGCAGGCATGGCAACCTACTTCCAGTATCCTCGCTGGGAAAATCCCATGGACAGAGGAGCCTGGTGGGCCATGGTCCGTGGGGTTACAAAGTCAGATATGACTGAAGGGACTGAGCACAGAAACCTGGTGAGAACTTGAACAAGTGTAAAATCGGTGCTCAGGAGTTTCCCACGGAATACAGCTGTAAGAGCTCGGCATTGTGCCCGCTGCTCTGAGCATATGAGTTCTGCTCTTCTTTGTCCGGGATGTGCCCTCCTGTGAGGCTTAGCTCCTGCAGCAGATGGAAGACACCTTTCTGCAGGTCCTAAGATGTTCCTGTAGGGAAGCTCGCTGGAAGATCTGGCTTGTGACAGGGACCTGCTGCTGCTGCTAAGTCACTTCAGTCATGTCCGACTCTGTGCAACCCCATAGACAGCAGCCCACCAGGCTCCCCCGTCCCTGGGATTCTCCAGGCAAAAACATTGGAGTGGGTTGCCATTTCCTTCTCCAATGCCTGAAAGTGAAAAGTGAAAGTGAAGTCGCTCAGTCGTGTCCGACCCTGAGCGACCCCATGGACTGCAGCCTACCAGGCTCCTCCATCCATGGGATTTCCAGGCAAGACAGGGACCTACCAATGGTCTAATCAACAATGGCCAACAGAAAAAGTCTCCTACTGTGGAAACATAGTCGCCAGGAGCCCATCACACAATGATAGATTAAAGGACCCTTTGGACTTAGGTTGATGTCAGAAAGGATGTTTCTTTACAAGTGAAAGGAGACAAAGCTGAGGAGGAGAAGGGCAGAGCGAAAGAAGAGAGAGAGTGTGAGAGTAAAGGGAACCACGCATGCTTGAGGCTGAGGACTAAATGGGGAGCTCTGGCCTCTGAGGATGAGCAGTGCAGAGGACTTGGTGGGTTCAAGGGGAGCCTGAGAAGCGGGAGGGAGAGTGCAAGTGTGGCCCAAATTATTCATGAAACTCCTCAGTCCAGGCTGTAAATGCTCAGGCCTCTCATAAACCCATCTTCCATAAGGCCATTCTCCATATGGATTAAGAGTTCCTGGGGGAAGGCCACATTTCTCTGAAACAAGCATCACCTTGTTCCTAGTTGCCAAGGAGCAAGGAATAAATAAATGTACTTGGAAATATAAATGCGTAATAAAGAAAATAAAAATGGAAATAAGACACAGTTTACCTGGCAAGTTAACTCCTTACTTTAATGAAATCCTTTTTACTGTACCATTTACCAGCCTTGTGTCCAGTTGATAGAAAACTTAACAATGAAACAAGATCCCACAGTGCTTTCTGAGGACACTTGTAAATTTGGTTGAGGGTTGGGGGGAGTGTTCCTTCTTCCTTACTCAACTAAGATTAAATATGGCTCTTACAATCCTGCAATGGAGACTGAGAAGAAAAAGCTTTATTTATGCCATGGCACATGAAATAGCTTTGATTAAAAGTCCATGAAGTACAAAAAGATTCTGTTGTATGTGTTCATGCTGTATCGTGGCCAACGATTGCATTACTTGGAACAAAAGCAATTCCTTTTCATTAGTAACCTTATATCAGAAAAGCAAAATGGGTTGGTTTTGGATTGGCTGCCAAATATTAAATTCCTAATCATTCATGTGAAGTACCATTTCAGATAAAATACACTCAGCATATGTCTATAATTATATTTTCTCATGATTAAGACAAATTAATGCATAAGGAAAATTGTGACTTCCTGCCTCATGATACCTAGGATCTCACAAGTGTTATTTTTAGTCTCTTAAGAAGTTCAAACATACTGCATATATTTCTATTATGTTTATATTTCTATTCAGAGGGGAGACAAAGATTGTTTAATCGCTGGCAACAGAACAATTGGCTATTGATGTAGAAAAGAATTACAGCCTCACCTCACACCATAGAGTGAGATGAATTTCAGATAAAAGAAAGAATTAAATCTAAGGAAGTGAAACCAAGAAAACAGAGCTGGTGTATTAGTAGTTCTCAGAGTGAAGTTAGCCTTCCCAAGCCCAACAGCCAAGGAAGAATGTTCAGTTTATGGTTTCAACTATATAAAATAAAAACAAATTTCTACATGCCCCAGGGACCATAAATAAAATTAAAGAGCTAACGAGTCACTGGGGGAAAATACTTACTAAGTACAACAAAGCATTGACATCTCATTAAGGACTCATGCCAACCACCTTAACAGCCTCACGCATTATTGAAGAAAGAGAAAAAAGGAGTGAGTAGGCAAGTGATCAAACAGAACTGAAAATTTGTGGAAAAAATGCTTATTAGTAGTAAAAACAACAACAATAAAAAAACAATCTAAAACATTGAGATACTGCTTTTCAACTATCAACTGGTAACCACTTTTGAAATAACACCATTAAACAGCATTTCCCAACTTTGGCACTGTTATGTTATATTTTTGGATAATTATTTGTGGGGAAGGGTTATCCTCATAGCATAAATTGAGGTACCGCATTATGTTAGTGTTTTCTCTCTACTCATGCAAACTATAGATTTTCTTTCTTGCTTAATCACACTCTGAAAATGATTGCCCTCTAGCTAAGGTTGCACTATGTACCTGATGTTTACTCCTCCAAGATAATACTCTCCAATACTCCTTTCCCCTGGGAGCATTCTTCATTTCAGAAAGAAGATCAGGGAAGGAAAACATTGAGGACCAGATGTTCTGGAATCACCTGACACCAGCCCTAATGATTTTAATGCCCCCAGGAGAAGGAGAAGAACACAAGAACCACATCAGCCCCAATCCTTATCTACAGCTCTGTTTTCCATTCTAAAACTGCAAGACCTCTTCCAGCTTCCCAGGAAGTGGGGCATAGTCTCGACAGCATTAGTCTGTGGCCTTCTTTGCCTGGCAAAGTAACAAAGCTACTCCTTTCTACCCCTCCAAAGTTCTGTCTCTGCATTTCTATTTGGCACCAGTGAATAGAGGCTGAGCTTGAGGGGCAACACCTTGCACTGAGTCTCTACTGAGAAAGGTCTCCAGACAATATCCCATATCCTCTTGAGCCCAAAATTGCCCACTTGGTTAGACTACAAGGAAATTTGCAGTCTTATACATTTCCGGCTCAGAGATTTTGGGAAGGCAACATGGAAATATTTATCAAAAGACCTGGGAACATACATCCTCTCTTATCTAGCAATTATATTCATAGCATTTATCCTGAGGAAAGTATCTGTGCACTGTCAACTACAAATTGGCTTGCCATTGGCACTTGCCATCCACTTCTACAAGGATTAAATTATGTGCTGCTGCAGTTGCGGATTTTCAAAATCCCCAGAAAGAAGTTCAGGGTGGAAAGCAGAGATGAGGCTCTCTGTGTCCTGGAAAACCTGGCAGAGCAGGTCTTTGGATAGTTAGATAGTGTCAGAAGCTGATTTTATGAGCCCAATTTTTGTTATCTCCTCATATCTAAAAAAGCACCAAAATCCTTCATGGTGATGTCTGCTCCTCGTGACTAGCAGAAACTGCAAAAGAATATGTGCTTGATTGCATGTATTCCTTCTTCACCGAAATCACATATATACTGACCTTACCCCCTGCCTCTTGGGAACAGTTTCCCAGAGCTATCTCCCGGGCAATGGTCCTATCAATGCTCTCTCCTGGGCTGCAGTCCTCACTTTGCCGCAAATAAAACTTAACCCGCAACTCTTATGTTTTGCATTTTTTTGAAGTCCGCAGCACTAACGTTTGAATGTGTTCCAATATTCAAAGCCTGTTTTTAATTGCAAGCAATGATAAATCACATAATCTCCAACAGCAAGCAGTGAGTGGTATAGAACAGTAACGTTGTATCTGGGATCTCTATAACTATAAATAAAACCATGACCAATGTACACAAAGTGTCTAGCTATGAAACAACATTTAGCTTAGGAAGCAGGGAGAGGAGTTGGGTATAAATGTGGACAGGAAAAGACTGCCAGGACAATTATCAGACTGGTGCTGGGTGGTAAGTTTTGGTTATATTAGTTATCTACTGCTATAAAACAAGCCACAGATTAACTGGCTTAAAGCAAAGCTCATCATCTCTTCTGTGGGTTAGGAATTCCAGATGAGTCTGTTCAGCTGGGTGGGCCTAGCTCAGAGTCTCTCACAAGGTTGCTACCAAGATGGCAGCTGAGGTTGCATCATCTGAAGGCTTGTCTGTGGCTGGAGGATGCATTTTTAAATACCTCCCTTGCATTGCTACTAGAAGGAGGTGTGGACGGAAAATGACACTTCTGTATCAGTAAACGGGCTTCCCAGGTGGTGCAGTGGTAAAGAATCTGCCTGCCAATGCAGGAGATGCTGGACATGTAGGTTTCATCCCTGGGTGGGGAAGATCCCCTGGAGTAGGAAATGGCAACCACTCCAGTATTCTTTCCTGGAGAATCCCATGGACAGAGGAGCCTGGCAGGCTACAGTCCACGGGGTCAAAAAGACTCAGACATGATGGAGCACACATGAACACACATTAAGGACGTAAGCAAAGAAAATAACTGAGAGATTCCTGCAGTATTCTGTGTGAGAAACAGATGAGATCTGAACCAAGGTGGCAGCAGTGTGGAAGAAAGGGAAGAGAAAATCCTTATATATTTAGGGTGAAGTGTCAGTAGAGACTGATGATTAATTCTATGTAGACGGTAAGGAGTAAGGAGTAGGTAAGACTTTGAGAAGATTTTCAAATGCAACTAGGGAATTTTTAGGACCATTTTATAGCTACAAGGGGCAGAAAAAAGAAATAGAAGGTATATATTTTGTGACATTATAAAAAATTACATGTTAATTGCTTATGGAAAGTGTCCAATAGGCACTTGGGAATTCAGTCTGGATCTCAGGTGCAATTTCTGGGGCCATCTTTTCATAGTTGCTGGTGGAGGTTGTGGTGTCCATAAGATGCCAAGGAGTGTACTTAGAACTGAAGAAAAAATATATTCCCAGAGGATAGTTAAGAGGTAGGTATAGAGGGAAATAACCCCACAGATTAACACTAAGGAGGAAATCAGAAAAGGAGGAAAAAATGACAAAACTATGAGCTCATCGCCTCAGGAGGAAAGAAGTGGGTCATGTTAAGTGTTATGGAAAAATAAGACAGATGAGAAATTAAACACATCCTTAAGATTCCTAATTAGTAGGTCACCTGTGACATGATTGGAAATCGTGTCCACAGACTGATGGGGAAAAGACAAATTGCAGTTGGCTTAAGAATGAAAAATCTATTTAGTATTGGCAGACAAAAGAGATTTTCAACAGGAACCCTGGATTCTGGCAATGAAGGATAAATGATTATTTGTACTCTACAACCAATTAATGAAAGAGATTTCTACTCTTCAGAAGATTTAATGTTAGACACACATGCAGAATAACGACAAAATTAATAATCAAAATTGAACATTTGTTGCAGTGGGAACTGTATATTCTGATGCAAATTGCAGGTGCTTACATATGTGCTAAGTACAATCAAGAGAGCTAATGTTTACTGAGTAACTCTTATGAGCCAGAAACTTTCCATCTCTTGTTTCATTTCTTCCATCCTTATAACTCCAGGGTCCTTGTCCCTGAGAACAAATGAGGCCGTGGACTTCGATCCCCTAGTTTCACTCTTTGGGCTCTCCCCTTGCTTGTCACTACTTCTTTTAGGAGCTGGCTCTTGGGTAGAGTTGGAGAAGACTACGGTGTCGGCCATCGCTCAGTGAAATTCATCTCTAAACAGCTCAAGCGAAACGGTATTTCATTGGTTCACGTTATAACATGATTTAAAGTGGAGGCACAGATTTTATGTCAAGAAAACTGGGGGCAGGCTCTCAGATTCCCTTGGGATTTCTTTTGCTCACTAAACATTGGCTTCCTTCTCTTATATCTGCTTTGTTCCATGTGAAGGACCCAGTTACGGGTGGCTCTGAATCTTACAGCCTAACAGCTTTCTTTTTGGATGTGGACCATTTTAAAGTCTTTATCAAATCTGTTACTATATTGCTTTTTAAAAAAATTTATATTGGAGTATAGCTGATTCACAGTTTGTGATAGTTTATAGGTGATAGGTATACAGTAAAGTGATTTAGTTTTACATATTCACATATCTATTCTTTTTCAGATTCTTTTCCCATACAGGTCATTACAGAGTATTGCATAGAATTCCCTGTGCTGTACAGTAGGTCCTTGTTGATTATCTGTTTTACATTATAGAGGTGTGCACATGCCAGTCAAGACCTCCCAATTCAACCCTCCCACATCTTTCCCCCTTGGCGACCACAAGCCCAGCGCTTAAGTCTGTGAGTCTGTTTCTGTGCTATAAACAAGTTCATCTGCGTCACTTTCGGAGTCCACATGTAAGTGCTATTATATTATATTTTCCTTTGTCTGACTTACCATGTTGCTGCAAATGGCATTATTTCGTTCTTTTAAAAAAAAATAGGTTTAAGGTATATTTTACATGCAATGAAATTCACTCTTTTTGAATGAACAGGTCTGTTTGTCTTGACAAATGTATGTAATAGTGTAACCATCGGCACAGTCATTAAGTGGGCCATTTCTTTCTTTAATTTTATGTTACAATATTGCTTTTGCTTCTGTTTTGTTTTGGTTTTTTGGCTGCAGGGCCTCTGGGATCTTATCTCCCCAGCCAGTGACCGGCAATGATCCTGAACCTCTTGCAGTGGGAGGGGAAATCTCAACCACCAGACTGCCGGGGAAGTCCCGGGATCCCACAGCTTTTCAACCTTTCAGCAAGAAGAAAACAGGACTTCCACTTCCAAGATCCAATTTGAAATTCTCAGGCAAGAACTCTTACCGGCCCCCCTGGGTTACACATCCATTCTTTCTCTCTATCAGTCACTATTGCTTCCTGGGTTGTGTATCCCTTCAATGGGCCAGTCAATGTTGCCTGGAGGAAGAGGAAAGAGTTGGTATGTTGGGTCCGGTATAGACCACAGGCCCAATTTCATGTCTGGGACAAGCAGTTATAGAAGGATTTTCAGAGAGATTCTGGGAAAACATGCCTATGACTGCAACCAGCTTCCCACCTCTACCATGATGTGCTTGATCAGAAAACCTTCCTGACCAGTCTCACGGCACCTTGCAAGTCAACCCATGCAAAACAAATGCTGTGTCTCATCCATCCCGTGAACTCAAAAAAACTTTCTCAGCTTAGGCTCAGAGACTCATGTTCACCCCCAACCCCCCGTTTACGTTTATGGGCCAATACCTTGCTCATGGCCATATCTACTCTAAGAGGAACAGAGCTGTGAGCCATCTGTCTGAAGGACACAACACTGACTTTCACATACCACACTTCGCAAGATTTGGGGGCTTTAAGTATTTGAGTCTGACAAGGTAGAAATCAGGAAAAACTAACATTTCTGATTTGCTTTTCTATTTATCTGAGGTTACTTCCTTGGTGGCTCAGATGGTAAAAAAACAAAACAAAACAAAAAAAACCCACAACTGCCTGCAGTGAAGAGACTGGAGTTTGATCCCTTGGTCAAGATCAGACACAGCTGAGCAACTAACATTTATCTGAGGTTCGAATCAAAATTATGAGCTTACCCTATGGAAAATGGAAGTTTCTTCAAAAACTAAAAATAGAGTTACTATATGACCTAGTAATTTTACTCCTGGGCATATGTCAGGAAAAGACAAAAACTCTAATTTGAAAAGATACACGCACCTCAGTGTTTATAGCAGGACGATTTACAATAGCCCAGAAACGAAAGCAACCCAAGTGTCCAGCAACAGAAGAATGGATAAAGATGTGGTATATGTATATATAACTCAGCCATGAAAAAGAAGGATTAAATATTGCCACTTGTAGCAACATGGGTAGGCCTAGAGATTATCATATTAAGTGAAACAAATCAGACAAAGAAAGACATATATTGATTGCATCATATCATTTAGATGTGGAAACTAAGAAATAATACAAATGAATTTATTCACAAGACAGAAACAGACTCACAGACCTAGAAAANGAGATTATCATATTAAGTGAAACAAATCAGACAAAGAAAGACATATATTGATTGCATCATATCATTTAGATGTGGAAACTAAGAAATAATACAAATGAATTTATTCACAAGACAGAAACAGACTCACAGACCTAGAAAATAAGGTTAGCAAAGAGGTAGAGAGGGGGAGGGATAATTTAGGGGTATGGGATTCATGGATGCAGACTCTAATACTATACATAAAATAGTTTTTTAAAAAACAAATACTTACTGTATGTCACAGGGAACTATATTTGATATCTCATAATAACCTATAAAGGAAAAAAATCTGAAAAAATATATATCTATAACTGAATCACTAGGTTAGCAAAGAGGTAGAGAGGGGGAGGGATAATTTAGGGGTATGGGATTCATGGATGCAGACTCTAATACTATACATAAAATAGTTTTTTAAAAAACAAATACTTACTGTATGTCACAGGGAACTATATTTGATATCTCATAATAACCTATAAAGGAAAAAAATCTGAAAAAATATATATCTATAACTGAATCACTTTGCTGTATACTTGAAACTAACAGAATATTGTTAATCAATTATACTTTAATAAAAAAAATAATGAGCTTAAATCCCTTCCATTTGGAGATGAGACAGCAAGGGTGTGTCAGAAGTATGTGGAACTGATGGTCTGGGACAGAGCAGTGGAGCAAGCCAGGCGCTGGGTACTGGGAGACCTGTATCTCGTCGGCTTTGCTGCCAATTACATGTGCAGTCTGGACTTGCATTGCAGTGTTTGTGTCTTGACTTTATTTGCAAAAAGAGGAGGCAGTCCCCAGAATTTTTGTGTTTATATTCTTGGATATTCTTGAGCACATAGATAACCATTTTCCCCTCCACTGGAGAATGATATACAGACCTATGTTGTTATTGGATGTCCATGTTGTTAGTGGATGCCCACAAATCATTCCTTTTGATAACCACACTAGGANTTTATATTCTTGGATATACTTGAGCACATAGATAACCATTTTCCCCTCCACTGGAGAATGATATACAGACCTGTGTTGTTATTGGATGTCCATGTTGTTAGTGGATGCCCACAAATCATTCCTTTTGATAACCACACTAGGATTATCCTTGGTGAAACAGTCCTTCCTACTCTCAGTACATGTGGTTTGGGTAGCTTTACAACCTCAAATCCAGTTCAGCCAGGCTATCCCTAAGCAATGGGCCTGTGGTCCTATGTGAGATGCTGACAATCAGGCTGAGAAACATTGTTGGAATCATCAGAAAAAAAGAGTTCCCTCTCAGCTAGATTTGGGCCTGTAGATTTGTAAAAGAGTAGCTGCAGGGGCCACTGGGTGGGGAGGGGCTGCCAGAGAGAGAGGTCAATACCAAAGAAGGTCAAACTTGGAGGTGGAGAGAGACTAAGGCTGGGTGGCCACCTGGATCCAGCCATTCCTGAAGGATTCTCCCTCAAGCTTTCAATTCATGGGTTCCTTTCACTGATGTAGGACAGGGACCACTTACGATTGTTGTACGCCTAATGTTTGGCAGAATGTAGGTGTTCAATTAGTGTTTACTGAGTTGTGCTGAAATGAACAAAGGACTACTTTGCTGTTAGCAAGGGTTCTGGTTACTCATACTGCTTACCAAACCACCCAAACTCAATGGCATAAAATAACAATCTCTTTGGTTATGGTCACAGATTTTGTGGCTCAGGAATTCACGCCATAGGGTTGGGTCTCTATTCCACACTGACCAGGGACTCATTTGGACATGTTGAGCAAGGGTTAACTGGGGACTGGCATTATCTGAAGATTCTTACACTTGTCTATTTGGGGTCTCAGCTAGAGACCCTGATGATTAGGACTGCTCCCTGGAATGATGATGTATAACTTCTCCATGTGACCCAGCTGTCCCAGGCCACAGGCAGTTAGCACCTCAAGTTTCCAGGTAAAAGGGCTCCAGCGAGCAAGGTGACCTACTTTCTCTGATTTACCCGGGAGGCACAAGCCCATGTAGATTCCAGGGAAAAGGGTAGAGACCCCACCTCCTGATGGGGGAGGGAGTTAAGATTACATTGAAAAGATCAGATGGTTGGGGACATGGTTGGGGCTGTCTTTGGAAAATACAATGCCATACTTTGGGATAAGGTGTTTATTTGGAAGGTGGTGGGGAGAGACTGGCCATATTGGATGAAGTAAATGATTGGAATTAGCGATGATTGTAGGTCAGTTGGTAAAGAATCTGCCTGCAATACAGGAGACCTGGGTTAGACTCCTAGGTCAGGAAGATCTCCTGGAGAAGGAAATGACAATGACTCCAGTATTCTTGCCTAGAGAATCCCATGAACAGAGGAGACTGGCAGGCTACAGTCCATGGGGTTGCAAGAGTCGGACATGACTTAGCAACTAAACCACCACCACGATTATTTGTTAGCATTAGTTCAAGTGATCTTGCTCTCCCCAACCAGCTTGAAGGTAGAACGTAAGGACAAGTGTATTTTGGAGGAGGAAGGTGGAAGCAGGCACCTGTACTGACCTTGGAAGAAGATGAAGAGCAAGTTTTCCTGTCTCCAATGAGTCATTTAACTGTGGGGGCGGGGCTGGCATTGAGCTTAGGAAAGAGAGCCATCCCCCAGCTCAGGTGAGCAACTCTTGTTTTCTTGCTACACTGCGAAACAGTTATATACAGACCCCAGCAACACCATTTTAAAATGGCAAGTCTGACACTCAACTTGAACTTGGAGGTGCAACAACTCAGGAATGAAACCTGGAAATGCTACGTGACAGAACAGTTTGCATCACAGTCAGCACTTTTTCCTAACTGTGTGCACCAAAATGAGAAATCAACAAACAGAACTTACACCTGCAGATGCTTCATCCTGGAAAATTTGCAAGTACATAAGGTGTCTTATTTTGTTTTTGTTTTCCAAGACTTGGAATTTTTTTTTTTTTGTGGAGAAAAGAAAAACTTTAACTGAGAAAGAGCAAGATTCTTAAACTCCAAGATGAGTAAAGTTGATTTATATGCATTGTTTCTCTGGCTTAATGATTGGTGTTTTTTAAGAGATCTCATGTGGGGATGAAACAAACAAGACTTATGTTTATAAGTCTGATCCTCAGGGATCAGACATACTGATTTAACATCATGCTAAGAAAATCTGTTCCTGGCTTGGACCCTGCAGAAACCCAATAAATTATGTGGATAGTTATACAGGTAATTGGATGAGGATAAATATAACATTTTGAAAGAAAAATATATTTCTGGGACTTCCCTAGTGGTCCGTTGGTTAAAAATTTGCACTACCAATGCAGAAAGCATGGGTTTAATCCCTGACTGGGAAACTAAGATCCTATATGCCATGCAGTGTGGCCGAAAGATAGAAAAAAATACACTTCTATTCCTGCAGGAGACAGTGACTAGCAAGATCTATCTATTACAATGCTGACTATATTCTAGGATGCTGAATATCATGTAGATGCTATATATGGGTTTTCTCAATTCTGTAACAGGCTGACATATCAAGTGATACAATAGCCTAAATTGTTTAAGTTAAGGAAACGGAGGCTTAAAGGGGTTAAGTAACTTGACCGAGGTCACACAGCTATTAATTCAGATCCAAGCACAGACTTTGCTTTAACCACCCCACTGCCCTGCCTCAGAATGGCATTGGGTAGACAGGAGACCTAGGAGATAGCCATGTGGTGAGTTTCATATTAAAACCCACCCCTCTCGCTTCCTTGGGAAAAGGAAATATAGATAGACAAGACAAGTCACATTGCTTCTTTCAGTATCCGTTTCCCTACCAGTGAAAAGACTGGTCTAATTAACTGAGCTCCAAGCCGGTTCAATGTTAAATTCATTAAGTTGACCAGTTATATGGCCCAAAGAGAGCAGGGAAACAGTCCCTAAGCAGTGAATGCACATTCCCTCAGGCTCGGGGAGGTGGGGAGGGAGTAACTGATTCATTTCTTAGTTTTTAAAGTTTAATACTGGCGTGTGGATGATTTACAATTTACAGTTGATGACAATTGGAGTATGGTTGTGTTAGTTTCAGGGGTACAGCAGTGATTCACGTATATGTATATCTATTCTTTTTCACATTCTTTTTCCATTTAGGTTATTACAGAATTTTGAAGAGGGTTCCTTGTGCTATACTGTAGGTCCTTGTTTCTCTACTTTATACCTAGCAGTATGTATGTATTAATCCCAAACTCCCATTTATTCCTTCCCCCTTTACCCCTTTTTGTAACTATGTGTCTATTTTCTAAGTCTGTGTGATCTCTTTCTGTTTTGTAAATAAGTTCATCTGTATAATTTTTTTTAAAAGATTCTGCACGTAAGTGATATCATATGATATTGCTCCTTCTTTGTTTTACTTTCCATGTATAAGTGATATCATATTATATTTCTCTCTTTGGTTTACTTGCTTTTAAAAATGTTACTGAAGGACTGGGTTTTTCTGTAGTGTACTGAGTGGTGGGAATAGAGAAGTGAGCAAACACAGCTACTGTTCTCAGGGAGCTTGCACTCCAGGTGGCTGAGAGAGACAGGTGTTGACCAATGACAGGAAAACACAGCACAGGATAAGAGGAGGAAATCCATGGAGGCTGCTACTTAAACATGGCATCTAAGGAAGGCGAAAGGATGCTTAGCAGAGACGGAAGTGAAGTGAGGGAGAACTGTATGGATATCTGATGAACACGTGTTCCGGGCAGAGTCCGGGCAGAGAAAGCAGTCTGGAGAGGCCATGCATTGGGACAGATCTTGTGTGGTGGAGGAAGGGGCGGGTGTGGCCGAAGCAGGAGAGGAGGAGGGGATACCACTGAGCACGGAGGAGGGGAATGGGGCATCCCACCAACAGCTTGAAGGGCACTGTGGGGACCTGAGCTTTTCACTGGGATGGGAGCCACAGGAGGGTCTGATTGAAGAGTGGCAAGGGTTGATTCAGTCTGTCCTCGACCACGGTAGAAGCTGGAACTCAACCAGTGGGTCAGGTTAGAGGAGAGATGAGAGATGATCTTCCAGTAATGAGGAGCCAACTCAACCTAGACCAGCTTTAAAAGGTGGAGTTTGGGAACTTCCCTGGTGGACCAGAGGTTAAGAATCTGCCTTGCAATGCAGGGAATGTGGGTTTGATCCCTGATCTGGGAACTAAGATCCAACATGCTGCGGGGCAACCAAGCCTGTGCCCCACAACTTGAGAGCCTGTGTGTCGCAATGAAGGTCCCGTGTGCCACAGCTAAGACCCGACACAGTCAAAAAAGTAAATATATATATATATTTTTTTGAGTTTATGTGAAACTAAGACATTTCACGGAGAAGGCAATGGCAACCCACTCCAGTACTCTTGCCTGGAAAATCCCATGGACAGAGGAGCCTGGTAGGCTGAAGTCCATGTGGTAGCTAGGAGTCGGACATGACTGAGCGACTTCACTTTCACTTTTCACTTTCATGCATTGGAGAAAGAAATGGCAACCCACTCCAGTGTTCTTGCCTGGAGAATCCCAGGGACGGGGGAGCCTGGTGGGCTGCCGTCTCTGGGGTCGCACAGAGTCGGACACGACTGAAGCGAGTTAGCAGCAGCAGCAAGACATTTCACAGAAGGTTAGAAATGATCAGAATAAAGGATTGGAATGGCAGCCAGACTTTGTCTCTTAAATCTGTTCTCCTTGTGTTGCTTTCCTCCCGATTGTTCGGAGGGGGCAGCGTGGCCAGTGGCTTCCCCATCTTGCATCATGTAGGGAGACAGCTTCCCCCACACCTCACATCCCATGCAAATGTCCAGGGGCAGGGTTGTGATGAGTCGGGCTTAGATGCCACTTCCAGACAGGCATCGTGTGGTTGAAACATAGCAGTGCCAGATATGCCAACAAGATACATAGTTTGAGAACCTGCCAGTTATTAAAAAGCATCCATTCAGGGTGGGTACATATGTGACTAACTAGTTTTGCTAGCATGGAAATTTTAGCCAAAGTGTAACCTCTTTTTTTTTTTTTTTAATATTTATCTATTGGTTGTGCTGGCTCTTCCTTGCTATGGTGGGGCTTTCTCTAGATGCAAGATGCAGGCTTTTCACTGCAGGGGCATCTCTGGCCACAGAGCATAGGCTCTAGGGCAAGTGGGCTTCGGTAGTTGTGGCACGTGGGCTTTAGTTGCTCCACAGCGTATGGAATCTTCCTGGACCAGGGATTGAACCCAGGTCCCCCGTGCTGCCAGGTGGATTCTTATCCACTGTATCACTAGGGAAGTCCACAAAACAGTAACTGCTTGAAGGCTAAGTTTGGAGAGAATTTTGAAATGTTTGCTAAATAGATATGGTTTAATCACACAGGTCTCATAATGGATTTTCTAGAAGTCATTTCCATAGTGGTCCCAGTACAAAAACAGCAGAATCAAAGACGAAGAAAAGAAAAGAAAATTAAAGTATTTTAATTTACTTGAAACATATAACACCTGCAGATACTCCCTGCTGCTGCTGCTAAGTCGCTTCAGTCGTGTCCGACTCTGTGCGACCCCAGAGACAGCAGCCCACCAGGCTCCCCCATCCCTGGGATTTTCCAGGCAAGAACACTGGAGTGGGTTGCCATTTCCTTCAATGCATGAGAAGTAGTCCCTTCCAGATCTAACTGAAAATGATGACTAGAAGGGGCCAATTTTGATGATCAGAAGTGGTTTATGCTCGGATTTCTACTTCCTAAATTATTTTATCCTCATAGCAGAGTTTTTAAAAGGCAGCAATAACTAAATTAAGGGATTCTGTCTGGTCTTTATTTGCTCAAATTCAACATGAGAAGCTTGAAGCAGGAGATGCTGGGTTGCCCCAACTCTAAGGTTTTCTATTTTAATTGGTCATTGCCATTGTCAGTGACACTGGTGTGACTCTGGACATCTTGCAAACCCACAAGGCTCCTCACATATAAAGTTTTCTTCTCCAGGAGTCAGATCAAAGGTGCTCTCTGTTTGAGATCTCTTCTTCTTATGCAACTCTTTTTACACACACGCACACACACACATTCTTTTTCATATTCTTTTCCATTATGGTTTGTCTTAGGATACTGAATATAGTTCCCCCTGCTCTGCAGTGAGATCTTGTTTATCTGTTCTCTATATACTAGCCTGCATCTGCTAATCCCAAAAGCCAAGCCATTCCTCCCCTCCCCTCCCCTTTGGCAACAAGTCTGGCCTCTTTGTCTGCGAGTCTGTTTTTGTTTCACAGTTATGTGGATTTACAGCGCATTTTAGATTCCACGTGTAAGTGACATCATATGGCATTTGTTTCTCTCTTTCTGATTTACTCTCTTAGTTTGATCATCTCTAGGTCCATCCGTGTTGTTGCCACTGGCATTCTTTCTTTCTTTTCTATGACTGAGTAGTATTCCATTGTATATATGCCACATGTCCTTTATCCATTCATCTGCTCCATGTCTTGGATATGGCGGATAATGCTGCTATGAACACACCTTATGCAACTCTTTAAACTCCCCCTACAGGTACTGGGGATTTTGCCTTTTCTTAAGAGACACATTTGATCCTAAGAAAGTGGAGGAGGCTGCCAGCTTCCTCTTGTTTAGAAACATTCATTTGAATAATCAACATGGTTGCCTATACCTATTTAAAACTATCAGTTACTTGGCAGATTTGGGGGTTTCCCTGGTAGTTCAGACGGTAAAGAATCTGCCTTCAGTGCAGCAGACTCAAGTTCGATCTCTGGGTCAGGAAGATACCCTGGAGAAGGGAATGGCTACCCGCTGCAGTATTCTTGCCTGGAGGACCCCATGGACAGAGGGGCCCGACCGGCCACAGCTGATGGGGTGCAAAGAATTGGACACTACTGACTAACACACTGGTGGATTTTAAAGAACAACCCGAGTTCAACTCAAGTATTACAGTGGGCACATGCTGTATAAACACTTACGTTTGCATTTTTAAGTTAATTCCACAATGTTTTTATTTCATTTTTAGGAGCATATAAGGCTCAAGGTGGTGACTCTCATTCCCTAAGACCAGGTTCAGAATTTCCTTCACCACAGTCATGTGCTTGGCCACCCTCTTCTTTTAAAATAATGTAATAAATTAAATTTCCAGTTTTAGAAAATATAATCTGGGTATAATTAAAAACATGACAGCCTGTGACTGCTGATTGTGGCGGGGGATAACTCATTTGTTCTTGGATGGGAAAACAAGATGAGATGCCACCATGTCAGCACTAGGGGTCGCTGCAGGCCCACCGATGCTGTGAGTCCGCGCGGTGCTGCAGCCGGCCGCCAAGGGGGTCCCAGCGCCAGAGCGCTGCACCGCTGTTCTTGCTGGCTGTGCAAAAGGAAACCTTGAGAGAGTCCTGTTTCCAGGTGCTGCTTTGCAGCCCTTCTGATGTATTAAAATAGCAACAAAAACAACATTTATCCAGTGTCACATATATTTTATTATTTGGGGGTAATAGTTGAAAATGGTTTTCTAAATCATTCCTTCCATGATGCTATTGAATCAGCCGCTGCATTTGAGATCCGAAGAGCTCCCTGATGTCACTGGTTATTTTTTCGAGATGGACCTGTCTCATCTGATAAGACAAAGATCAATCTAAAGCAACTGACTGTATTTAATCACATTGAATGACTCCTATGCCGATCAGTTTAAACACCAGACGGAGATCTGACAAAATGGGAAACTGCTATTTGAGAACTGTTAGAAATAATCTTTTGAAAGACTTTCTATGGCTGTTTGGAGGAGAGGACTCTATGTCCTGACTTGGACCAACAAATTTGTGGAGGATGAGACAAAAGCAAGTTATTGAAATCCTCAGAAGAGAACTCTGTACTGTTGAGACAAGTTAGCTGTCGGGAAGAAACTGGAGTGTACACCTGATTTACTCGGTGATCTCAGAGGACTTTTATTAAGAGGACAGGTAGGGTTTTTTGTTTTTTTTTTTTAAGCCAGAAGTCTTCCCAGCCCTATTCATTCTATTTGTTTATTCCCCAAAGCATACTTAAATAACTTCCAAATTAGTCCGTTGAAAACATCCTCAGATTTCAGCTTTGAAGCTGTGGAATATTCACTTGTAACAACTCTCGGTGCTCGATTTCTCTTTGATGTTGGCAAACTCTACAAATTGCCAAATAAAGCGTTCCCTCCGTGGCTGCTCTGAGTTCCTCTGGGGCAAGATCAACTCCCTCTGTGTCATTTTCATAACCATTTAGCAGAGGGGTGGGGGGGGTCAGGAAGCCATCTCCTTCCATCACAACCTGGGATGTGTAACATCTTATTCAAAGGTCTGCAAAGGGGCTCATTTGCTCCCTGACAAAGGTGTACGAAACCCAAGACCCACCTTTCAAACCCATTGGAAACATTGATTTCAAAGGGGTTAAAGAAATCAGATCATTTGATGCTGAGCTCAGAAGAGAAAATGGGTCCTTTCAACGTGTCGACTCACCATGGGATGCTGGTTCAGGCCATATAGACACCAGTGTTCTCTTTCATCTGTGATCAAGTCCTTCCCTGGTGGCTAAGACGGTAAAGAATCTGCCCGCAATGTGAGATACCCAGATTTAATCCCTAGGTCCAGAAGATTCCCTGGAGAAGGCAATAGCACCCCACTTCAGTGTTCTTGCCTGGAGAATCCCATGGACAGAGGAGCCTGGTGGGCTTCAGTCCATGGGGTCACAAAGAGTTGGATATGACTGAGAGACTAACACTTTCACTTTTCAAGTGCTCTTGAAGAGTAGGTGGGGACTGGCTTTTTCTATGGGAAGGATGCTCTCTGGAATAAGACCTTCAGTCTGACACCCTCATTTTCTTTTTGATGGTGTGCTCAGCCCACTCTCAACCGAGAAGGCCTGTGGAACCAGGCTAAGAAGTGGCTGCTCCTAAAGATCTCAGAGGCAGGAGCTCCGTATGGTGGTGGCTACCAGCTGCCCAGCGAGACGCGGTCAGACGGATCTCCAGCTCTGGCCTGGACTTCTATGCTGATCAGCCTCATCAGCCCATTTTCTCCACCCTGGGGGATAATACAGCCAGTGCAGGGCACGTATATGAGCCTTGTGATTGATATTTGTTAGCTGAGGGATGAACACAGGTGTTTTCAAGCCAGAACACAGAGACTTGAAATCAGACAGAAAAGTGGGAAAGGTCTCAGCCACCCTGGGCACAGCAAAGCTGATCTGGTTCTGTGTATGTGATTCTTAACTTTCCAGCCTCCCTGGAACCTACATGACCACACAGAGGCCCCCTTGTGAAAGCAGGAAGGTGTGGGCTCCAGGAGAAGATGAGAGGCTGGAGAGCTCGTGCTTGGCCCCTGCCTCTTAGGTGCTATTGGAACATCCAGAGACCTTCTAGAAATGTGAATTGGTTCATATGACTTGACATCTCACACAGGCCTCCCTGTTCCCTTACACCAGCCCAAATCTAGGCTGTACATCTGTCTCCTACCTGTCCCCTGACTTCTTCTGCTTCCTTGCTCTCCAAGGCTCACTCAGCCCCAGCCCCACTATCTTCTATCTGATTCTCTCAGTTTTTTCACACCTCAGGGCCTTTGCACTTGCTATTCCCTCCATCAGACATGCTTAGGACTCAGATCTGCACATGGAGGGTCCTTCTCTCTAGTGGGCTCCCCTTTCTAAGGTCACCTTCCCGGAGAAGCCTCGCCTGACCCCTCTGAAGTAGAAGTAAATACTATCCTGTTTGAGTGTCTTCTTAGGCTGTTTTTGTAAGTATGTTGTTCACTATTTGCTTGTCTTCTGTCTGTCCATCCTCAGGAGAACAAAAGCTCAGTGGTGGCTTTTACACTTGCTAAACCTCCAGTGCCTGGCCAATGATAGGCATATAGTAAATACACATTCAATGGAGAATGCTGCTGCTGCTGCTGCTAAGTCACTTCAGTCGTGTCCGACTCTGTGCGACCCCATAGATGGCTCCCCCGTCCCTGGGATTCTCCAGGCAAGAACACTGGAGTGGGTTGCCATTTCCTTCTCCAATGCATGAAAGTGAAAAGTGAAAGTGAAGTCGCTCAGTCGTGTCCAACTCTTTGTGACCCCATGGACTGCAGCCCACCAGGCTCCTCCGTTGATGGGATTTTCCAGGCAAGAGTACTGGAGTGAGGTGCCATCACCTTCTCCCCAATGGAGAATGGGATCTATATAAATTCCTTTCCTCAGAGTACCCCAGCCATGAGGACCCTCTCTTGGAAGTTCCAGCACTTCTTCTCTGTGATACACTCTAAAGATCCCAAGAGATTAATATAGACTCAAGTGTAAGGGTGGCATGGTGCTCCACANTTTTTTATTTTGGCTGCCTCAGGTCTTCTTTGTGGCGTGGGGGCTTTCTCTGGTTTCTCTCTGTGGGGGCTTCTCTAGCGGTGGCACTCATGCTTCTGTGGGTTGGGAGCACAGGCTCAAGAGCTCACAGGCTCAGTAGTTGGGCTTAGTTGCCCCACAGCACACGGGATCTTAGTTTCCCAACCAGGGATTAAACACGTGTCCCCTGCATTGGAAGGCAGATTTCCAACCAGTGGATCACCAGGGAAGTCCCAACATGATACAATCTTATTTCTTGCTGGCCCTAAATTCAGTGTTGGAATGTGCTAAATCCAGGCCTTTCGCACTTAGGGGGCCAGCCTCCTTCCTTCTTATCACTTGGCCTTTGTTCTCAGTTCCCTATTGGACTTTGGTCTCCACCTGGAAGATAGAGGAAAAGAGTCACGCTGGGTGGAAGTACTGTAAGCTCTTCCTGGAAGGAATGGGCATCACTTCCGCCCACATTCCTTTGGCCACAACTCAAATCTATAGCCACACTTAACGCGACCCCATGGACTGCAGTCCAGGGAATTCTCCAGGCCCGAATACTAGAGTGGGTAGCCTTTCCCTTCTCCAGGGGATCTTCCCAACCCAGAGATCGAATCCAGGTCTCCTCCATTGCAGGTGGATTCTTTACCAGCTAAGCCACAGGGAAGCCTTTAGGAAGGCCAGGGCACCTGATCTGGCTACAGGTAGATGAAGCGGGTTTCAGTGAACAGGGAGCATCCATCCAGCTCCCGTGAGTGAACAAGTGAGTGGAATGTCCAGGAGTCTTTCAATGGTGCGTTTATAGCAGAGACAGCTTTGCAGGCTCTCCTTGCCCTCCGATAGAAGAAGCCTCATCCTTGATGGAAGGGCTCCCAGGGGCTGGCGAGGCTACAGGTAGAAATGCAGGATTTCTTCCAGGCAGCACTGCGTATAACTTCAAAGGAGACTATTTAAGGCCCTGCTGAGCTTTCTGTATTGATCCATGAATCAGTAAAATAAGGCAAAAGGAGCACCCTACTTTTAGTCTTTGCTAAAGGGTCTCCTCCTTTAGGTTCACCTTGGGGTTACCTGGCGAGACCAGGAGTCACCTGGGTTTTTAACAGCTGCTTGTGGACCCCTAGGAGGACATGAATCAGAAGGAGAAGAGTAGAAGACGAGTCTACATTTCGCTCTGGTGACCCAGAAGACCCCAGAACTACAGAATGGCAATTCCTTTCTCCTGCTGGATGTCTCATGTGACCTGGAGGGGCTTTGCCTCCCTAAGCCTGCTGCTGGGCTGGCTGATCGGGGGCCCGTCTTGGAGCAGCTGTGCCATCTCAGGCGTGTAGCCTATCCATCCCCCTTGGCAGGGACGTGGGGAGGTGCAGAGTAGACACTCACAAGTGGATTTGCCACTGCCTCATCTCAGAAGGGCCCTCATCATTTCCACTAGTGTTTAACTGGTCCCCTGAAGGGGGGCTGAGAACACCAGAGAACAGCAGATCCTGCACCATCCTCAAAAGTACTTCCTGGGGGTTCTCCAGGATGCCCTGTTTGGAGGGATGACCTTGCCCAGCCTCATCAGGAAGGGTGAGAGGCATCGCTGCTGTGCACAGTGCCCTCCACATCGGAATGCTGTCTCTGTTCTCAAAAGAGACAAGTCCTTGGATCTGGCCGTTCTAGTTCCAGGCCAGCCCACGAATTTTGGGAAACTGAGAAAAAAATAAGTTTCAGGGGGCTTTCCTGGTGGCTCAGTGGTAAAGAATCTGCCTGCCAATGCTGGAGACACGGGTTCAATCCCTGATCCAGAAAGATTCCACACGCCATGGAGCAACGAAGCCTGTGCGTCACAATTACTGAGCCCTCGTTCTAGAGCCTGGGAGCCACAAGCCCATGCGCCCTAGAGCCTGTGATTGGCAATAGGAGAAGCCACTGCAGTGAGAAGCCTGCATGCTGCAACCCCCGCTTGCCGCAACAGAGACCAGCACAGCCAAACATAAATAAAGAAAAATAAACATTAAAAAAAAGTTAATAGAAGTTTTGGAAAGGCTCCTCTGCACCCTCAGGAAGGACTGATCTGGTAGCTTGCGTGTCATCCCCATGATTCTCAAACTTCCGGCATTTCTCACCAACCTCATGAGTTTTGTCAGGGGAGGATGATGACAAATGTCCTCGTGTTACTAGTGACTCAATGCTCTCCTTGAAATAAGCCCAATGCTTCAAAAACTTAGGTAACTTAATTGAAAATGCAACTTACATCACTAAAGGGGAACTGAGACATTAAACACATTAATAGCCACAATAAAAATAAAACCAGCATTCAAAAGTTCTAGCTAGACACCATCACTCTGCACAGAAAAATATGCCTTCTATTTTGAAACCAAGGGCATTTATAATCGTGAAAAGTTGTCCTAAGAGTTGCTTAGGTCTCAGCCTTTCTCCTTGATGTGATTTGAAAGGTTGGAAGAGGAACTGATTCCATTTTAAAGGAGACCCCATCTTTGTGGCATCCAGAAGCCTCCTATAACTACCCGTGGGACAGTTCCCTTCCATCCCGGAATTCCACCTTCATTATTTCCTGGTCTTTCTGGAAACTGCTGCAGAAAAATGTTTTGTTTTTATGGAAAGTGGACCCAACCCAAGCTGCCTAGTGTCCCAGCTTAATTCACAAAGTGGGAACAGTTAGTACTGTTTAATTACTGACAGAATTAGGCTTACAAATTGATTTATGGCTCTACAGAGGAAACAGATATTCTTGGAAGAAAGCAGATTTCTCACAATTAATTTGAGGCAGGCTCTTCGGATGGGAAGTGCTCCCAGAGGCCTGGGACGCTACTGAAGAGCTGGTAGGCCTCAGCCTACTTCTCTAAAGCCTTCCTAAGGCGTTCCCTCTCCCAGGATTAGTTGTGCTAATTACCCAAAGAAGATTAGATATATTAGCTAGAACAGCCTCTTGGAGAGTGAGTAGCCATGCTTACATCGTATTTCAGCCACTGATCCAGTACCTGGAGTTGCAGCTTCCCAAAACTTGAACACCAAAGAGTAGGAAAAATTTTTGTGAATCAACTGTGTATAATGGGGAAATGGTTTACCCTGGAATCTGTTAGCTACTTTTTGCCCTGAGGATGCAGATAGAGAAAATTTTTTGCCATGACATACCTCCCATCCTCCCCCCAAAATGTACTTGGTGATTGCAGTTCTGGAAAAAAAAAAAAAAGAATAACACCAAAAAACAATTTGAATTAGAATACATAAAAAGATTGTTTTTAATAAAGCATAGGATCAGTAGATCCTAGTCAATACATTTGAAAAATGTTTTAGAAATAGACTCCGTTTCACGTTGAAATGGGCTCTGGCAACCTGAAGTTGGCATTTTGTGCAATCTACTGGCTCCGCCATTAAGAAGACAGATGGAGATGTGCCAGGGATTAAACCTCAGCTTCCCCATCATTGAGGTGGAGGGGATAGGCACTTGACCAGTGGTCCTTGGATGGGCCCCATCAGTATCACCTGGCAATTGTTAGAAACACAGATTCTTGAGTGTTACCTGCTGCTGCTGCTAAGTCCTTGACTTGATAAATAAGAGGCTCTAGGGGTGGGGATGGAGGACTCACTATCCCAGGTGATGTTGATACTTACTCAAATTTTGCAAGCACTGAAACATATAATCTCTTAAGTTCTTTGCTGTATTAACTCTTTAGAGTTTTATAGGAGAGAGATGCAAAGTGAAAAGGCAGAAAGTTTAAAAAGTAAATGAAAAAAACCCCAAACAACAAAACCACCCAGAAAGACAGACATTCAAAAAAGTAAATATAGAATAAAATAGAAGCCACATCTCACAGAGAAGGAAACCCAGACATTCTTGAAAATTTGCAAGCTAAGCACCCAAAGTGTTGATATATTTTTCTAATGACGGGCATATAAAATAAAACTTCTGTGGCTCCCTTGGCTGAATGATAATGACCCATTTTTACCTACTGAGGTAAAGTCACCTCGTTTGATTTGGTTGTTGTCGGTTTACAATATTCTTTAAACATTCAGACCGCTTTCTCTCTCTCTCACTTCTGATTCGGGTAATTCAAAGGCTCCCATGGAGAAGTCCTTGGGCTAAAATCAGAGGCTGATGCTCTGCAGCCTTGGTTTCCAGTATGTCTTAATTAGGCATTCAGGAAGGATAAATGAAGAACTCGTCTTTTATCTTCTCAAGGCCAAGAGGGGAGTCAGGACGGAATTCTTTTAGGATCAGTGACTTGGTGGCCATTCCAGGTTAGAGGCGGGGTGAGGCCAGCATGACCGTCAGGACGGCTGGCAAGCCGAAGTCTTCCTCCCTAGATATTGTTGGGGAAGATCCAGCGCGGGGGTGAGGGGCCCTTTACAGCCATCTTTTCTTTTACTGGTAGGCGGAGAGCGTTAGAAACCCCCAGGACAGAGGACCTGCCCTTAGCTTGAGGTCTGACTAACTAGCAGGAGACGGTAAATGGCCTTCTTGACACCTGTTGGGAGAGTGGGCAGCTCCCTGCCGCCTCCCCCGCGCTGGCCGAGCGGGATGGGTACCAGCCCGCCTCCCAGCCGCTCCACTCCCGCTCCAGCGCGCAGGGAGCGGGTGGCCGGGAGGGTGGGTGAGGGGCAGACCCGGAGAGGTGGGATTGACTGTGCGGATTGGGGCTTACGGCTGTCACTCCGAAAGGGTGGGGCTTTTTTAAAAAAGACAAATTTTTAAGGCAGACCCCGAGTCCGCACCCGGCACCGTGGCGCTCGCGTCCGTGCCGGATGCTCCCCGCCGCCCGTTAGCCTACCCGCGTCCCTGCGCTCCCGGAGGCGCCCTTTGGGGGCCACCTGGGGGCCAGTCCTCGCTGGGTAAACGGAAAGGAACAAATTCGCGTGGATGAAAATAAAAATATCCTGGTGGGGGTGAAAGGGAGGTGGGGTTTGCCTGCGCGCGCGTTGGACTCGGGAGAGCAACTCCGGAGCGGCGTGCGGTGTCGCCTCCCGGCCGACCATGGACTGGCGGGAGGAAGGGGCAGGGCGCCGCGGCCGCTCGCGCCCCTAGCCCGGCGCTCCCTCGCCTTCCCGCCCCACTCCGACCCTCGGGGAGCTTGGCAACCGTGTCTTCATCGCCCAGACGGCACCTGGGAGCCGAGGATCTGCGCTCCGGGTCTCCGGGATGTGTGCGTCTGAGATGGGGACGCTCTGGCACCACTGGTCCCCCGTGCTCATCAGCCTGGCCGCCCTCTTCTCCAAAGGTGAGGAGACGCCGCCGCCGCCACCTGGGGCCCCGGGACGAACTTTGCTGGGAGTGAGTGTGTGGGAGGGTGTGCGTGGATGGGGGTGACCGGGAGAGTGGGTGTGGGTGTGCGTTCATGCGTGTGCACGCGCGCGCGTGCGGCAGCCAAGGTCCTCAGCGGCCCCTTTGCAGCAGGTGCCTCCCGGGAAGACGGGCGGGAGGCCCTGAGTGAGAGTGCCAAGGGCGGAAAATAGCCCGGTCCACCTGGCAGCCTCGGGGAGGGGGTCGCGTGGAGAACCTTGAAAGGAGACGTGGGCCCTGGGAGGGCTGAGGAAGATGTCCGAGGAAGGGATTGAAATGACCTCCTAAAAGGTTCTGGAATTTGGACTTGACTTTTTCTGCTGGCAGGCACCCGTGAGGGTATAATTCCAGAGCGCGCCTCTGTATGGGAATGCAGTTGAGGGCATCCGTCGGCTGCGACGCCTATGAAATGGGGCCAGCTCTGGAGAGGTGGCCCTGAGTTTCTCTAAGAGAGGTTTTGGGGGCAGGCTTCTCTTCCTTTGCCTTCTGTGGCCATTTGTCCGGGGGCAGCATCCGTGAGGGTTGGGCGCAGAGTTTAAACCGTGCTTATCACCTGCGTTCCCCCAGCAGAGTCCCTTATTTGCAGCTGCCAGAAAAGCCGGGATTCCCCATCTGCTTCCCTTCTGTCAGCATCCCTCTCTGTCATTGGTACAGCAAGTTGGAATGCTCAGGACACGAATTCCTTGAAGGGAAATTATTTGATTCACACGTGAGGTTGTAGAAAGGATCAGCAGTTCTTCCTGCTTACTGAGCAGGACTCTATTTGCGTGTGGTTCCTTCTCTCAAGAGCCTCTTTCCTACTGAGAGAGAGAGAGAGAGAGAGAGATTAGAAGAAACATGGAGCTTTTTAGCAGTCTCGCATATGTGTCCCCAAATCCCTGTAAACAGATTTTTGTTCTCCGGAGAAGATTTCCGAGATGAGATGCTCCCAGAAACTTCAAAGCCAATTATCATGCACAGAGCCTTTTAATTGCAGGAATTTTCTGTTCTCAGAGCCCTTCCGGCATCGCTGAGGTTACATTGCTATAGAACTGACAATAGCCGGCTTTTGTGCTGGTGTGATTTGGGAAGAGGGTGACCCGTGCTCACTCTGCTTGGCTGTCTTTTCAAGTGTGGTCTAAAGGGCTCATGTCTCCTAATTATGAGTTAGAGCAATTCTGAGGGCCGGAGCCTCGGGGGTTTTTGATGTGCACAAGAAGACGCAAGAAAAGGTTGATGAATTTGGTGAAGCCAACCCAGGCAAACGTGAGGTTAAGAAAACCTGAATCCACAGCAACAGCCCAGCAGACGTGCCTTTTGCTACGAGGCATGTTTTTTATTGGTTGTCGCTTGATTTGATAGTAGGAACGGACTCTTGTGTTTTATGCTGCAGTAACAAGGTTTTACTGAGAAAGGTACAAAATAGCTTTGTAAATATGACCTAACTATTGTGTTTCCTTGGTTAGGTACGTAGTTCTCTTACTGATCTCCTTATTAGACTGAGTCGGGTTGAAAAGAAATGTATTTCCCCTGATAGTCTCTTGAACTTTTTTTCAAGTGGAAACACTGAAAATGTCCTTAAAATGAGAAACTCTGATGTGAAGGTCTTGGCTTATGGAAAGATGCTATAAGCCCAGTCTATGGCATATTTTGAGTTGAACACCCCTAAAACCATTCTGTCCTATAAAATTTCCTGGTGCAGATAATAATGGTGTTTTAAATGCAGGGACTGTGCAGTTCTTTTTCCATTATGTTCAAGTCACTTTGTGCTCTCAAATCCTCTGACTGCCTGAAAGTTCTGAACCAGCTTGAAATCCAAGATGGACTATATCTCAGAGGATTTTGATTGGAAGAAAACATATGCATAGACACACACCCATCCAAAGTGCCCATTTTATCTGGCTCCAGTGGAAAGATGGAGATTATTACCAAATACTAAATATTGCTTCAGTGTATTATTGTTTTTACTGCATTGCTCTAATTCTTTCTAAAGATGAAGCTCTAAAGGAACAGATGTGCACATTTTAACAAGAGGCTAAGGCAATGGCACCTGACTCCAGTACTCTTGCCTGGAAAATCCCATGAATGGAGGAGCCTGGTAGGCTGAAGTCCATGGGGTCGCTAGGAGTCGGACATGACTGAGCGACTTCCCTTTCACTTTTCACTTTCATGCATTGGAGAAGGAAGTGGCAACCCACTCCAGTGTTCTTGCCTGGAGAATCCTGGGGACGGGGAAGCCTGGTCGGCTTCTGTCTATGGGGTCGCACAGAGTTGGACGTGGCTGAAGCGACTTAGCAGCAGCAGCAGCAAGGTCTTTGAACTTCACGTCTGTTTAAATTTTATGCACAGGAAGTGATTGGACATTGAGCAACCTCATAGATCTTTTGAAAATCAAATAAAAATAAAATTTCATTGCTTGCACTTCTATCCCTTGGGAACTGGGAACTCTACTATGACACAAAATGTTTGATCAGCACTGTCGTCGGGAGGTCCCAGCCTTCACTGGAGAATGGTCTTTATGTCAAGTCGTCAGAGGGCTTGTGTCTTAAGTTTCAGATATAATCTTATTGAAAACTTTTATGCAGATTACAGCTGTGCCAGCTTGCGAATACGGTTTACTGTGATGCTATTGGCTTCATGGAAGGGGGCACGGCATGGAAAGGAAAGGGGCCCAAAGACAAATTAACGAGATTGTTACGGCAAGTTCACCTGTCGGCCACATAGTGAGGCCAGACAAACTGAAACGTCAGAATTTGGAACAGAGAAAGGTTTATTGCAGGACCATGCAAGGAGACAGGTGCCTCATGCCCTAAAAAGCCTCGAGCTCCCTGAAGAATTTTGGCAAAGTGTTTTTAAAAGCCAAGTAAGGGAGGTGGTGTTGGGGGTCACAGGGTACCTGATCAAATGGTGCACAATTCTCTGGCTGATGATGGGGGAACAGGGCAGGGTCACAGGGGTTAACTTTATCTTTAGGCTCCAGGGGTTGTGGGGCTATGTGCTCTCAGTCCTCCAGTAGTTAATATCTTCCATTTGGTGGTGGGGTTTTTTCTCTGCAAAACAACCCAGGAAGTGTGCGTCAAATACTGTTATTTAGGTACTTCAGAGAGAAGCCAAAGCAGAGGATATGGGGAGAGGCTTGTCCCAGGAAGGTCCCAGGGGTTCCTTCTCTTACAAGACCGTGCGTGTGTTAGTCGCTCAGTTGTGTCTGACTCTTGGTGACCCCATGGACTGTAGCCCGCCGGGCTCCTCTGTCTGTGGAAGAATACTGGAGTGGGTTACCATTTCCTTCTCTAGAGGATCTTCCCGATGCAAGGATCGAACCCTGATCTCCTGCGTTACAGGCAGATTCTCTGCCATCTGAGCTACCAGACTTACCAGACTAGTGAGGGGCAAAGAGCTGGGCAGGCTTTCAATACAAAATCAGGAAGGTTGCCACATATAGGCTGCTTGTCATGACCCTGACCTGCATCCCCCAGAGTTGTGTTTTCTTGCAAATGCCAATGAGAAGCAGACACTCAGAGGCCTGGGATCCCAGGAGAGGAGTTGCTGGGGGGATGGGGCATCGTCTTCAGGCTGCGCCGGTCCTGTGCTCCACCTGCATCCGGAGCAGCACAGCCAGCCTGCTGGGCAGTGGCATTGTGAGGTCACCTTCTGCAGAATGTTTCCACCTTGATCAGTGCAGTTCAGTTCAGTCGCTCAGTCGTGTCCGACTGAACCACAGCACGCCAGGCCTCCCTGTCCATCACAACTGCCAGAGTTTACCCAAACTCATGTCCATTGAGTCAGTGATGCCATCCAACCATCTCATCCTCCGTTGTCCCCTTCTCCTCCTGCCTTCAATCTTTCCCAGCATCAGGGTCTTTTCAAATGAGTCAGCTCTTCGCATCAGGTGGCCGAAGTATTGGAGTTTCAGTTTCAACATCAGTCCTTCCAGTGAACATCCAGGACTGAGCTTTCTTCTTAGGTCAGAACTGAAGTGTCCGTGTGGCCAAACATCACCTCTTATTTAAGAATATCCTCCCACATCCCATCCTTCTGGACGGGAAGGAGCTTCGGTTTACAGTGACACTTTGTCTGGGCTCTTGGGGAGGAAGGCATATTCCAGGAGGGAGCATTTAGGTGTGTGTGTGTGTGTTTGAGAGAGAGACGGAGACAGACTAGACTTCACTGCTTACATTTAAACAGTGACAAAATTAAAAGGCTCAGAAATGGGGAGACCATGAAATTTCATTTTTCCTGAATTAAAAAGTTAAATGCTAAATATGATTTTATAAAAAATACTTAAATGCACAGAAAGTTAGAATTCTAACTATTCAGATCTGCTTAATTTAGTTCAATTCTGAAAGCCAAGGGAAAATGAAAAACAAAAACTCCAAAAATACCCTATTGCAGAAGCTTGTTGTTGTTCAGTCACTAAGTCATGTCTGACTCTTTGAGACCCCATGGACTGCGGCGTGCCTACGCTTCCCAGCCCTTCGGTATCTCCGAGTTTGCTCAAACTCATGTCCATCAAGTCAGCGATGGCATCCAATCATCTCATCCTCTGTTGTCCCCTTCTCATCCTGCCTTCAGTCTTTGCATCAAAGTATTGGAGCTTCGGCCTCAGCATCAGTCCTTCCAATGAATATTCAAGGTTGATTTCCTTTAGGATTGACTGGTTTGATATCCTTGCTATCCAAGGGACCCTCAAGAACCTTCTCCAACACCACTGTTCAAAAGCATCAATTCTTTGGTGCTCAACCTTCTTTATGGTCCAACTCTCACACCCATACGTGGTTACTGGAAAAACCATACCTTTGACTATATGGACTTTTGACTTTTACATTTTTACACTTCTGTGCTTTACCCTAGACTTTTCCATTTTTAAAATTCATCTATCTATTTATCCATTCACCAGTTTATTCAACCAGTCATCATCCATCTATGTATTCATCCATATATGCCTCCATTTATCCAGCCTTTCATCCGTGTGTCCATCCATCCTTCCGTTCTTTCATCTATGTAGCGACCTATCCATCCTCAAGTCTAGAAAATTTGATAATTCAAAAAAGTTTCAAAGAGCACAGAACCATGCAGGAACTATTTGCCAGTGTTCTGAGGACACAGGATTAGGAAGGTGTAAAGTCATTGCTGGCCATTTCTCTAGCTTGTGAAGTGCGCAAATCATCCACGATTTTAAGTTGTGAGCTCAAACCCCTCCTGTTTTGTGTTCAGTTCCCTCTTCCTTTTCTCTTCTGCTTTTCTTGGTTCCCTCTGCTTCCTTATTTTATCACAGCAGCTGCTTTTGGAGCACTAATTGTATTATTACACACTTTATGCTGGCTGTAGGATTACAGCAGTGAGAAGAACCCACACAGATAAAGTTACTGTCCTCCCAGAACTGGCAGTTCATAGAGGAGACAGAGAAAAGTGCTTAACTGTATGAAATTGTAAGGCTTCTCTGGTGTTCTAGTGGTTAACACTCTGCACTCCCAATCCTGGGGTCACAGGTTTGATCCTTGGTCTGGGACTTAAGATCCTGCTTGCCAGCTGGCACAGTCAAAAAAAAATTAATTATACATTACATAAAAATGTTATATAAAGGAATGCCAGCTTTCAACTGTGGTTTGCTAGAGGCATAGAGCAATCATCTCTGAGCCCAGGTGCATTGGCCTTGAACTTAGCGCATCTGGGGAGTGGTGTAGTGTTAACAGAGAGCAGGTATGTGAGAGGAAGAAGGAAATGGCAACCCACTCCAGTGTTCTTGCCTGGAGAATCCCAGGGACGGGGGAAGCCTGGTGAGCTGCCTTCTAGGGGGTTGCACAGAGTCGGACACAACTGAAGTGACTTAGCATGTGAGAGGGAGGGTGCAGACACGTACGTGGACTCCAGAGGGCAGTGTGGCTGGGCAGAGAGAGCAGTGGAGCTTGTGGTACTGCATGCAGGGACAGGATCAGGTCACACTGAACTGGGGACAGTCAAATGGGGTGTGGAGGTATCCGTGGCATCCAACCCTAGTCTTCTGCGTTGGCAGGTGAATTCTTGACTTCTGAACCACCCAGGTGATGATGGTGGTAAAGAATCCACCCGCCAATGCAGGAGACATAAGAGGCGCGGGTTCTGTCCCTGGGTTGGGAAGATCCCCTGGAGGAGGGCATGGCAGCACTCTCCAGTATTCTTGCCTGGAGAATCCCATGGACAGAGGAGCCTGGCGGGCTACAGTCCTTGGGGTTTGGAAGAGTCAGATATGACTGAAGTGACTTAGCACACACTCGTGAGTCGCCAGGGAAAGCCCAGATGTTGGGTACAGACAGACTTTAATCAAGGCTCTGTAAATTTCTTGTAGCTTCCTTAACATCTTACCACAAACAAGGTGACTTAAAACAACAGAACTTCATTCTAGCATTGTTCTAGAGCCAGTAGTTCAAAATCAATGCCCCTGGGCCAAAATGAAGGTGTCGGCTAGAGACTGTAGGGGAGAATCTTTTGGGCCCCGGTGACTGCCTGTAGCTCTTACTTTATGGCAGCATCACTGCAATTTTCAAGGTTGCCGTCTTCCCATCTCTCTCTGTTCCATTCTCAACCCTTCCCTTCTGTGTCAAACCTCCATGCTTCCCCCTTACATAAAGATACAAGTGATTGGATTTAGGGACCCCTGGGAATAATCTGAATTGTCTCCCATTCTACTGTAATCACATCTATGAAGACCCCCTCCCTTCCCCCTTCCCCCTAAAAATAAGGGAACATTCACAGGTTCAAGGGATTTGCATATAGATATCTTTTGGAGGGCACTTTTTACAGAGGTAACATTTTAAAACTATTTTCTGTCTCCTCTAAAGTTTTCAGTACCTATAGAAGCAACATCTGTGTATTTTTCTATCTGCTTTCTCTCCAGTACTTAGTATAGCACTTTGGACCCTGCAGGGGCACAATAAGCTTTTAAGAATCCTTAGAACTGTAAATTATTGTTAAAAGAAACTTTATGCGACAGTAAAATGGTTTGATGCTGGTTTTGTTTTTTTCTCCAGTAATTCAAAGTGCCTCAGGACGTACTTTGGTCGATAATAATAACAGCGAATTTTAAAGTAATTATTGCATGCCAGACACTGAGCTGTGTGATTGATGAAAATGGTTTTTGTGAATTCGCAGATGAACCCAGTAGGGTGGATTTTATTCGCCCCATTTTGTAGATGCAGAAATGGAGACTCGGAGAAGTAGTGTCCAAGATCTTACAACTACAGCAGCACAGTCTGAATTCTGATGCCAAAGCACCTCACTGTTAGCTGTTTTACATCCTTCTCATGTTTATGTATATTCCTTAAAATGAATCCCTTTGTCAGGCAAAAATTACATCTGGTGCTGGACATGATAAACTTTGTGTACGGAGTGGTTTCCCTGGAATTTCAGCTCTGAGCCTTGGATGTGGTTGGCGCTCATTATTTGTTGCTGGAAATGAATAAATGAATATCCTGTTTTTTTTTTTTCTTTAATTTTCTCAGTCTTCATTTTTCCAACAGCAATTGGGAAAGATAGCAAAAAAGGATCAAAACCTAGATTTTTAAATGTAATGTTATTTGTTTGCTTGGCCGTGCCACGGGCTGCTCTCTAGCTGTGTGCGTGTGCCTCTCACTGTGGTCGCTTCTCTTGTGGAACGTGGGCTCCAGGCAAAAGGGCTTCAGGGGTTGGGGCCTCTAGAGCACAGGTTCAGTAATTGCAGCTCATGGGCTTAGTTGCTCCGTGGCTTGTGGGATCTTCCCAGATCAGTGTCTCCTGCACTGGCAAACTCGGATTCCTCTCTGCTGAGCTACAGGAAGCCCCTAAAACACAGATTTGAATCCCAAGGCTGTCACAGGGGTGGAGGAGGTGATCTGATGATGAGTCGTGGGGTGGTTGTCTCCGTGGCCAGGATGCTGATGCATCTTCGGTTGTGCTCCCTGAATCCCAGGATCCCATCATTCATTCATCACCTCAGCTAACACGCATGGGTCCTGGTGGAAGGGAGACTGACGTGACCTCTGTTCTAACAAGACTAAAACTCTGGGTTACTCAGGTGGCTCTTTAATACTATTGTAAAAAAAGAGAAATAAGTGTGCAGCATGAAGGCAGACAAATATTTTTCCTGTTTCCAAAAGGAGAATGTTAGGTTCTGTGAACATATGGATCAGCGAGTTTAACTTATGATGCCAGACCACAAGCTTGAATGAGTTATGGGGAGAATATTGTGCGGGTTCTGGCAGACGTGAGTGGTGATCATGGGAAACCAGCATGGATTTGTCATGACATGAGACCAGAGACTCAAGATATTTTGATATTACTTTTATCATTCATTTAAAAATCTGCTTTAAAAAAATCGATAGGAAGGATTAAGAGGAGCACCCAACAGCTTGAAACCAGGGTTGTATTCATTTCAATATCAGTTTTAAGGGTCCCTTTTATTTATGGAAAAAAAAAGTTTTTGGTCTTTTAAATTTTACTGTTTTTCAACATTTGGCAACTTTGAAAATCTTATTTATTTAAAAAATTTAAATGTCAGGGTACTGATATGTTCTTAAAATTTTTATTATTTTTTATTAAAGTATAGTTAATTTACAGTGTTGTGCCAATCTCTGCTGTACAGCAAAGTGATTCTGTTATATCCGTATAGAAATCCTTTTTTTATATTCTTTTCCATTATGGTTTATCACAGGATATTGAATATAGTTCAGTGGGCTACACAATAGAACCTTATTGTTTATCCATCCCACATATAATGTTTTGCATTTCCGCTTCTCAAACTCCCAGTCTTTAACTCCCCCTCCTCCCCTTGGCAACCACAAGTCTCTTCTCGATGTCCATAAGTCTGTTTCTGTTTCACAGATCGGATCATTTGTGTCATATCTTAGATTCCACATATAAGTGGTATCATATGATATTTGTCTCTCTCTTTCTGACTTCATTTATCTCTAGGTGCATCCATGTTGCTGCCAATGGCATTATTTCATTCTTTTTTATGGCTGAGTAGTATTCCACTGTGTATATGCACCACATCTTTTTCCATTCACTTGTTGATGGACATTTAGGTTGTTTCCATGTCTTGGCTATTATGAATGTATGTATCTTTTTGATATGAACACAGGGGTGCATGTATCTTTTTGAATTATAATTTATCTGGATATATGCCCAGGAGTGGGACTGCTGGATCTTATGGTAATTCTGTTTTTAGTTCCCTGAGGAACCTGCACACTTTTTTCCATAGTGGCTGTACCAACTTTCATTCATAGCAACAGTGTAGGAGAGTTTCAAGGGTCCCTTTTATACAAATGTATCATCCAATATGTCTGTCCTGTTAACTCACAGAAATTAAGAATCTATAGGGAAGAAAGGCCCTTGAACTTAAACAAATTTGTGAAATACATTCAAAAAGAGATTAAGCACATATTGTCATGATAGGACAGCAGTAACCAAGGTGAAAAGTACATTTGAAAGAGTTGAAAGGGAATAAAACTTTTCTCCCTCTCTTTTTCTTAACCAAAGCCTAGAAATGAGACTGAGATATACATTTGAAAAGACAGGAATTTGTGAAGAATTGTTAGCCATTAGCGACATTAGTTATTTTCTATCTGAGAATCATAAATTCTTATGTTTTAGGGAGAGTTACTGAGCAGACTCACTAAGTAAAGAAGGCGGCAATTAGATTTCATTTTTGTTGTTTTTGTTTCTGTGTTTGGTCAGGAAAACAATGTTGGTAGGTTGTGGGAGATGCTTAAATTATAATACAACTTGCTGAGGTTCTCAGATTCTGGACACAGGGACTTCCCTGTGGTCCAGTGGCTAAGATGCTATGCTCCTAATGCAGGGGGCCTGGGTTTGATCCCTAGTTGGGGACCTAAGATCCCACATGCCGTGGAGTGACTAAGCCTGTGAGTGCCAACTAGAAAGTCCTTGCCCTGCAACAGTCCCAGGTGCCACAATTAAGACCTGATTCAGTCAAATAAAATAAAAATAAAAATAAAAAAAATAAATATAAAAATCTGTCTCCTTTCCAAGTTGCTTTTCTAAGAAATTCTTCTTAGGCCTTAGTGCCAGGGAAAAAAAAGGGAAAAAAAGCTATGTTTATCCTGAGAGATAGTTTACACTTCATCCTAAGAACACCATGAATTTTCTAAGTGAATTTCCAATTGTCTGTCTTTGCTTGAACTCCTAGGAGTCTCGGAGCCAACTCCGCTATTTATAAGTCTAGGAACTTAAGAGACACATCTTGTGACTCAGCTCCAGCCTTGGCTTTATTTTATTTTCCTCATTCTGTCTCTCTTGTCTGCCTCCTTGCCTACTTTTTCTATCCCAGTGCATTTATTTTTTGTAAGCTACTTCAAAGTAATCCTGACACGAGGGAGAGGTAAAAATAAATAATCTCACTCCCTGAAGATGACTGCTGCAACAGTTTGATGTCTTTCGTTTTAGTTGTTTCTCTATGAATTTTTGAAACAATTGTGTTCACACGGTCTCTGGGACACATAATTGGTTTTTTACTTTTTTGAGTTCATATGTTTATGTAAGCATATTTCTCATGTTTTAAAAATGTACCACGAATATATTTTTAATGTCTTTCCATAGCTTAAAATTTTCAACTCTTGCTACACCATTATATAATTTATGTGGTTTTTTTTTTTGCTATTGTGAGGAAATCATTATCTTTGTGCATAATTTTTCCTTTGAGTTACTTTCTTAGAATCACAGTTAGTTAATGATGGGTCCAAAGAATATAGATAGAGATTTGCTGCCAAATTCTTTTCCAGAAGGTCTCACCTTTTTGTACAGGTGTTAATGATACCTGAAAGCGACCATCATGTTGAACCTTGTTGCCCTTAGTGATGGCACTGTGGGCATCTGCCGTACCCCCACAATCTTTGTAGAGTGCCTTGGTGGCCCTGAAAAGTATTCAAAACATAGACAGAACTTATGGATGCCAGGGGGGAAGATAAGAGAAGGGATAGTTAGGGAGTTTGGGGTGGACACATACACACTGCTTTATTTAAAATGGATAACCAACAGGGACCTACTGTATAGCAGAGGGAACTCTGCTCAATGCTGTGTGGCAGCCTGGACAGGAGGGGAGTTTGGGGGAGAATGGATACATGGATATGTATGGCTGAGTCCTTTTGATGTCCACCTGAAACTATCACAACATTATGAATCAGCTATACCCCAATGTAACATAAAAATATTTTTGTTGTTGTTGTTTTAAAAAAGAGACGACATGGAGGGAGTCACATCAAGAATGTGGCTTCTGTGGGCCTGAAGATGTTTTCCTTGAAGTGTGGTCGAGCCCCCTGAGATGCTTTGTGTCTAAGGGCTGCAGGTTGCAGTGGAAGAAGTCATAGTCTGTGGCCAATGGGAAAGACACAAAGTTGCATACAGAGGGTTCTTCTTGGGATGCTTTGCTCAGAGGACCTCAGTCAACAGGTATCACGGAGGCAAACAGACCTCGCTTCAAGGTGAGGAGGGAAAATGAAAATGCATTTAGAAATGGAGTAAGAAGGATTTGATTTAGTTACCTGGGAAGATGAAGCCCCTCCAGGAGGAGCTGTTTGTCAATCACCATTATAGAACAGAAGCGAAACAGCAGGTGGACATTTAAACTCAGAATTCCTTGATTCTGTGATGTTGATGGAATTTGAAAGGCCCCCCGCTGCCTAAATACAGCAAAAAATATTCAAGTTCAGCCCCAAGATTGACCTAGTTCTCATATTTTGTCTCCAACTGGGACCGTCACTCGTACTGAGCACCAAGGGCTTTGATTTATTTATCCAACAATTATTTTTTGAGGCCAAATTATAAACACAGTGAGACAGGCTCCAAAAATATAGCAATGAATATGAAATCAACTCTGCCCTTGAAGTGGGAGAGACTGAGATGTGATCCCCTACCTGTCTCTAGTAAGCAGCTGAATGCAGATAAGGAAAAGTCATTGATAAGGTGGAGAAAGGAAGGAAAGCAGCCTTGGTTTCCCCTTAGAGACCTTTAGAGTTTTGTTTTCTTTTTTTGGCTGGGCCATATGGCATGTGGGATCTTAGTTTCCTGACCAGGGATCAAGCCTAGGCCTCCTGCAGGGCCAACGCAGAGCCTTAAGCACTGGACCATAGGAGAAGTTCCTAGAGATCTTTGCTATGGGGTTTGCTGGTTCTCAGGAACCCAGAGATGCCTGCCAACCTTGCTATCAGGACTCCTGTCTCTTCGGTTCAGAAAGGCAGAGCAGAAGGGATCTGCAATGGGTGTGAAATGTGCCAGTCTTCAGTATCTGCAGAAGTTCTCATCTTGTTAAAATTGGTTTTCATGACATTGCAGAAAGGCATGTTAAAGTATCTCAGTCGTGTTCCTTTTCTCTTCCCAAGAGGACTGTGGGAAGGAAACACAGACCTTAATGTGTGTTCCTCATGTTCATGGCCATGATGTTGGTGAACAGGTGCTCAGTGAATGGGCTGATTCGATTTTGACTTTTCTAAACAGTCTTTTAGGATTTGAAAGTATTCCTTGGGTTTCTTTGAACTGGAGGCTCTCAAGAGGAGATACTGTTTTATCCTCCCAAAGGCCTCTAGATTACTGTCTTCAGTCAGGCTTTAACAGATGCTGTGAAGGGAGAAATCAAAGTGGATCTGCAGCGGTGAGGATCCTTTTGTTTGAAATAGGAAGCAAAGTGTAAGAGAATCCCCAAGAAGCCATGGGTTAGATGGGAGAATTCTGCTTGAGTGTGATTTATTTAAGGAAATACTGTGAGGAATAACTAGACATAGTTTGGTTGCAGGTACAAAACAAAAATCTAAAATTGCCTGAGGAATACGTTAGGATGGGCTAGAATGATGGGTAGGCTATAATGAAATATATATATTGCATATATGTCAATATATTACATACATACATTATACATACACATACTCATATTAATATATGAATAAATGTCCATGTCTCTGTGGCATAATTTGACAAAAATTTACTTCTTGTTTGCTTAGAGTCCAGTCAGTCCTCTTTGACTTTGTGGTTATGCCATTTTGGACACAGGGCAGCAGGGGATGAGAGAGCTAGGGGATTTTGTGGGATGCATTTAAGGTCCAGATTTGGAAACGGCTTCATTGCACCCACATCCCATTCATCAGCATTAGAAATAGAGCCTCCATCTAACCGCAGGGAGGACTAGAACATGTCGAGAAGAATGAATATAGTCATTCAACAGTAACAGTCTCTGCCTAAGGAAAAGAGAAATGAACGGATTCGCACAGCTGAAATCGCAGGCATCAGGTAAGGCTTGATCCAGGTGCTCACATGGTGCCTGAAATCTCTTTGCTCTTCTTTAACTATATTCATTCTAGTGTAAGACACACTGCTCTTCACTTAAGCAAGATGCTCCACCAGCTCAGAATTACACCTTTTTTAACCCCAAATTTAGTAATTAGAGTGTTTCTCTTAACAGTCCCATCAAAGTTCTGGTCCTGACTGTAAAGGCCCACATTACTCCATGAGCCTTCCTGCATCAGTCACTGAGCACAGAAGGATAGGATAGAGCAGCTTGATTGGCTTACGTTTAGCCAATAAGCTCCCCCTTTAGAGCCTGGAGGAGGAACCCACCGAGACCACCTGCTATGAAAATGAGGGGCAGGTTATGCAAAATAATTATTTTGCCTAATTGGGGAGATGGATGCTGGATGGTTGATGGATAGCAGTATTCCACTGTTAGGATCATTTTCATTTTCCAGCCTAATATGAAAATATTCACATGTTCTCTCCTTTGTTGTTGTTTAGTCATTAAGTCATGTTTGACTCTTTGTAGCTCCAGGGACTGCAGCCCGCCAGTCTTCCTTGTCCTTCACCATCTCCCTGGAGTTCGCTCAAACTCATGTCCACTGAGTCGGTGATGCTATCCAACCATCTCATCCTCTGCCACCCTCTTCTCCTGCCTTCAATCTTTCCCAGCATCTAATGAGTTGGCTCTTTGCATCAGGTGGCCAAAGTATTAGAGCTTCAGCTTCTGCATTAATCCTTCCAGTGAACATTCATGGTTGAGTTCCTTTAGGATTGACTGGTTGGATCTCCTTAGAGTTCAAGGGACTCTCAAGAGTCTTCTCCAGCACCACAATTCGAAGGCATCCATTCTCACACAGATGACAACTCCCAGTACAGAACTGTCCCCTCTCTGATAAGTTACTTTGTCCTTTGAATGTTTGTTTAAATGTAATGTATGCTTTCGTTTCCAATGATTGTAATTTTTCAGAGTCCTTAATGAGATGTAAAAACGATGCACAATGGAAATTACCATTGTGAATAAATATTTGCATTATGGGCTGTTAAAAGCAAGCATCAAAACACACAATTGCTTGTTTTACAAGCATTCAATGTTTTGAAATGTGAGATCAGTGAAATGACTGAGAATTCTATTGAAAGGGAGAGAGAGCAGCTTAAATCATATTATTTATATTTTCAAGGGAGCGGCGCCAACCAAAGGAGAGAAAACAGATTTTGATGTACAGGAAAGCGGCTCACCACTGAGCTCTGCCTTAGCCCTTTAAGTTCTGCATATCTGGTTCCCATAAAGCTAGTGTTCTGCTTGATTTCCTTAATTAGGTAATACACATTAGGGAGTTGGGTTTTTGCCTGTACTTCAGATAAATGTAACCTTAAAACAAAGGGGAAAAACAGTTTCCAGGGCATTCTGGTATTACAGATAACCTAATATTTACATTTTGGAACAGACCAAAGCTTGCAGTGCATATTTGGGTCAAATGTCACCTTTTTACTATCCTAAAGTTATTTTCCTGGAATTATTTCGGATGTGGTAAAGAGATGTTTAATAGGGAAAGGACATTATTGCTATTCTTTTATGATTGAAATTTAAAAGCCGGCCTCATGAATCTAAAGGATGCAAAATAAAGCGATAGGGTGCCATAAGCCTTTAACTGGTAGGGAAGGAAAAATGCTTTTTTTTTTTTAAAAAAAAAATGCTTATTGAAATGTAGTTGATTTCCCATGTTGTGTTAGTTTCAGGTGTACAGCAACGTGCTTCAGTTATATATACATATGTATATATGTATATACATATTCCTTTTTCACATTCTCTTCTTATAAGTTATTATAAGCTACTGAATGTCGTTTTAAAAAGCCTTCAGATTTCCTCCTGTACTTGTATGTCAGAGGTGTGGCTGTTTTTTTTCTTTTTTTCTAAACTTGTTTTTTTGTGTTGGAGTAGAAGAGTTGACTCATTGGAAAAGACTCTGATGCTGGGAGGGATTGGGGGCAGGAGGAGAAGGGGACGACAGAGGATGAGATGGCTGGATGGCATCACCAACTCAATGGACATGAGTTTGAGTGAACTCCAGGAGATGGTGATGGACAGGGAGGCTTGGCGTGCTGTGATTCATGGGGTTGCAAAGAGTCGACACGACTGAGCGACTGAACTGAACTGAACTGATAGCCAATGAACAGTGTTGTGATGGTTTCAGGTAGAGAGCTAAGGAAGTCAGCCATATATGCACATGTATGCTTTCTCCCCCAAACTCCCCTCCCAGCCAGACTGCTCCATTACATTGAGCAGAGTTCCCTGTTGCTATACAGTAGGTCCCTGCTGGTTATCCATTTTAAATATTGCAGTGTGTGTACGTGTCCATCCCGAACTCCCTAACTGTCCCTTCCCCCCATCCTGGCAACCTTAAGTTCCTTCTCTAAATCTGTGAGTCTGTTCCTGTTTTGTAAATAAGTTCATTTGCATCATTTTTTGTTAGACTGCACGTATGATTGATCTCATACAATAGTTCTCCTTTATCTGACTGACTTCACTCATTGTGATAATCTCCAGGTAGAGGTGTGCCTTTGATTGACAGATAAGCGTGGTGGTACATGTGGCCTGCAAATACATTATAATGAGGCTTTTGCGGTGAGTGTCCTGTCAATATTTTGAGATAAGATATTTTCATAAAGTCTGGATTTTCCGGTTTCTTTTCAGTGGTGAGCGGCCCTGATATTTCTGCATGTCAACAGTGGTTCCAAGCTGAGCATCTGCTATTCCTACCAGTTGCTCTGCACTGCGTGCAACTTAGTACTCATCTCTTCTTTTTGTTTTCCTAGTTACCTTATCCCTGGACTTGAACTACTAGAGAACCGGTACCCTGGGTTTGGCTGTCTGTCAAAAGTGGGGAAATGAACTCTGGATGGGAATCCCTCTGATTTTTGAATCCACAGAGCTTCACTCATCTATATTATTTTGCTGGGCTCTGGAGATGTGTGAATTGATAGTCCCTGCTGGATCATATTTACCTTAATTTCCAGGAATTGTTTGATTTTGTGTTCAGCTTTGTTGTTGCATTGTTTATTTATTTAGAGCAGTGCCCTTGACATATATTCTAATATACGCACGGAGGGGTCAAGCAAAGACCTTCCGAGGGGTATGTAAGTGGAGATATTTTATAGGAGATGTATTTGCAAATCCTCAACTTCTGTATGTATTCACTCTTAATCTTGACATCCGTAAATTAATTTGCAGTTACACTGTTCATCTTCTCTCTCCCTTCCTCTGTCTTTCTCTCCCGCACTGTCTCACACACACACACACACACACACACACATGCACACACAGAACTTCTTTGATTTTACAATAAAAAGTTAACCTCTCAACCATCTAGTGTCTTACTATGATGCATTTCTCCTAGGCGTTAAAACTTCCTCAGTCCCCCCAGCAAAATTAGTAATTGGTTTAACCAGTGCAGCATAATACTACCCCCACATAGCTGATTGAGAGATACATTTACAAGAAGAGAATTACTTTTTATTTAAAAAATTGTTTATCAAAATGTGTAATATATTTATATTGTATTATAATCATGATTGTAACAAACTTGATAAAGTTTCTGAATACTGAGAATTTTACAGTCTTAAGAAGAAATGAATGGAAACCCACTCCAGTACTCTTGCCTGGAAAATCCCATGGACAGAGGAGCCTAGTGGGCTGCAGTCCATGGGGTTGCGAAGAATGGGACATGACTGAGCGACTTCACTTTCACTTTTCACTTTCCTGCATTGTAGAAGGAAATGGCAACCCACTCCAGTGTTCTTGCCTGGAGAATCTCAGGGACGGGGGAGCCTGGTGGGCTGCCGTCCGTGGGGTCTCACAGAGTCGGACACGACTGAAGCGACTTAGCAGCAGCAGCAAGAAGAAATGAAAAAACTCAAGTTCAGTATCCACACCTATATTTTTACTGTAGGAATGTATTAAAGGTGATGGATATACATTACTTTCAAGATTAAAAGTATATTACATTAGGATATTTCCATGTCTTGGCTATTGTAAATAGTGCTGCAGTGAATATTGGGGTGCATATATCTTTTCAAATTATAGTTTTCTCTGGATATATGCCCAGGAGCAGTATTGCAGGATCCTATGGTAGCTCTGTTTTTAGTTTTTAAAAGTAACTCCATACTGTTCTCCATAGTGGCTGCACCAGTTTACATTCCTACCAACACTGTAGGGGGATTCCTTTTTCTCCACACCTTCTCCAGCATTGTTATTTGTAGACTTTTTGATGATGGCCATTCTGACTGGTGTGAGGTGGTACCTCGCTGTAGTTTTGATTTGCATTTCTCTAATTATTAGCGATGGTGAGCATATTTTCATGTACCTTTTGGCCATCTGTATGTCTTCTTTGGAGAAACATTATTTGGATCTTCTACCCACTTTTTTATTAGGTTGATTGGATTTTTAAAAAAAATATTGGGCTGTATAAACTGTTTGAACATTACATTTTGAACATTAATATCTTGTTGGTAACATCATTTAAAGAACTTATATACAAAACAGAAATAAAGCCTACAGACATAGAAACAAACTTATGGTTACCAAAGGGGAAATGAGGGGGTGGGGAATAAATTAGGAATTTCAGATTAACAGATACACAGTACTGTGTGTAAAATAGATGATCAAGAAGGACCTACTGTATAGCACAGGGAACTATACTCAATATTTTGTAATAACCTATAAGGGAAAAGATTCTGAAAAATATTATATTTATTAATATTGTATATATATATATATGAGTCACTTTCCTGTGCACCTGAAACTAACACAACACTATAAATCCACTGTAATTGAATTAGAAAAGGTATATTGCATTAGGATAAAATTCTGTAGAGGAATCAGAATGGAAATGTGAGTTTAGGGGGAAAAGGAGCAGTGTAACATTTTGATTGTTGATGAAGATTTTTTAAAGATTTTATAAATGGATGATGGTGGGTGTGGAATCATTCTGTTATTTATATTCCAGTAGATGCATTTAAAAGAGTGATGTAACAGTTTCATTTTAAATGTCAAGATTTACAATACACTGCGAACTTTACCCTTAGCAACTATTGAAATTCTGATGAAAACTATTAGAAATCAGTTTTTAAATATACCAGTGTGAGCTTAGTTGCTCAGTCGTGTCCGACTCTTTGCAACCCCATGGACTGTAGCACGCCAGGCTCCTCTGTCGATGGGGATTCTCCAGGCAAAAATGCTGGAGTGGGTTGCCATTCTCCTCTCTAAAATCCAGTGACTACATAGTTTTAGAAGTTTTCTCCCAGGAGAGAGAGGAACAATCCTCTTGGAAGACCATTGCCTTTCGAATAGTAGTTCTCAGCCTGGGTTACACATTGCAGTTGCCTCTCAACCTTTTCAACACTGTTGGCTAAGGAAGTCAGAGTATCTTTGGGTCGCATTCAAGTGTTGGGGGTTTTGAGAAATCAAGGCTGAGAACCATGAAACAAAACCATCAAGAGAAAGTCATCTGTCCATGTAGAGAAGAGGTAAACATATTCTGAACTCTGGCTGCACTGAAATCTCCTGAGAAGATATATGGAGTGGGTGTCAGGTTATATGAGGTCAGATTGCATGGCATCCAATTCACCTCTTTGTACAGTTTTGTAAATTTTGACAAATGCATATAGTCTTGTAGCCATTGCCACAGTTAAGATAGTGAAGATGCAGAACGTTTCCATCACCCACCCACCCCAAGTTTTCTCCTACCCCTTTAACTTGTCCCTCTCTCCACCTTCATCCCCTAGCAACCAAGATGTTTCCTGTCCATAAAACTTTGCTTTTTCCAGAATGTTATATACATGGTACCATCCCTTACGTAACTTTCTGAGTTAGACTTACTTCACTTAGTTCAGTGCATTTCGTATTCTTCCAGGTTGTTGGGTATGTTCCAAGTCCAAGCTCCTATTGCTCACCACAGGATGAGATGATAAATTGAGAGGGAGCAAGGTATAGCGACTTTATTCAGAAAGTCAGGAAATCCAAAACATTGTGTTCCAGAGAGCCAACTTACCCAGACAGAATTCAGACCACTTTTTTTTTTTTTTTTTGAATTATGTACTTGACTTCAGTTCAGTCACTCAGTCGTGTCCAACTCTTTGCGACCCCATGAATCGCAGCACGCCAGGCTTCCTTGTCCATCACCAACACTCGGAGTTCACTCAGATTCACGTCCATCGAGTCAGTGATGCCATCCAGCCATCTCATCCTCGGTCATCCCCTTCTCCTCCTGCCCCCAATCCCTCCCAGCATCAGAGTCTTTTCCAATGAGTCAACTCTTCGCATGAGGTGGCCAGAGTACTGGGGTACTTGAGTTAGACTTTATTTAATTAAAAATATGTAATTAATTAATTTATTTGGTTGTGTCAGGTCTCAGCTGTGGCATGTAGGATCTAGTTCCCTGACCAGGAGTTGAACCTGGGCCCCCGCTTTGGCAGTGTGGAAGCTTAGCCACTGGACCACCAGGGAAACCCTTAGACTTCTTTTTAAATAATTAAAAAATTTTACTTGAGTTAGACTTTATTTAATTAAAAATATGTAATTAATTAATTTATTTGGTTGTGTCAGGTCTCAGCTGTGGCATGTAGGATCTAGTTCCCTGACCAGGAGTTGAACCTGGGCCCCCGCTTTGGCAGTGTGGAAGCTTAGCCACTGGACCACCAGGGAAACCCTTAGACTTCTTTTTAAATAATTAAAAAATTTTTTTAAATTTAAAAGTTTTTTCATAAAACAAATCTAGATAAACTATATTTTATTAAAGTATAATTGCTATACAATATTAGATGTTATAGGTATATAGTATTATGGTTCAAAATTTTTGAAGGTTATACTCCATTTATAGTTATTACAAAATGTTGGCTATATTCCCTGTGTAGTACAATATATCCTTTAGCTTATTTTATTTTTTTTTCCCTTTAGCTTATTTTATACCTAATAGTTTGTACCTTCCACACCTCCACCTCTGTGTTGCCCCCCACCCCGTTCCCTGTCCCCACTGGCAATCACTAGTTTGTTCTCTTTATTTATGAGTTCGCTTCTTTCTTGTTATATCCTCTGGTTTATTGTGTTTTTAAGATCCCACGTATAACTGCTGTCATATCGTATTTGTCTTCCTCTGTCTGACTTATTTCACTTAGCATGCTGCTGCTGCTGCTGCTAAGTCGCTTCAATTGTGTCCGACTCTGTGCGACCCCAGAGACGGCAGCCCACCAGGCTCCCCCGTCCCTGGGATTCTCCAGGCAAGAACACTGGAGTGGGTTGCCATTGCCTTCTCCAATGCATGAAAGTGAAAAGTGAAAGTGAACTAGGGTTCCCATTTCTCCACTTCCTTTCAACATTTGTTTTCTAAAAGGGGAGGCGGTGTGGCTGGTTGTTGCAAACTTCTTGGTGAGGCCAGACCCTGAAGAAATGTGATAATCCTTTGTTCTTGCAGCAGCAATCCGTGTAGGTCTGGTCACAATGTCCCTTTAAGCCTTCAACACTGGCAGTTGTTATTTCTGTTCTGCAGCTTTTCTCTATATGCATATAAAAGTTTATACCTTTAAAGGTCAAGCCTGGGAGGCAGAGACTTGAGAAAGGGTTATTATGTATATTTCAGGCACTGATTGACAAGACAGAGGGTGCAGAACCAGCATGACTAAGCCAGAGTAACAGAGCACAAAAGTCAGAATAGATCCAGTATGGAGTCAGGTTCGTTCCTCTCTGTTACAGATGTGTCAGGAGTTCATTTCTGCTAAGTAGTATGCCATGGCACAGGTGTACCAGAGTTTGTTTATCTGTTCTCCAGGCCACAGATGCTAGAGTGGCTAATAGTTTTGGCTGTTATGAATAAAGCCACTCTTAAGTGGTTGTGGACAAGTTCTGGTGTCAATTTATGTTTTCATTTCTCTGTGGGTAAATATCTGCAGATGAGATTACTGGGTAAATGTGGAACCTGCATGTTTGACATTCTAAGATAGTGCCAGGCTGTTTTGCAGAATGGTTGAACCATTTGGCATTTACACCAGAGCTGTGTAAGGTTCCAGCTGTTCTACATCCTTGCCAACATGTGATGTTTTCACCTTGTGATTTAATTTTAGCTACTGTAATACACGTGTAATGGTATCTCTTGGTAATTTTAATTTTCATTTCCTTAATCACTAATGATGTTGAGCAGTTTTTAGTGGCTTATTTGCTGTCTGTATATCCTATTTTTTTTCTTTGTAAGGTATCTGATCTAATCATTTCTCTTTTAAAATGGGCAACTAATTTGGGTTATCTTATTCAGTCTTGAGCATTGTCTGTATATCTTGAATATAAATCTCTTATATATGTGGTTTGAAAATATTTTTCTTAGTCTGTAACATGTCATTTCTTTTAACAGATGTTTGGCAGAGTAGACTTTAAAACTTAAAAAAAATTTTTTTAGTGTTTTAAAGTTTTTGACTGAGTCCCATGGCATTGGGGGTCTTAGTTACCTGACCAGGACTAGAACCCATATCCCCTGTATTGGAAGTGTGGAGTCTTAAACAGTAGACTGCCAGCGAAGTCCCCAGACTTTTTATTTTGATGAAGACTAATTTACTTTTTTTTAATGGAGTTGCTTTTGTCATCATATCTTAGGTATCTTTGCCCAAAGAAAGGTCACAAAGCTTTCCTCTTGTTTAATTTTCTAATAAACTTAATAGTTTTAGGTTTTACACTGAGGGCTATGATTCTTTTGGGTTAATTTTTGTATATGGTACAATGTATGGGTTGTGTTTTCTCTTTTTACATATGAATGTACCAGTTGATCCAACATATTTTATTGTTAAAGACTGTTATTGCTCTCTTAAATTGGCTTCATATATTTTTCTTAAGATCATTTAACTATGTATGGTAGGCGTATTCTGGAGTCTGTCTTGTTTCTCTGATTTATGTTTCTATGCTTTCACCAGTATCAGTCTGTCTTGATTACTATTCTTCATAATAAATCTTGAAATAAGGTAATGGGGATCATCTAACTTTGTGCTTTTTTAAAAATTGTTTTGACTATTCTAGTTTCTTTGCAATTTGCAATATAAATTTTGAAACTAGTTTCTTGATTTCTGAAAAAAGATCCTGGTGGGATTTTGATTGGGATTGCACTGAATGTGCAGGAAACATACCTTCATAATAATGAGAACATTCATTTTAATACTAATGAACTCTCTAATGCATGAGAATGGTATATCTAACAATTTATTTATGCTTTCTTTGATTTTTTTTATCATCACTCTTTTATACTTTCCAGCATACAGATACCACACAAAAGTTTTAGATTTATGCCAAAGTGTTCCAGGGTTTGGGGTACTATTCGTGACTAGAATAGTATTCTTTTTAAAACTTAAACTTATGACTTTTATTGCAAACATACAGAATAAAATTGATTTTCATATGTTGACCTTATATCCTAAAGCTACTTATTTCATTTAACAACATTTTTTGGTAGACTTTTGGGGACATTTTATGGATAGTCATGTCATTTGTGAATATAGTTTTTATTGCCCACTTTTCAATCTATATACCTTCCCTTCCCTTCCCTTGCCCTTTCCTTTGCACCAGCTAGAACCGCCAGTATGATGTTTGTTGAAAAAAAAAAAAAAACTCCACAACGTAAGAGTTGCAAGTTCAGTTTTATTTGGGGCAAAATGAATCCTGCAGTGTGGGAGACAGCATTTCAAATAGCTTTGAGAAATTGCTCTGAGGAGGTAAGGGGAGGAGCTAGCACATGTAAGAGTTTTGCAGCAAGGGTAGGTAGTCAGTAATGTCTAAATATTGCTGTTACTTAAAGAAAACCAGCTCTTTCAAGTTAAGGAATTTAGGGCTTTTCCGTATGTGGTAAGATGTAAAGGTCTGGGTTCACTGAAATCTTTTCTCAGCTATCTGGAGCCTATGTTTTCACATCCTGAGTTTCCTCGGGGCTCACGAGCTCACCATCCGTAGTGGCTGCAATTGCTGATGACCATAACATCCTTCGTTTACAGATATGGCAGGAAATACTCCATTTCTCGCATTGAATAGAAGTGGTGAGACTTTTGGTCCTTATCTTTTCCCAGTCTTAGGAGAAAGATAGTCTTACGCCACTGTCTATGACATTGGAGGTTTCTTTTAGATGCATATATATGTTATGAAATAAGTAATTTCACAAAATATTGAGATGAACTTCTGCTCTCTTCCTAATTTGTTGAGAGGTTTTATCATAAATGGATGTTGAACTTTGTCCAATCCTTTTATTGCATCACTTGCGACAAGCTGATTTTAGTTTTTAGTCTGCTGATACTGAGGATTACATTGCTTTTTCAAATATCAAATCACCCTGTATTCCTTGTACCAACCCAACTTTCAGTTCAGTCGCTCAGTCGTGTCCGACTCTTTGCGACCCCATGAATCGCAGCACNGACTCTGTGTGACCCCATTGACGGCAGCCCACCAGGCTCCCCTGTCCTTGGGATTCTCCAGGCAAGAACACTAGAGTGGGTTGCCATTTCCTTCTCCAATGCATGAAAGTTTTCTGTAGTATGTTTATTGATTTATGTGGTAATCTTTATTATTTCCTTTGGTGACTTCAACTTTAATTTTCTCCTCCTTATATAGTCTCTTCTCCTGGAAGCTTGGATCAGTTTCTCAGATACTTTTTTTTTTTTTCCTAACAGAAGCATCTAATGCTACCCATTTTCTTCTGGGGACTGTTTTAGCTCTGTCTTCCCTTCTGGCTCAGATGGTAAAGAATCTGCCTGCAATGCAGGAGACCTGGGTTCAGTCCCTGGGTTGGGAAGATCCCCTGGAGAAGGGAAAGGCTCCCCACTCCAGTATTCTGACCTGGAGCATTCCATGGACTGTATAGTCCATGGGGTTGCAGAGAGTTGGACATGACTGAGCGACTCACTTTCTTTCTCAAACTTTTATGTTATACTTTTGTTTTCATACGATTTATATTTTTGAAATTAATTTTTCTGGTTACCTCTTGTTTGCCTCATATATTGATTAGATTTTTGTTGTTTACTTTTGAAATATTTGAGAATTTTGTGAATACTTTCTATTATTGACTTGTTCACTCACTAAGTTGTGTCCAGCTCTTTGTGACCCCCATGGACGACAGCACTGCAGGTAACTACAGTTACCCTGTTCTTTGCTCTCTCTTGGAGTTTTCTCAGACTCATGTCCATTGAGTTGGTGATGCCATCCAGCCGTCTCATTCTGTTTCTGCTTTCTCCTCCTGCCTTCAATCTTTCCCAGTATCAGGGTCTTTTCCAGTGAGTCGGCTCTTTGCATCAGGTGGCCCAAGTATTGGAGTTTCAGCTTCAGCATCAGTCCTTCCAGTGAATATTCAGGACTGATTTCCCTTAGGATGGACTGGTTGGATCTCCTTGTTGTCCAAGGGACTTTCAAGAATCTTCTCCAGCACCGCAGTTCAAAACCATCAGTTCTTTGGGGCCTACCCTTCTTTATGGTCCAACGCTCACAGCTTTATGCGATTACTGGAAAAACTATAGCTTTAACTATATAGACCTTTGTCAGCAAAGTCATGTCTCTGCTTTTTAATATATTCTCTAGGTTTGTCTTAGCCTTTCTTCCAAAGAATAAGTGTCTTTTAATTTGGTGGCTGAAGTCACTGTCCACAGTGATTTTGGAGCCCAGAAAAATAAAGTCTATCCCTGTTTCTATTTTTCCCCATCTATTTGCCATGAAGTGATAGATCTGATGCTGTTGCAGGAAGGCGGACCCTGTCCAGGGCCCAAAACTGGGCTTTTGTCTAACACTCAGAAATGAATTGTCCGAGGAGACACATGTGCTGACAAAGCAAGAGATTTTATTGGGAAAGGGCACCCGGGTGGAGAGCAGTAGGGTAAGGAAACCCAGGAGAACTGCTCTGCCATCTGGCTAGCAGTCTCGGGTTTTATGGTGATGGGATTAGTTTCCAGGTGGTCTTTAGCCAATCATTCTAATTCAGTCTTTCCTGGTGGCTCACGCATCACTCAGCCAAGATGGATGCTAGCGAGAGGGATTCTGGGAAGTGGATGGACACGCGGTGTCTCCTTTCGACCTTTCCCTAGCTCTTCCGGTTGGTGGTAGATTATTAGTTCCGTATTCCTTATCAGGATCTCCTGTCATAAAACAACTCATGCAAATGGTTACTATGGTACCTGGCCAGGGTGGGCAGTTTCAATCAGTGTGTTTCCCCTAGCAATGCTATGATCTTAGTTTTTTTTTTTTTTTAATTTAATTCTATTTTACTCAGAATATACTTTGTAGCATGTTAATTCATTTATATTTTTGAGTATTTTTTTATGTTCTAGAATATGGTCTATGTGCTACCTACTCTGTGTGCTCCGGAAAAGAATGTTATATTTATATTGTTGTCTACTATTTTATATCCTTTCTGATTTTCTGCCTACCTGCTCCTTCCAGTAGTGAGTGTTGACCTCTCCAACTAAATTTATGGATTTTTCTGTTTTTCCTATTAGTATTGTGAGTTTCTGTTTCATGTATTTTAGAGTTCTGTTGTTAGATGCATACACATTTAGGATTGTTACATATTGTAAGTGAATTGACTCCTTTATGAGCATATAATACTTTTTCCCCCTTGTATTAGTGCTTAATGTAGCTCCTTCAGTTTTTTTGGTTAGTGTTTGCATGTTACCTTTCTCCTGTTTTAAATTTTTTAACCAGTGAATACCTTTATATTTACAGTATGTATCTTATAGATAGCATCTAGCTGGGTGTTGCTTTATATTCATTCCAACAATCTGTTTTTTAATTGGTGTGTTTAGACAAGTTTCATGTTGTGTAATTTCTTATTTAACGGTTAAGATCTACCATATTCCGAGTTCTGTAATGTACTCTCTGATCCTTGTGCCCTCCCTTGACTGTTTTTTAGTTAATGAAACATTATTTATAATTCCGTTTTATCTCTACTATTTGACTATTACTTGTACCTTTAAAAAAACTCATTACAGTAATTGCTCTAGAGTTTTGAATACAGACTATTAATTTATCACAAAACTAATTTCCAAATACTGTTACACTACATAGACTGTAAGAAGCTCTAAACAGTATATTTACACTTTTTCTTTCTCACTTTTAGTTATATTAGTGTCATTTAAAATTTTTATTCATGCTATAAACCCACAATATATTGTTGTTATTATTTATATTTTCTTTAATAGAAAAAAATGAAATGGGGAAAGAAATGAATTTAGTATCTATCATGGGTCACAATATCAGGCATTTTTATGCTTTTTCTTGTGGTTATTATTTTGTTTCATACACTCATCTTTTAGAGCAATTGTAAATAAAAAATGGATTTTATAACTACCTACATTTTAACAGTTTCTGGAAGTCTTCATTTCTTTGTGTAGATCCAAGTTTCTGCCTGGTAACATATTCTTTCTTTCTAAAGAACATCCTGTAACATATCTTTTTGTCAGAGATCTGATGGTAAGGCATTCCTGGCTTTTACTTTTCTGAAAATATCTTTATTTTTATTTCCAAAAATATTTACTTCAAGATGTCACTTCACTGTCTCCTAGCTTATATAGCTTCTGACAGAAAGTCTACTGAAAGAAATCTTTATCTTTGTTCTTCTGTATGTAATGTGTCTTTTTTTTTTCCTTGGGTTGCCCTTTAAGCTTTCTCTTTATGTTTTTCTTTCAGCAGTTTGGATATGATGTGTCAAGATGTTTTCTGTCTGTCTCTATTTATGTTTATTTCCTTATTTGGCTGTGCCAGGCCTCAGCTGTGGTATGTGAAATCTTGGATCTTCATTATAATGTGCAAAATCTTTAGTTGGCATGTGAACTCCTAGCCGTGGCATGTGGGATCTAGACCAGAGGTCAAATCTGGGCCTCTTGTGTTGGAAATGTATAATCTTAGCTACCGGACCACCAGGGAAATCCCAAGATAATGCTGTTTCAAATTTATTTATCCTGCTTGGGATTCTCTGAGCTTCTTGGTCTGTGGCTTAATAACTTTCATTATTTTGGAAAAATAGCACGTGCTCTGTTTTCAGTCATTCCCTCTTCTCTCTCTCTCGTTTCTTACAGTTCCAATTGCACATGTGGTAGACTTTCTCATGTTGTCCCTGAGCTCCTGGATATTCTGTTCTCTCACTCTTCTCTTTTTTCACTTAGTGTTTCAGCTTCGGTAACTACTTTTGACCTGTTTTTCTATCACTGACTCTTCTCTTAGCCATTTTTAGCTTATGAATAAACCCATTGAAGACATTCTCCATGTCTGACTGTGTGGGGTTTTCATTGTTATGTTATTTCTAATGTTTCCTCTGCACATTTTCTTATTCCTTCTCTTTGCCCAGATTGCCCTTGTGGGCATGCAGTTGTCCCCCTTTCCCACCAGAATCTACTTGCATAGCACCCGCAGTGTCTTCTACCCAATCTTTGGCCCAAGTGAACCAATGTCTGTTGTCTTCTAGAAGGAAACTCTTTTTTTCCCTGGATTTCAGGCTAGTTGGTTTCTCTGCAACTTCAGCTCTTTGATGTGTCCCCAAAACTCTATTAGTCGGCAGTTTATCCAATGTTTTCTGTTGCTGTTGTTGTTAGGATGGGCTCAGTCCCTTTTCCTCTTCTCTGCTTCTTAGGCAAAAACTTAAAAAAAAAAAAAAAAAAAGATGCAGAGATTCTGATTTATTTGATTTGTGGTTGGGCCCAGACAAAGGTCTAGTTCTAAAAGCCTCCCAGTAGTTTTGATTCTGGGACTCAAATGCTGTGGGGCTGTGATGTGGGTTGAGGTGCAAAGTCTGATGTTTGGCATTTATGTCATGACATTTCCCTAGTACAATTATTTTAGGTATCCCTTTTGGTTTAACCAGGAGAACAGAAAACACATCAGAATATTGTCCACATGGGGAATTTAGCAGAAGTCATCACTTTAGGAGAAAAAACGATTCAGTCTCAGCTCCGGACAGCAGTGATAGTTTCCTGTTGGTCTTTCTTTCTGACGGTGAAGGGGGTTGTTTCTTCATACAAATGTACTGCATTCATAGTGGGGAGGAGATTCGCTCCCATCCTTATGGACAGAAAGTGTGTTTGCACACCCAGCCTCTGTCCCACCTCTCACAGCACTATCTTGTTTCATTTTGGGGGTCAGGGAATTCAGAGATTTCTTACGGCAGGGACCCCTGCCATCTCCAGGCAGAAGGGACAAGGACAGGAGATGCGTCCCCACAGCCCTGTTTCCAGGGCAAGTGTTACCTTGTGGAACTGCCAGTAAAAAAGATGCAGCTGACTCCTCTGAAGCCACCCCAGTGTGAGGGGGACAGAAGTGCTGGCCTCTCTCTCTTTCACCCTTCTGTCTCCTGCCAGTGGCCTTCGTTGGTCCAGCCCTGCCTACAGCCAGCTGACAAGGGAGCCTGGGAATGCAAGCTGCAGGGGCCAGTCCACCTACAAGGCAGAACAGAACAGCAATAGTTAAGGAGATACCCCAAGGTGGCACCTGTTCATCACCCAAGGACCTCTTGGATAACTGCCTAGTTAGGCAGAGAAAACTCTATTACTTACTGTGATAAAGTTTAAAAAAAGCACTTCTTGGGAATTTCCAGGTGGTCCAGTGATTGGAACTTGATGCTTTCACTGCTGGATCCTGGGTTCAGTTCCTGGTTGGGGAGCTAAGATCCTGCAAGCCACGTGGGGTGGTACCCATACCCCAAAAGCATCTCTTCAGACTATTAGAAGTATCGCAGAAAAGGGAGGTCAGGGATGGATATTTAGAATTCTAGGGCCCAGGGCCCAGTAGCTTAAGCTTTCACTTTGGGAATGAGGTAGATAGCAAAGTCAGGGGCTTGTGGGGAATCTGGATCCCAAGTTATAAATAAGTTTTGAGGCCAAGTGAGCCATCTCTTGCTCTGAAAAGGGGCCTCTTTGCCCAGATTAGCAATAGATGGTTTCCATAAATCAGTTTCCAGGAATCTCCTAGCCAAACAATGAGGTTACATATTATTTCGTAGTTTTATCTTCCTGGATGGGAATTTCCTGAAATGGATGGTAAAGCCAATTTGATATGGATGATCTCTTATTCGTCTTGTTGCTTAAGCTTTGGGGATCCGGAGGGTCTCAGTTCTTAGGACAAGAGGGACAGAAACTGCCATTCCCCATCTGTAAGATGGATTCTAGGCTTCAGTCATCTCTGGGGTTGAAGCTAAATCAGTGCAGCCTCATGCGTGTATGTTCTAGTGCGTGGTTGATATGAAGACATTAGAATAACTTCTGGTGTGCTTGGAGGAGAAACAGCTGCTTTTGAGCCAAATCACAGATACCCAGGAGTCCGCTTTCCGAAATGGGTTGTCATCAGTGCTAACAGCTCTGTGGGGAGACTCCAGGATGAAGCTTTAGGTTATTGCTCTGTGTGTGTGTGTGTCGGTGTCTGTGTGTGTGTGTTAACAGGTAGAATTAGGCTGCTGTTGTTCAGCAGAGGTGCCTCCTGTTTAGCCACTGTTTATTTGCAGGCTGACCATGGGAGGCAGATGAATGACACACTCTGACCTTATTTGTCCTGAGCGTTTCAGGATGTTTCTTAGCTGAGCCAATGGGGCATATGCCCCCGCTCTGCTCTCAAGTGCCTTGTAGAATCAGCTATTGATCAGCTGGGATCCTGGATCTGACAGGTGTGGAGGAATGGCTGGGGCTGAGGAAAGGTCACAGCATCGCTCTGTAATTCGTCTCACTCCTGTGTGCTTGTCCAAATGTGTGTGCACTGTAGCGAACATTCTTCTTCACTTGGTCTCAGCTCTGGACAGTAGTGTAGTTTCCTGTTGTTCTTCCTGTTCAAGGGCAGAAGGAGGTTGTTTCTTCATAAAGATACTCCGCTTTCTGGAGTGGGGAGGAGGTTCATATCTATCAATGTGGACAGAAAGTGTGCTTGCACACCCAGTCTTCATTCCACTTTTTACAGCATCATCTGGTTTCCTTTCGGGGCAAATCAGCCCATTCCCTGAAGCTGAAACTGAAGCTCCAATACTTTGGCCACCTGATGCATAAAGCTGATTCATTAGAAAAGACCCTGATGCTGGAAAAGATTGAAGGCNTCATTCCACTTTTTACAGCATCATCTGGTTTCCTTTCGGGGCAAATCAGCCCATTCCCTGAAGCTGAAACTGAAGCTCCAATACTTTGGCCACCTGATGCATAAAGCTGATTCATTAGAAAAGACCCTGATGCTGGAAAAGATTGAAGGCAGAGGAGAAGGGGATGACAGAAGATGAGATGGTTGGATGGCATCACTGACTCAATGGACATGAGTTTGGGCAAGCTTCGGGAGATAGAGAAAGACAGGGAAGGCTGGCATGCTGCAGTCCATGGGGTCTCAGAGTCACACTACTGAGCAACTGAACAACAAAACTCCATCCCCAGTATCAGTTCGTAGAGTGAGCCTCATTCCAGAGGTGGGTACATGGACCCAGAATGAGGCAGTCACCACATTTCATCCATCCGACCACAGGGATTAAGCAGGGGCTTGGTACCTGATTCAGTTTCAGTAAAGGAGAGACAGGTTCATTTCATAGCTTTTGGTGGAAACATCAGAAAAAGATAAGGTCACGTTTGAAACTGTGCATCTCAGATTGGAAATTAAACTGTGTGCTTGGGACTCAAACCGAGCCAAAACCCATGGTCTTTTTTTTTTTTTTAAATAGTTTGTCTAGTCAGAAAAATACTCATTTATGTTTGGCTGTGCTGGGTCTTTATTCCTGCACGAGCTTTTCTCTAGTTGCAGGAAGTGGGGACTACTCTCTAGTTGCAGCGCGCAGGCTTCTCATTGTGGTAGCTTCTTTTGTTGCAGAGCGCGGGCTAAAGGGTATGTGGGCTTCAGTAGCTGCTGCATGTGGGCTCAGTATTTGGGGCTCCACGGATCTAGAGCACAGGCTCAATAGCTGTGGCTCACGGGTCTAGATGCTCCTAAGCATGTGGGATCTCTCCAGATCAAGGATCGAACCTGTGTCTCTTGCACCGGCAGGTGGATTCTTTACCTCTGAGTCACCAGGAAGCCCCAGCCCTTGGTCTTTTAACTGAGATCACACACCTGGTTTCAGGACTTATTGAAGCTAAGGTTATCAATGTCTCATCAGAGAAAGAATTCAGTGAGAGACAAAGCAATAGGTAAGAAATGGATTTATTTAGAGAGAAGCACACTCAGACAGAGTGTGGTCATCTGAGAAGAGAGGAACAGCTTTGAACTGTGGCATTGTTAGTTTTTATGGACTGGGTAATTTCATAAACTACTGAGTGGGAGGGTTATTCCAACTATTTTGGGGAGGAGGTGAGAATTTTCAGGAACTGGGCCACTGCCTACTCTTTTTGTTGTTGTTCAATTGGTCAGTCATGTCTGAATCTTTGTGACCCCATGGACTGCAGCACACCAGGCTTCCCTGTCCTTCATCATCTCCTGGAGCTTGCTCAGACTCATGTCCATTGAGTCGGTGATGCCATCCAACCATCTCGTCCTCTGTCATACCTTTCTCCTCCTGCCTTCTATCTTCCCCAACATCAGGGTCTTTTCCAAGGAGTCAGCTTTCTGCATCATATGGCCAAGGTATTGGAGCTTCAGCCTCAGCATCGGTTCTTCCAGTGAATATTCAGGGTTAGTTTCCTTTAGGATTGCCTGGTTGGATCTTCTTGCAGTCCAAGGGACTCTCAAGAGTCTTCTCCAACACCATAGTTCATAAGCATCAATTCTTGGGCACTCAACCTTCTTTATGGTCCAACTCTCACATCTATACACAACTACTGGAAAAACCATAACTTTGACCATATGGACCTTTGTCTGCAGAGTGATGTCTCTGCTTTTTAATATGCTGTCTAGGTTTTTCATAGCTTTTCTTCCAAGGAGCAAGCATCTTTTAATTTCATGGCTACAGTCACCATCTGTAGTGATTTTGGAGCCCAAGAAAAGAAAGTCTGTCACTGTTTCCATTGTTTCCCCATCTATTTGCCATGAAGTGATGGGACCGGATGCTATGATCTTTGTTTTCTTAATGTTGAGCTTTAGGCCAGCTTTTTCACGCTCCTCTTTCACTTTCATCAAGAAGCTTTTTAGTTCCTGTTCACTTTCTGCCATAAGGATGGTGTCACCTGCATATTTGAGGTTATTGATATTTCTCCCGGCAATCTTGATTCCAGCTTGTGCTTCTTCCAGCCCAGCGTTTCTCATGATGTACTCTGCATAGAAGTTAAATAAGCAGAGTGACAATATGCATTCTTGATGTACTCCTTTCCCAATTTTGAACCAGTCCATTGTTCCATGTCCAGTTCTAACTGGTGCTTCTTGACTTGTGTACAGATTTCTCAGGAGGCAGGTAAGGTGGTTTGGTATTCCCATCTCTTGAAGAATTTCCCACAGTTTGTTGTGATCCACACAGTCAAAGGCTTTAGCCTAGTCAGTGAAGCAGAAGTAGATATTTTTCTGAAATTCTCTTGCTTTTTCGATGATCCATCGGATATTGGCAATTTGTTTTCTGGTTCCTCTCCCTTTTCTAAATCCAGCCTCCTCTCTAGTCTTTATGATTGGCCTTAGAACTGTCATGATGCCTGTGGGTGTGTCATTCAGCTTACTGATGTGCTACCGTGAGAGTACGCTGAGACTCAAGGTCTAGTGGAAGTCGACTCATCTGCCATCTTGGACTTGTTTGGTTCTGATCAGTTCATGTTGCTTCCTTGGGCTTTGTCCTTCTTTTAAATGTTGTGTCCTACCCCATTTCATATTATCTGGGGATGCACTGGCGGTAAGGATGATGCAGGTTGGGGCTGTTGGGGGCCACTTCACAGAGCCCAAGAATGAAGCCAACACAAAGACACAGAGAGAAGGCAACCATGATGGTGTTTCGTGAGGCTTGATCCAGCCATGCCTGAATCCCCCGGGCTGACTTCAGAACTGTGCAGTTACATAAGTTAATAAAATCTCTCTTTTTTTCCTTTAAGCTAATTTAAGTTCGTATCATTTGTTGCTAAAAGAGTCCTGACAGATATACTCATGGAGGGAGTACAGCCATAGTCATGGAGATGGCTGGGAGAAATGCCAGTCATCACATCATCCCCAGCCGTTTTTCCTACTGAATCTCAAAACAAACTTCTAAGTGAAAGTTCTTGCTGAGTTGGAAACAATCATTTGATGAGGATGCTTAGGGCTTAGTATAAATTACCAAACACTTGTATTTGGAATAGAATGAACACTTCTGGGCTCTTAGTTCTGAAAATTCATGTACAGCACGAGGGACCCCACTTACCAATGCTGAGAGCATAGCTGCAGAAGGACTTGCAAAGCTCTTGGTAAATAATGAATGAGTGCATATAGGAATGTTGATTACTTTGGAAATCTCCAGGCCAGAGTTGACAAAATGGCAGCTGATACGTCAGACATTGCCTATGGACATGTGGTGGATCAATAGATGTTGTTTTCTTAATTAGATTGTCAACATTTTCAAATCAGAAGAATTCACGTGCCGTTGGGTTTCTGGTGACTTTGAAAGTCGTTAGGTCCAGGTGGAGCTGGTATTGCCATGGTCCCCTCTCAGTGGGGGCTGAAAGGCTGCTTCCTCCTTTTGATGATATGTGAATACCTCTGTTTTTCTCATACACCCCACGAAGCTAGTCTCACTCATTTTGTTATCTGTTTCACCCCTGAACNAAAGGCTGCTTCCTCCTTTTGATGATATGTGAATACCTCTGTTTTTCTCATACACCCCACGAAGCTAGTCTCACTCATTTTGTTATCTGTTTCACCCCTGAACTGCACGCCAGGCCTTTGAGTTGTCAGGATGGCAGTATCTCTCTTCTGAGTTGTGCCTGCTCAAAGTCCCTGTCTTCCCTTTAAGACGTCCCTTTAAGTCCCTCTGTCTTTATATATATATATGTATGTTAAAAATATATATATGTTACATATATGTTAAAATCTTTATTGAAGTTGTTATAATATTGCTTCTGCTTTATTTTCTGGTTTCCCCTGCATTGGAAGGCAAAGTCTTGACCGTGGATGACCAGGGAAGTCCCTTAACACTATCTTAATTTGAACCTACAAGGCCTTTCTAAGTGTGAGTCAAGACAGCATCGTTTCATGAGTTTTGAGTCTGTTATTATGTTTAAAAAGAATATGGAAGAGGACCAGAAATGAAAGACGTGCCCAAATTCTATTATGCATTTACATTTACATCTAATAATTAATGGTTCTCTTGATGCTGAAAACTCAGCTTCTGTGCACTGGTGCCTAATTGAATCTCAGAGAGAGTTATGGGTAAAGTAGAAAAGAAAAGCTTTATTGCTTTGTCAGGCAAATGAGGACACAGCGGGCTCCTGCCTTTCAAAACTGTATCCCATCCTGGGAGGATTTGCTGAGGAGTTTTCCAGCAATGGTTCAAGGGTGGGGTTGCTGACAAGGATCAGGGTGTGTGTGGGCAGGGCCTGTACCCCTTTATTCTGACCTCAGGTGGTCTTCTGATAAACTTTTCTGGTTCCCAAGGCTATCAAATTATGACCTTTTCTCTGGAATGAAGAATGCTAATATCTTCCATTTGCTGGGGGAGTTAGTTCTGTAAAAGAACTCAAAGATGTTGTTACATGTACCCCTTGACGTGGAATCGGGGCCCTGCCCCAAGGCTGCACTATTGTTTCTTGACTGTTCCTCCCTTGTCTCATTAGAAGGACTGATGCTGAAGCTCCAGTACTTTGGCCACCTGATGCAAAGAGCCAGCTCACTGGAAAAGACCCTGATGCTGGGAAGGATTGAAGACAGGAGGAGAAGGGGGTGACCGAGGATGAGATGGCTGGATGACATCACTCACTCAGTGGACGTCAGTCTGAGCAAACTCTGGGAGACAGTGAGGGACAGGGAATCCTGGTGTGCTGCAGTCCACGGGGTCGCAAAGAGTCAGACACGACCGAGAGACTGAATGACAACCCTTGTCTCTGCATCCCCTCCCTTCCCTGATTAGTAGCTGGTTAAAAGGCTTCCATGCTTAGGAGCCCCACAGCGTCCTGCTCGGTACACTCACGTATACACGTATAAACATAATGTGCCTTGGGGACTACCCTGGTGGTCCAGTGGCTAAGACTCCATGTTTTCAGAGCAGGGGGCCTAGGTTCGATCACTGGTCAGGGAACTAGATCCCACATGCTGAGACTAAAGACCCCCACATGCCAAGACTAAAGACCCTCACATGTCACAATGAAGACAGAAGATCTCATGAGTGGCAGCTAAGACCTGGTGCAACGAAATGAGTAAATATTAAAAAAAAACAACAACACATACTGCATCTTTCATTTGTAAGCAATATTAAATGTTTATTTTCCTTGTAAGTCCTTTGGGAATGGAAGTTCAGGCCAAATAGCTATCTTGGTGCTTTCTCTGCTATAAGTTTGTTCATTCATTTAATATTTGATGAGTATCTACCAGTACGGGGCACTCTGGTGAACAGGACAGAAGTGTCTGCCCCCATGGAGCTTATGTTCTAATGAGGAGGCTGACAATTAAAAAAGTGGTATGTCGAGTAATTTCAGAAGTGCTATATGCTAGGAAGCAAATAATGCAGAGTGAGCCAAGAGTGAGGAAGGACAGTCTGTGGATGAGGTGGTCAGGTACGTCCCCACAGAGGTGATATTTAAGTAGAGATCTGTTATGTTTGTATCTCCCCCAGATTCCTATCTTGAAACCTTTCCCCCCAATGTGATGGTCTTAAGAAATGGAGCCTTTGGGAGATGATTAGGATTAGGTGAGGTTGTGAAGCTTGGGCCCTTGCAGATAGGATTAGAGCCTTTACCAGTGACAGAGGGCTGGTGTCCTGCCTTGGCACTCCACCATGGAGGATACAGTGAGAGAATGGTCCCCTGCAACTTGGAAGGAAGAGTGTCTTCCCCCAAATGGACCATGCTGGTGCCGTGATCTTGGGTTGCAGGAAAGAGAGTGAGGAGGGCAGGGGATGCTCACATCCCAGGTCATGGCTGAGTCCCTGGAATGGCCACCAAATGTAGGTTCTTGGCTTCATGCAGGAAAGAATTCAAGAGTGAGCCATGGTAATGTGAAAGAAGATATATTCAAGGAGGTAACACACTCCTAGATGGAAGTGTGGCCCATCTGGGAAGGCAAGAGAGGCCCCTGGGTATAGAGTTGTCAGTTTTTATGGGTTGGGGGCTTCCCTGGTGGCTCAGCTGGTAAAGAATCCACCTGCAATGTGGGAGACCTGGGTTCGATCCCTGGGTTGGGAAGATTCCCTGGAGAAGGGAAAGGCTACCCACTCCGGTATTCTGGCCTGGAGGATTCCATGCACTGTATAGTCCATGGGGTCACAAAGAGTCAGACACAACTGAGCGAGTTTCACTTTCACAATCTCATAGGCTAACGAGGGGGAGGAATGTTCCAGCTGTTAAGAGGAAGGAGTGGGAATTTCCAGGAGTTGGGCCACTGCCCTCTTTCCCTTTGTCCCCCTTAGAACTGTCATGGTTTCTGTGGTCATGTCATTTATCTTGCTCATATGTTATGATGGAAGTCAGCTAGTCACCTTCTTGGATCTATTTGGTTCTAATCAGTTTTTGTACTGTCCTTGGGCAAAAGTTAAAGTTCTGCCCAGTCCCCTTCCTGTCTCCCTTGGACTTTGACCTCCAGAACTGTAAGGAATACATTTATGTTCTTTCTAAGCAATCCATCTATGGCACTTTGTCATGGCAACCTGAACTGGTTAAGCCAAGACCTGAGGCCCTTGTGAGGATATCTGGAAGTGAAAGAAAGTGAAACTTGCTTCATTGTGTCTGACTCTTTANCCAGTCAATCCTAAAGGAAATCAGTACTGAATGTTCCTTGGAAGGACTGATGCTGAAGCTGAAACTCCAATACTTTGATCACCTGATGCGAAGAGAGATGTGTATAAGAGACAGATCTGGAAGTGAAAGAAAGTGAAACTTGCTTCATTGTGTCTGACTCTTTAAGACCCCATAGACTATACACTCCATGGAATTCTCCAGGACAGAATACTAGAGTGGGTAGCCTTTCCCTTCTCCAGGAGATCTTCCCAACTCAGGGATCAAATCCAGGTCTCCCACATTGCAGGTGGATTCTTTACCAGCTGAGTCACAAGGGAAGCCCAAGAATACTGGGTGGGTAGTCTATCCCTTCTCCAGCAGATTTTCCCAACCGAGAAATTGCACATGGGTCTCCTGCATTGCAGGCGGATTCTTTACCAACTGAGCCAGAACTTCCTAGAGTCCTAGTGAAGGCAGGCCCTAAAGCGTGAGTAAACTTGATGTTCTAAGCCAGGTTCAGCAAACTAGCATGTTTTTGAGACTTTGTGGGCCCTACCATCTCTGTCATAACTATGCTTCTCTGTTGCAATGCGAAAGCAGCCAGACATTATGTAAGCAAAATGTCCCTGCCTCTGTTCCAATAAAACTTTATTTATAATCTCTAGCATTGGAATTTCATATGCTTTTCACATACCAGGTAATATTCTCCCCACTCCCCCCCCCC